>CM052189.1:7356433-7435715 GCA_028455805.1 Lasioglossum figueresi | reverse complement strand
CTATTTTTTTTGTTTACTAGGTATAATTTGCATTATTCGGAAGCATAAAGCTGCGCTCCAGCTATTTTCATAAAGCTACGCCTTGTAAACGTAAAAATAAGCATTTTAACACTAAACCTACCGAGCCTTAAGGCGGTAGACTCGTTTTTCCAGGATTGCAAGGGTGTGTGATGCGCAGAACATTTCTCGATAATACAAAATTGGGGTTTTTCAGTAGTCAAAAACGATAGATAAAAGATCGATATATACCGCTATAGTTTACGAGGTGCAATTTTCATTATTCGGCATCGTAATTTGCATTATTCGGAAGCATACAATTGCGCATGTAGCTATTTTCATGGTAAATTACGACTCATGAACGTAAAAATAGGACTTACGTGGGCGATTACGGCCTAGATTGATCTTTTATCTAGCGCTTTTGACTACTGCAAAATCCCATCTTTGTATTATCGAGAAATGAGTACGCTCATCCCGATTAGTGCGGTATGCAATTCTGAAAACGAACCGATCAGAATGATCGGTGCCGGTTTGTTTGTTTTACAATTATTTAAATAATAAAAATGATTTCATAAGACATGATTGCATAGATATTTTTAGTAGAGCGCGCATTACAATAGGAGCCGCGTAAAGTCTAAGTGAAATCATTTTTGTAATTTTTTTAAGGGAGCATGTATGTTTAATGTTAATAACCCGCGAGAATATGGGAGGCCAATTGTTTGAATAATTTACATACTAAAAGTATGCTAAAATATTCACACGAAAAACCTCTTTTTACACAGTGTCGATACAGGGTGTCCCAAAAAGTATCGAAAACCCTGAAAGGTGATTCCTGAAACGGTTCTAAACACTATTTTCCTTTGCCATTTCACGCTAGAGTGAAAAACACGGATCAGTCAGAGCGCGGATGACGACGCTACTCGGCGACAGGCCACGCGGAGCGTAGCGTAAGCCCCGTACTGTCGTTGAGTCGCGAACAAGAAAGAAAAAAAGGAAGAAATTGATTTGAACTCTTTGCGATCAACTAGGAACGATGAGGAACTAAATAATTCAATAATGAATAATAATAAATAAATATTCCTTATCGAAGAAAAAAAATTTGGTTTAGTCGACGCTATTACCACTTTATTTATATCCTCGATCCAAGTCTGAAGTGCTCAAATCCATCCCCAGCTTCCACCTAACCGAAAAAACGGGTGAACTTGCGTAATTCCAGCAAGGTGCAATTTATGTCAACAACGTTTCGCGGGAGAGGAGTCGTTAAGTACGAACTGGGTCGCAGCTGGACTCGTTGGCCAGCCTAAAACATTCCCGAGCAGTGACAACGCAAGAGAAAATTGTCAATCTAAAAAACATGAACCGGCGAAATTCCGTGCAAAAAGCTTGACATCGGCCAGCGCATGTTTATCAAGTCGCCCACAATTTTTCCTGTAATTCCGTGTGCATATGCCGACGTGTCTTCCTCGAAAATTCAACGCGGAAATTGCTCGGTGAAAGATTTCAACGAACTCGAAACCCGTCATCGACTGTGATATTTCCTCGATGCGTGGGCAGTCGAGGATAACATCGTGGTCTCCCTGGATGCAGTATTTCCTGCTATTACGGTAAAGGCCCTCGATTTTCTAATGGTTCCGTATCTTAAGCAGAAAATATTTTCGGAAAGGCGGAACAGTGCATCCCGGAATTGCGAAATTTAGTGGACGTAATGTCTCGACGAGGATAGTTATTTATTGGCGGCTTATGGGAACGTCGGGAAGTCGCTGCTGTGAGCCCAGGTCGCGAAATTTAATGTGGTTCCGAGTCGTTATTTTGCCAATAAGGTTTTAAAGGTGTGGCGAAACAAATTATTATATTCGAATAGAATGATCTTCAAGGTCGTACAAGATTACAAATGGAAGAAACTATTTGAGTGTCGCTAGATTAAAACCCTAATCCGATACTGGCAGCGAGGGAGAGAGAGTAACTTTTTTCCCTCGAGTCGAGACAATTCCCCTGATCCGATGACACCATTTGTGTTAAAAGGGTCTTATTTGCGCGATCAACGATATTGTGCAACAATTATTGTGCAGCATGATGTTGCGCAAATTCAAATTGTATTCGCGTTGACACATAATTTAAGCAATCAGACACACAGACAGACAGCCAGGCACACACACGGCAGCAGTGATGAGACTCGTCTGACAAAAATTTATGCAAGTTACGCAATTCGTCAATCGCTATCATTCAACAATGCCTATTGCGCAACACGATTGACCGTGAATAAGCCCCTTTACACAAACACATTACCGACCAGCGATTATTGCATAATTTTGAAAAATCTATGCTACATGGCTAAACACTTTTTAATGGAACCTTCAACAGCAACAGCAATTTTCATTGCGAACTAACAAGTTGCCCTCAATAACATCATCTATTACTTTCATTTAAAATTGTAATGTAAAAGAAAATATCTATGCTTTCTTTTGGTCCAGCGCAATTATTGAAAATCCTATTAATAGGCTTTCGGTACGTTAAGTGTTAAGATTACAATCTAATTCTTTCCTTATATTGTATTACAATAATAAATTAATATATTTAACCATGAAACCCATGGTTTATCTAACAATCATAAAATCCGCAGTCTAACTCGTTCGCTACCAACCGTCACATATGTGTGACACATCACACATATATATATACATATGTGACAGACATTTTAGGTCAATTTATGAAGACCTGTTGAAACGCGTTGTGTTTTGAACAGAATTGTTAAGTTCTAAAACGGTGAAATATATGAAGAATGTGCTTGTGTTTATATGTTACTTTTTTTAGAATGTTCTAAATATAATGAATATGAAAAAAAATCATGGGTTGGAACGTTTTTCCCACGAGATCCTGGTAGCGAACGAGTTGATAGTAAAATCTAGACAAGCATCGCAAATGAGGTTTATATAAAATCCGTAGTCCAATTGTGCTAAAATCGAAATAATAAATAAAAATAAATTCAGGCGAGGCACACCATATAAGATTTCCTTTCTCATTTTTCTCTGGAGATTTTTGCATGCACGCGGATTCGTTGCGAACCTGTACGTCAGCAAATTGCTGGAATTCGGGAAAATCGAATTTGCGAACAATTTGGTCCGCCAATTCGATCCGTTTAAGCGAAACTTCAGCGTCCTCGTCCCCGGGAGCTTATCGAGCCGTCGACTGTTTAGATAGTAACTTTCGCGGCGGTGACTGCCGTTTTAAATGACTTTAACGCCGCTCGCGAAAAGTTCGGAACGCTTGAAACTTGGCGACACAGCCGACAGCGCCGTGAATTCACAGTTCGGCTCAGTTAAGTTACCGGAAATTCGCAGCCGGCATTTCCTATCGCTGACGCTGGCTCCGCGAAACGATTCGAGCTTCGGGAGTTGATTTGCATGCTAATTTGACTTGATGTCTATCGGCGCAGAAAGTGCCTGCCACTGGTTTGTATCTTGTTAAAAGAGAGCGTCTATTCGGATGCAATTTTCGTTTCTCTCTGTTATTCGGATCGTTGACGTACTTTACCGCTAGAATCACACTCTTGCTTTACACGATTTTGAATTAACAAGGGTCAAGACAAAAAAGAGACTGACGTGTACACAGTAATGCGCAGTTCCATGCGGCAGTAAATATACAAAGCATTTCATTTAAAAAAAAATGGAATTCTCCTTCGTTTCTCAAAAGAAACACTGCCAACAAAAATATTACAGTACTCCGGTGGATTTTTTTTTAAATATCATTTTGCCATCCTTTCTATTTATTTATTATTTCCCCAAAATAAACACTAGATATTTATTAACCGAAAACCTTCTGCATTTACCAAATGAAATCGCTATCCCCTATTTTTATTGGTCTTGAAAAAGAAACACGTTACACATTACACACGTAACACATCTAGCGAATGAACATTTTTCTTCGGTTCCCATCAAGAAATACAAAGAAATTTCTAACCAAAGACGTCTTTGATTTAAATTATCTGAAAAAGTACTAAATAAGTAACGAATAAACAATTTTGAAGTATTATTTGAAGACAATAAAATTTAAACAATGTAGTAAAAAATTATTACAAAATATATATATTTATTACGATAATTGTCAGTATAAGGGAATCATTTTTTAATGAATTTAAGTGGAAAATTCTCGGAAAGAGCTCGCTTCTCGTGGAACGTGTAAAAATTTTTTTATCGAAAAAAAACCAATAAAGCGTTGTGTTAATCTTCCTCGGACATTTTCCTCTCTTACACAAGTAAGTTAATGACCGTTCAAAAGGTGTTAGTATGATCATTGTTCTGTAAAGTGGCTAAAGAGACTAAAGATATTTATGCAAATTTTTCTCCTAATGCTTTCCGTCGAATTTTGTCGTGGAAACGTGCCGCTTCCGACTTGAAGAAGAAAAGCAGATTTATAGTCGTATTTAGGATATAATCCGCTCGAAGCAGAGAAACACTTCCTTCCTACTCGACAACAGCGAGTGCACAATGACCGTGAAACTATAAGCGGCAGCGCGAGATTGTGATTCAGAATTGTTGAATTTTTAATAACGAACTGCTTGCTGAACAAAACTCCCTGAACTTCAAGTCTTTCTTCGGCACGAGGAAACTTTTCCGATTTCCATGAAACGAAACTCTCGTGCCCTGGAAATTCGAGATTACAGCGCGAAAGGGCTTCTCTGTTTTTCGTGGCCACGGGAAACACTGACTTTTTGCGAAACTTGAGTATTCAACCCTTGCGAGTTCTTTGAGGTTGCGAAAACAGTTTGCTTTCAACAACGAGAAACGAGGTTCAGGTTTTACTTACGTTTTTTCACTGGTGCAAGCTGCCGGTAGTCGGGATTAATGGGAACGATAGCTGTTGAAAACTGCAATAGACAAAATTATGATTTTAGCAGACGTTTTTAGTTGCGAGTTTCAGTGATTAGAACTTTTTTTGTAGCTCGTAATTTTATTAAAAAAAGAGAAAATTTATGTCTATTGTATGCTTACGTGTTCTCCAATAACTATACCTTAATAAAACCGAAATAAAATTTCATCTCGGTTTAAAGGAAATTTATAACATACATATTTACTAGACTCTGTTCTGAATCTTGATCACGAGTCTGACACGATATTGTAGGGCAAGTAGTTAAATGAAAAACTGGTACTAGAAACGATTCTATGTAGTGGATCCAGATTCTAAAGGAGTCTTATAAAATAATAATTAGGAATGATACCGAGTGAAAACAATAATAACCGTTCGCAAGGTAATGTGGGCTCTCAGAGACCCCAGCATCAGATTTTTGAAAAGAATTTTTATATGAATAAAATTAAATCTCTTCGGACAACAATCAATATACAGTGGGTGTACAAAGTATTCGTACACCATTTAAAATAGAATAACTTTTTTATAATTGTACCAAACGACCTGATTTTTTATAATCAATTAGAAGCATTGGTTTATGAAATGATATGCAAAAAAGATTTTCTAAAAATTATAATTTACAAGAATAGATGCAAGAATAAAAAAGGCATTTTTTTAAACTTTTTTATTTGGGCCCTTAAAGAAAACTTAAAATATATGTTTTGTAGATCTATAGTAGTTACACACATGTTGAAAATTGCATCGAAATCGATTAACATACACACGAGCTACTAGCGGTTAAAAATGATGAAAATCGTAGTTTTACACGACTTTTGATCAGTTTCTGCTTAAAATCCACAGAATTGTACATCTTTCGATGCGTGTCGTTTTTTTCCTGTGCCAACCGATTTCGATTAAATTTTCAGCATTTGTATAACTAACATAGATCTACAAAACATATATTTTAAATTTTCGTTGAGGACCCAAATAAAAAAGTTTTAAAAAATGCCTTCTTTATTCTTGCATGTAACCTTGTAAATTGTAAGTTTTGGAAAATCTTTTTTACATATCATTTCGTAAACCAATGCTTCCAATGGATGATAAAAAATCAGGTCGTTTGGTACAATTATAAAAACGTTATTCTCTTTTAAAAGGTGTGCGAATACTTTCTACGCCCACTGTAATTATAAAGAGATAAAATTGAGAATTTTATCAGTGTTCACAAATATTTATGGATCTTCGCTGCATAAAAATCTTTAAAAATTGTTCACAAAAAGTGTTGTCTTATAAGTGTATTAGACTTTGAAAGTATTGTTCCGTCCCCTCGGTACTCTCCTTTGTTCATCAGCGACGATAGGAGAATTTCGCGTGAATTCTCCTCTCTTCGGCTTCGTGTATGCAGGGTGTCTCAAAATGCCTTCAACATCCGGAAATGGGAGGTTCCTGAGATAATTTGAAGCGATATTTTCCTTTGCAAAAATGGCGTACGTGGCTTTGTTTAGGACGCCATTAACCTGGGACATTAACCCGGCGTTGATAAGGTGGGAAAGTGAATCGAAAGTGGTAAGGTGGGGTCTCACAGACCCACCGAAATAATGTATTGTATTATACAAATGAATACCTTTCTCATGAATATAACATTAGGTATTGCTTGAGGGGCTTGTCATTTTTCAAAGTAAAAACACTGATCCACGAAATTAATTTTTTAAATACACTCAGGTCCGACTCGCCGTCACGCGTTGTTACAATGTTACAATCAATCTAAAATCTCTGGGGTCTGTGAGATCCCATCCGGGGAGTATTAGTCCGTATTTTTCGTTAATAACTCCTTAACAAAGTCGCGGACGCCATTTTTGTAAAGGAAAATGTCGCTTCAAATGATCTCACGAAGGAGGAATTTTGAGACACCCTGTAGATTATAGGTAAACGTGAATTTGCATGGAGTACGGTTGACAGCTGTTAGGCAAAGAACGTTGAAGCAACACGCATTTACATACTTTGAGAATACTCGAAATCGACGTGTTTCTGTATTCTCTTCCGACGTTCATTGCAACATTTCGATGGAACGTTCCGTCGCAGAGGGAAGAACTTCGGAACGGTGAAATAATGCAAGAACGGGGGAGATGTCGTTAAACAGCGCATGTTCCCGTTTCTCGATTGTTACGCAACGAGTTTCTTGTTTCACGCTTACGTCTACAGCCGTCGACAAACCATTGTTTAACCGCCGCGCCGCGCCGCCGTCGCAGTGGATTCTAATCCGCGTATCCGACGTAAATAATGGCGAGATAAACGTATCGTGGGAACAACCATTTCATGCTACTTCATGCCGAATGAGACTACACAACTTGTTTCACGTTAAGGGGACATTACACTTTCTCGGTCGATTAATAATTTTTATGGGACTGATAAAGTAATGAAACAACATTTCTTGAGTCCGTAATGTTTTTGACGTATATCTTAATATATATCTTAATTTTACAAAATTATATACAAATTTTTTCTTGTATTTGAAGACGTAATATATATATTATATGTGGGAGGTCTAAACTCCCAACAAAGCGGACGAAGCGCGCGTCCCGCGAAAAGCAAGCGAAACGCGCGTCCCGCGAGAAACAAACGAATAATGTCGAGACAAACGACAGGCGAAGACCGTTGTGAATAAAAGGCGAGGAGGAGGCGATCTAGGAGAGTCTCGCACCGGTCGTCGTCTTGGACAGTTGTGTTAAATCTTTGTTCCACCTTTTTATTCTTTTTATTATTAAATATTGTACTTGTACGAGTCGATTCCTTCATTGATCCCCGCCCGCGTAGATCGATTGGTTAACTCGATCGCAACCAACACTTATATAAAATAGGGAAATCCTACATATATATGTTCAAAAAAATACAGACTGAAAAAATGTTTTTTCTTTACTTTATCAGTCCCATAATTAAAGTCCAATATTAATGGATAATATTAATTTCCATTGTCCTTCTGTTCTGGAATCCTCCTCTTTAAAACAACGCAGATTCGAGGACCTGCAAACCCGGTTGTCACTTTGAAACCGTCAAGAAAAACGGCAGAGGAGATATTGTCATGGAGAAAGGCTCGTAGCCACGGAACTTTGAGCATAAAATCCTCCTGACTCCGTGGAGACCCGCATCGCCTATTCGTTACGTCTTAATCCCCTTTTCTTTTTCCTTCTTCCTCAAAGAAGAGATTCCAGCAGTTTTTATAGACGGTAAAGAGTGCAGCTTCAAGGTTTATCCCCTTTGCTTGCGAGTACATATACGGTTTTCTGTGAATGAAAACTTTTTGAGGAAGGATGGCGGCTGCAGTAAGGTTTTTTTTTATTTCGACTTAGTTTGTATGCGATAGTTTAATGTCGCTTTGAACAGCACCGTCATAAACGAAAACTGGATTCCGGGAAACAGATTAACCCTTTGCACTCCGAATTATTTTTCAATTTTGTTGCCAACAGCACCCGACAATGTTAAGTGTTTCATTTGAAATTTATTTCAAAGGACAGTTTCTTGACTGCTACTTATTTTAAACAAATTTTGTTTTTTAATTGTATTAGATATTACCGAAACTTTTTTGTAATTTATATTTGTGGAACTTACACGCGTTTTTAACTAGAAAATAAGACAATTAATTGAAGGAGAAACCAAATACATACAAAGAGTCGTTTTATTTACATTTATCTTTCTCCGATGTCGAGTCACACTCGACACAGCACTGCAAAGAGTTAAGGCGGTAGACTCGTTTCCAGAATAGCAAGGGTGCGGGATGCGCGTTCTCATTTCTCAAAAATACAAACATAAGATTTTTCACTAGTCAAAAGAGCTAGATAAAAAATCAATTTAGGCCGCGATCGCCCTCGAAAGTCCTATTTTTACGTTAACGAGGCGTAATTTGTATTATTCGGCAGTATGCAGCTATGAAAATAGCTACATGCGCAGTTGTATGCTTCCGAATAATGCAAATTACGCCTCGCAAACGAAAAAATATGACTTTTGTAGGCGATAGCGGCCTAGATCGTACTTTTATTTAGCGTTTTTGACTATTGAAAACCCTCAGTTTTGTATTATCGAGAAATGAGAACGCGCATCCCTACCCCTTGCAATCTTGGAAAAACTAGTATACTCCCTTAATATTGCAAATGTTATTTTTATTTGCATTATTGTTTTGGAAATGAAAGCGATCTTCAATCTTTTAAATGGAAAAGTAGCTGTAGTGCTAAGTATTTGTTTATATCGTATAAAAGCTTGTGCCAGGATGAATTCATTCGTATACGACGTAATGACTTTCAAGCTCACGCGAGATCAGAAATGGAATCCAAATGAAGTCCACTTTGACCCAGAGTATTACTTTGGATTAACGTAATACCGAAAAGAATTAACAAATGGCGTCCTGCAATAAAATTGAAAAGCCGTCCCATAACAAGAAAAGATCAGCTACTTCCGCTGGAATTTTTAACGTCGAGAATGTAGATTTCCTTCTTTTTGCAAAAGAAAGGTTTGTTTAATTTAACAAATGGGATAGCCACAAGAGGGGGATTCTGTTTGAACAGATATGAAGATGGACGCTACGATACGTGTTGGTATTGGAATCGCACGGTCGGAGTAGTCCTCCCGTTTCGCAGTTTTTCGCGTTTATATTTGCACGTTCAACTTTCGCGTTACACCGCAGCGGTTATTCCGGCAGCAACACACTGCGCGTTGTAACCGGATATTTTCGCAAATATTGGTATCGGCAAAAATGATTGTTAGGTGTGCTAGGTTGGCGATTGTTTCCATTTTTCCTCGAATACGAGCGAGTTTTCCATTTAATGTCTAGAATATATCATGGTTCTTTTTATTTCTACTCTGTTTGAGAACTGTTATACGAACGATCGCGATTTTTGCTTGTTTTACGGCTTCCGGCTTTACGGTTTGAGACTCCGAGGCTTGAGGCAATGCGGTTACCAAAGCTGCACTGCACCAAAATGGTTAGATCAATTTTTCGAGCCGTATGTGATATTTTTAAAATGGAAATATGCTCCTTTAATATTGAACGTTGCTTCGTTTGAAAATCGGAGTCTAGGATTGTTTTATTAACTTTCGCAAGGTAATGTGGGGTCTGAGAGAACCCAGTTTCGGATCTTTGAAAAGAATTTTCATACGAATAAAATGAAATCTGTTTGTTTACTTTTTATCCTCTGTTATTCGTTATCCCAAATTTATTATTGGGTCGGCATGAAAGTAATTTCGGTGTTTTACGGTGAAATAAAAATGTCTTTAAGCAATGAATTTTAATCGATCAAATATTTTCCATTTCGTTCGATGATCTTTTGCCATCTTTCTGGTAGCTAATAAAGTTATTGGCTATTTTCATAAAGCTGCGACAGCTACATATTGAATAACAAAAAATGTAGGTTTTACGTTTCACCGTAAAATACCGAAATTACTTTCTTACCAACCCAATAAAAATGTAGCTATTTATGACATTCGTTTGTCGAGGTCTAAGAGACCCAACCTTACTATTTATGTGTTATTAGACCTTACCTTGCGAGGGTTAACAATGAAGCGACGTCAATTGTTCGTTCAATGATTAATTCTACGATTCTGTATAAGTTAAAAAATAGTACAGTGTTAAAAAATTGTCCGAAAAATGTTAGACTACCTTGAAAGGGGTGATTCTTGAGGTCATTTGAAGTAATATTTTCCTTTGAGAAAATGTTCTCCGCGACTCTGTTAAGGAGTTATTAACGAGAAACACGGACCAATCAGAGCACCAAGCACCCGTTCGCAGTAGCCGCGCTCCGATTGGTTCGTATGTCTCGTTAATAACTCTTTAAAGAAGTGGACTTGTTTTTTCGTTTCTCGATAATACAAACATGGGGTTTTCAGTAATCTAAAACGCTAGATAAAAGATCGATCTAGGCCGCTATCGTCCTCAAAAGTCCTATTTCTTCATTTACGAGGCGTCATTTGCATTATTCGGAAGCATACAATTGCGTATGCAACTATTTTCACAGCCGAATAATACAAATTACGTCTCATAAACGTAAAAATAGGACTTTCGAGGGCGATCGCGGTCTAGATTAATCTTTTATCTATCGCTTTTGACCACTGAAAAATCCCATTTTTGAATTATCGAGAAATGATAAGGCGAATCCCGCAGCCTGGCAATCCTGGAAAAATGAGTCTACCCCCTCAACAGAGCCACGAAGAACATTTTCCTAAAGGAGAGGGTAACTTCAAATGACCTCAGGAATCACCCCATTCAGGGTTCTCGATACTTTTCGGGGCTCGATACTTTTCCATTTCGGTTCATGAGTCTGGACGCCGAATCCGGTGCAAATTCAATTCTCGATTCGGCTAGACCATATTCCGAAAAATAAATCTGACGAACCACGGGGGTTCCCAATTTCGTCAGGTCTTGGGAGACGGCTACCCCAGCGTCTCTCTGATTAGTATTTCCCGCAACCACGGCTGATTGAACGCAAACAATCTTTTCCAGGTCCGGCCCCAGGGGAGCATTCTCGCAGCAGGCTAGGAAGAAGAGGGTTCTGGTTCGAGTCCGAAACTCCAGTAATCTCCATCGTGTAGGAGAGGTTCGACCATCCTTGGAGCATGGTGTCCATCGAGTAGGGAGTCCGCGGGATCCTAGAGGGTCAGAGGAAGTCGTAGACAGAATCGATTCTCGTACGATGCGGACGTCGTACCTCGTGGCCGTCTCAATCCGTTAGTTGTGTTTGATGCGGCGATAGTGTCCCCCGGGATTATCATCCGCGAACGATGGACCGAACCGATCGCACTACAATCTGATCGGCGAAGAACAAGATCACCGGTGACCTGGGAAACTCTGAAAGACTCTAGAATACCTGGATCTCGAACGGTCATTGAAACCGAGTGAAACGGCAGCTTGCCGAACATTGAATTTACGTCTGTGCGAGTTCTTCGTCGAGTTGTTTTGAATACGTAGACAGGTCTCCTTTGAGACTCACTTCGATCGCCAGTTTGTCTCTTAGAAGATTGTAGATCCAGTGAGAGCTGAAAATATAGGTCGAAGCTTGGACATTTTGGATCTTGATGATTCAATGGTTTATTGTGGGGATTGGCAGACAAGTGCTCTTTTATTCGATAAGGACGAATGAGCTGGGATCGTCTTCAATCAATCTTCTGTTTTGGATAAATAGACAGTTCTCATTTGAGTTGGCCATCTAGAGTCAAGATTGTCCTAGGTGTTATAGGATCCTGAAGATTTCCTGGTTGGTTGTGTGGCTGGGGGTGTAAGGAAGGGATTGGAGAGGAATGAACGGGGCACCGTTGTAATTGGAATGTTCAGAGGTACTTGACAGGATAGATGCTGTGGTGTAAGAGATTGGGAAAGTGAAAACTTGAAACATAATTGACACCGTCACTGTACGTAGAATCTTAAAGATCCATTAGTTCCTTGATAAGCTAATTATTTTGGACAAGACTTCAAAACATCGGTACCAACAACCCCAGCGTCCCTCAAATATCGATCGAAAGAAATCGGATTCTTCGGGTCTCGGCGTAGTTCGGGCCTGTTTTCTGGAATGCCATTGGCGTGGAAGCCGCGCGAGGAATCCGCTTCGCGTTGATACTTCCGGTTAACGAAATAAGGCGGAATGATTCAGTCCAAGGCTAGCGGAACCCTCGTGATAAATACTCGGGAATGCAGATCGGCGGATTAGGGTGCGGCAGGGGACACGGGAAACGAGCTGGAAGCAGCCATAACCGCGCGTGGAATAACGTCCGGGAGAAGTTGGGGAGTTCTTCAAGGTCTAGGGTTTCCTGACGGGTCGTCTGAAGAGCGCGAAACTTTTCCATAAAGAAGGAGAGAAACAGGAAAAAAAATAACACCTGGGAGAAAATAGAAAAACTTCCCAGAAGGCCGCGTCGTTATTTGAGAAGGATCCTACCGAGAAAATACCATGAAGAACATCTTGAAGAACACACCGAAGACTACGCGGAATGCATCCCAGGCGCGTCGTAAGTCTCGCGCGGTGTAAAGCTCCGCCACCGGGTGATTCGCCGTGACATCGAACAGATTTGTGTCAGGTACGCCACCGCCGGGAGTAATAAGGGAAACGCCTCGACCCTAAAGACCTGGCCAACACGCGTAAGGCAACGTTGAAGGTACCAGGGCCAGGATATTGCTACGCGATTCGATATCGGGACCGCTGATCCCCGTGGAACGACGCAATTCCTCAGGGAACGGTCGAACGATATGTAAAACGTGACCTAGTCTGCGGGGGAAACATGAGAGACAGAGAAAGGCATCGGATCGACTGTTCCTGAAGATTCAGACGCAATAAGAAAATATAAGGGTAACATGTTGAAGTGGGCCGCGGGATAAAGCGGTTTCTTTTTCATCAAGACAAGCACAATCGATAGAGATATTACGACAATGAGAGAATTAGTCGAACCAAGAAGAAAACTCTTTTTACAATTATTATTTAAAAGAAAATGATTGAACCTCTTTCTCTCATGCGACTAGTCATTAGAAAACCTATTAATTGGATTCTGGTCAACATATACTACCTTAAAAAACTTATTACTTTCTACTAGGCCAGATGTCCAAGTAAGAAAGAAGAGAAATGTCAATCTCATTCCTGAAGGTCCTCGTATTAGAAGGTCCTTGCGCTACAAGGCCCAAGTAAGGATGCGTCGGTCAGACCCCAGGATGCAATGCCCCGCAACGTGCACTTGAACGCAACCCTGATACATCTAAGGTCCCTGATCCGCCGTGTGACCATGAACCGCCATGACAATTACACAGATCTGTTAAACACATTGAACATCACCTACGAGGACCTCGATTATGTCAATAATTACACAACAGACGTGACCTCGGGCTGCTACTGCAGCGGGACTGTCAAGAATCTTGCGGATGAATATAAGAATTATCATGGATACGTGGCCTTGATGGTCTGTGTGTTCGGCACCCTGGCGAATATGTTGAACATTGTGGTGTTGACTAGGAAGAACATGGTCACAGCGCCGATTAATAAGATACTGACTGGTTTGGCGACTGCTGACATGCTTGTGATGTTGGAGTATATACCATTTGCTATTTATAAGTACATTGTGCTGCCCAAGAGACCTATTTTTCCGTATGGGTGGGCAGTGTTCGTGCTATTTCATATGCACTTCACGCAGCTGCTGCACACCATCAGCATCGCCATCACACTTACGCTGGCCATCTGGAGGTACATCGCTATCAGGTCAGTGGAACTTTGAATTTAGGGCAATTTGAGACATCTAACTAGCTTTAACATACTGGTACACGAGTACTATCTATATATATTTTTTTATATTGTATGTATATACAGTATATATTTTTAGGGCAATTTTTGAGATATCTAACTAGCTTTAACATACTGGTATATTCAGACAAAGAAATTGGCCATTAATTGCACGAGTACTATCTATATATATATTTTTATATTGTATGTATATATAGTATATATTTTTAGGGCAATTTTTGAGAGATCTAACTAGCTTTAACATATTGGTATATTCAGACAAAGAAATTGGCCATTAATTGCACGAGTACTATCTATATATATTTTTTTATATTGTATGTATATATAGTATATATTTTTAGGGCAATTTGAGAGATCTAATTAGGTTTAACATTATTGGAATATTCGGACAAGGAAATTGGCCATTGATTGCACAAGTATTATCAAATGTTTAATTTCAAATGAAACAATATTTTAAGGTGCCTATTTTTTAGCAGAATCTCGAGGAGATCGACTCTAATTTAACACTTGGTAAACAATTTTAAGTGGAAAAGTTACCCTTTCAGACAAAGAGCATTGTGAAAAAATGGAATATTCAGACAAGGAAATTGGCCATTAATTGCACAGGTATTATTTATATACAGGGTGATTATTTGAAAACTTTCCAGCAGAATATCTCGAAAAGTATGAAAGATATTAAAAAAGTGTAAAACACGTATCCAAGGATTTGGAGGGGGAAAGAGGAGCGCAGTATCAGTTTTTTATTTGGGTGGCGTATTCAAGGTCATTTGAAGGTCAACTTTGTTTTTTCAAATGGAAACCTATATTTTTTATTATGGGATCTTATTGTACATAAAAAGACCAGCAATTTTCGTAGAATACATTTTTTTTAATTGCGCGAATATTGTAAGAGATATTCCAACAGATACCTTCAAAAATGTTCGTACAGATTTTGAGAATCGTCTGTATTATTGTTTAGAAAACAACGGAGAACATTTTGGAAATTTTTTATAATTACAAAGAAATTACAAACTTTCTCGCGGTATAAGTATGACTCACTCAACTTCTCTTTAAATATCTCCGAAACTGGTGCGCAGATTAAAAAAGGTATCGTACAAAAATGACTGGTCTTTTTATGTACAATAAGATCCCATAATAAAAAATATAGGTTTCCATTTGAAAAAATAAAGTTGACCTTCGAATGACCTTGAAAACGCCACCTAAATAAAAAACTGATACTGCTCTCCTCTTTCCCCTCGAAATCCTTGGACACGTGTTTTACACTTTTTTAATATCTTTCATACTTTTCGAGATATTCTGCGGGAAAGTTTTCAAATGAACACCCGGTATATACTTTTAGGGCAATTTGAGAGATCTAACTAGGTTTAACATTATTGGAATATTCGGACAAGGAAATTGGCCATTGATTGCACAAATATTATCAAATGTTTAATTTCAAATGTACCAATATTTTAAGGTACCTATATTTTAGTAGAATCTCGAGGAGATCGACTCTAATTTAACACTTGGTAAACAATTTTAAGTGGAAAAGTTACCCTTATAGACAAAGCGCATTGTGAAAAAACTTTCCGGGGTAAAGTCTTGCGGTTCTCGAGGGAAAAAAGGCTCAAAGAAGTTTTTCTTACGTCGCTCCTTTCATTACGGAGCCGATGACCACGGGTCGATATTAATCGGCCGGAAAGTTAGACGAGTATTACTTGGATGATGGGACCACAGCGCTGGAAAGTAGTCGTCGCTAATAAAACGCCACGTTGAACATCGCAATTCCGCGTGAAATCTCATTCAACCCTTTGACTGGACAGTGTATCCACTCGGCTCGGCGAATCAAACGGAAAGGAATCGGATATGGGAACTGCGAACTACACGGCGAGTGCTTCTTGAAATACTGCGCCGGGACACTTTGATTAACCAAAAAATCCTAAGAAATCTTCAGAACGCTTTGGATCTCTCGTAGTGCGCTTGAAGAATTGCGTCAAATCATTTTCCTTGCGCTACCAGGCGAATGAAATTTTCTTAATTTACGATTTATGAACGTTGGTACACAGGTTGTCGTTAGCTCAAAGGCATGCACGAATATGTTTTTATCCCGAAAATTCTTCCGAATCATGTGCTACAATTAAATTAGGAGTTAGAGTTTCGCCGTTTTCCTGTAATAAAGTATATTTTGTGCGTTGCTTTTCCGCGTAATTATTCTATCACTAATAGATCGACATTTTTAAATTCTTTTTATATGTCCGCCGTTATAAATGTCTATTAACGCGCGTTCATGCATAAAACCCACACCCTGCTTGAAACCATTCAAAGACCATTCACTGACAATTTGAGAACGGCAACGATAGTAGACTTCGGGTAAGCAAAAGTATCAAAGCAGTTTCACTGACGTGTACAACTCTTTTGAACGAATGAAATGGCGAAAGTGGAGACTTTGGTCTGTAATGAAGCGGATCGTTGACAAAGAGAAGTGAATTTCTCAACACAGATGAGCGATGCCGTGCAATTTAAATTCCGCTTTATTTTCAGCGGATTATCCGCGGATAATTGCGCAGCTGGTCGATCGATGATTGGAAAACTCTCATTCCGGGTCTCGCAAACTTCCCGACATCTTGCGTTGCCGACGACTTCTGTCATTTAGAAACACGTTAAGGTAGAAACTGATTCCCTTCGACGGTCTTCGACGTCCTACGCTGCGTGCTCGCCAATTAAAGATCAGCCTGGAGTCCCTTAAATAAAACATGAAATCTTTCGATCGTCGTGTACCTCGCGATCAACTCCCGCTGTAATTCGCCGTCTCGTGGAATTCCTTTAACGGCACACTTCGTCGAGGCGCGTTGAAAGGATCGGCGAGAGGCAATATCCCGGTTAACACGATGTCCTTCCATGCTGCAACTTCCTTTGTTCGGTTTTTACGAGCCACTTGCGGAACTTTTTATGCCACCGATTAGAATTCGCCATGGACGAGAGCGAATCTGCTGGGTGATGATTAGGTTCGTTGCGTTCCTGCATCATTGTTAAATAAACAATTTTCCATTAACCCATTGCCTTACGATTTATTTTACGGAACTTTTTATGCCAGCGATTAGAATTCGCCATGGACGAGAGCGAATCTGCTGGGTGATGATTAGGTTCGTTGCGTTCCTGAGTCATTGTATAAATAAACAATTTTCCATTAACCCATTGCCTTACAATTTATTTTATGGTTTTAATGATTAGAACTTTTTTATAGTTCTTATACTTTCATAAAAAAAGGAGAAAATTTATATCTATTGTATGCTTGTACAGTACCCGAAATTTCCATAAAGCCACCTGATTTTTTTGTGAAATCTTATAATTATGTCATAGTAATGAGAAGCTGATGCACGATAGCATTTTAGTATCGATAAAAGAAACCATTTACATGATTACATTCAAAGATACTTTATTTATTTGCAGAAAAACGTAAGGTTATATAGTTTAACAAAAAACGAACTGCGAAATTTCCATAAAGCCACCTGATTTGTTGGTGAAATCTTATAATTATGTCATAGTATTGAGAAGCTGATGCACGATAGCATTTTAGTATCAATAAAAGAAACCATTTACATGATTACATCCAAAGATACTTTATTTGTTTGCAGAAAAACGTAAGGTTATATAGTTTAACAAAAAACGAACTGCGAAATTTCCATAAAGCCACCTGATTTTTTGGTGAAATCTTATAATTATGTCATAGTAATGAGAAGCTGATGCACGATAGCATTTTAGTATCGATAAAAGAAACCATTTACATGATTACATTCAAAGATAAATTATTTATTTGCAGAAAAACGTAAAACTTATACCATTTCGTAAAGCAATGCTTCTAATTGATTATAAAAAATCAGGTCGTTTGGTACAATTATAAAAAAGTTATTCCGTTTTAAAGGCCGTTCGAATACTTTTCGTGGCTCACTGTTATTGTTTTATTTCTGTTACAACCTGATATTACAGAAATTGTAAATATGATATTTTTCAACTTTTATTCGTTTCATTTATCATTTATTTGTTTCCAATGCATATACATATAACTCTTCATTTCACATATTCCCGAACTGAAACCATTTAAATACCTCAAATTGATTTAAATTGATCGTAGCCGCGCGTAAGTTATAATTAAACAAAAAATTCACCATTCACATTCCGAAAAGTATGAATCTGTTATATGTATTTCCACTTCTTATTTTACACCTACAATTAATATGAGGACCAGTTATTTGTTTCCAATCCGTTCAAATCTTCATATGTAATGTTCACAAACTGAAATGAATTAAATATCTCAAATTGATTCAACCCCTTGCCGTATTTTAACGAGACACACTCGTGATAAAGATTTTAAACAAAGTTTGACTAATATGAATGTTTCGCGTTTCATTTAAAATGAAATGAAATTTGATTCGTTTTGTAATCAATATTTAAGCATTAAAATAAACGTAGCCATACAAAAATATAAATTCTCTTTTCTTTTCTACAACATTTTTGCAAGGGTTTAAATTGGTGATAGTCTGGGATTATTATCAAACAATTTGCCGTTAATATGTCAAAAAGAATGAATGTGTCATATTTCCCTGCAATTCGAACATTCAGAAATTGAATGTTATCAACGCGTCTGTTAATTTTGCGTGGCTCAGTGAAATTAAAAATTATTAAAATAATTGTATTTTGAAAATTCAGTGTGCTCGAATATTTCATAACACAAATTAGTTTAAATAACCGATCACATGGTAGTTGACGTGTTGAATTAGTTTAATTTGGACATAGTTCGCTTTGGCGCAGCTCTGAAATGTTTTAGGTAAAACATGGCAGCCTCACCAAATATGCTGTAACCTGTAACACGAAAGCTAGTAGCATTTTGTGAGAGTTGTGTACCGGCTACAATTAGCGAAACTTTTACAGGCAATTGCTTCTTACGGGTAGTTTGGTTGTTAGTTGGCTTTAAGGCAACCGTAGGCGTTGTTCACGTTGTTATATGTACATAGTTTGATAGACAAGAAGAGATTTAAAAGTTTCCTTTGATTCCTGAAGATCCTTTTAAGTGTCTTATGTTCTGCAGAAATGGCTGCACCAAACATTCGACGGTAACGATTCCTCCATTTTTGTTTGATATTTTCAAACCAGAAATTGTACATCATCTATAGTGCAGTAAAGGTTCGATCTGAGAAAAACCCTCGGGTCCGTGCTGGTTATTCGGGATCGCACAGTTTTATGGTGACCTCGCCGAACGTAAAAAGCCACTCCGAGAATCGATGAAAGTCTGGATCAGTAAAATAATATTCTTGATAATATAGAGTATCTGGGTCGTTCTGTAAAATTATTGAAAATTGTTACGATTTCATTGTGAAAAATGAGTGTACGATAGGCGTATTTATGTATTGGGTTGGGGAAGAAGTTTCTTCGTATCCACCGATAGACGGTCTTACCATGTCATAACTCTGTTAAGATTAATCGGACCTGGCATTACTTGAGCGTGCCGGAAAGCTGATATATCATAAAGTAATTACAAACCAGAAACTGTGATATTTGTTTATTTAATCACAAGTTACTACGTCTTGAAGATGAGTGAAAATAAAGAAGAAATTTGATACATTTTGTATTATAAAAGAGTAAAGAATAGGCGGCAGCACCGTCACCTGTCCATTGCTTCTCGCGGCTCGGTGACATGCAGCCGAATAATGAAAATTACGCGTATTTCTCAATAATGCAAAAACGGGTTTTCTTAGTAGTCAAAATCGCTAGATGAAAGATAAATCTAGGGGGCTATTTGCCTCGAAAGTCCTACTTTTACGTTAACGACGCGTAATTCTCATTATTCGGCAGCATATCGACAACCATGATAGGTGGCAGCACCGTCACGTGTCCATTGCTTCTCGCGGCTCGGCGACATGCTGCCGAATAATGAAAATTACGCGTATTTCTCAATAATGCAACGACGGGTTTTCTTAGTAGTCAAAATCACTGGATGAAACATAAATAAATCTAGGGGGCTATTTGCCTCAGAAGTCCTACTTTTACGTTTACGAGCATAACTCTCATTATTCAGACAGGCGACGGTGCTGCCACCTACGTGGCTGTCGATATGCTGCCGAATAATGAGAATTACGCGTCCTAAACGTAAAAGTAGGACTTTTGAGGCAAACAGCCCCCTGGATTGATCTTTCATCTAGCTATTTTAACTACTAAGAAACCCCGTCTTTGCATTATTAAGTAATCAGGAGTGGAATCCCGGTCCCTTGTAATCCTCGCGTACGTATACGTGGTCTAGCGGTGTGTCAGTGTATTGTGGTGATTGTGTGCTGTCACGCGCGAGTGTCTAGGAGACGCAGTCCTTAATAGAGCTTGGCTGGGAAGTTTTGATGCATCCACCGTACAGTATAGTCCTGATATTGCACCATCAGACTAATATTTGTCCGTCCAGAACACAGCCGTTTGCAAAATAACGCGATTTTACTGTATTTCTCGCGAGAGAATGTTATTCCGTCGCACAATTGGTATTTATATAATAAAAACATGCACGCGTCGGATTGAATGGCGAGGGGACCACGGGGTTTTATCCTGATCGCGTGTGCCGCGCAAAAAGCAACATCGCGTGCAGAAAAAGCTATTATCATAATTGAAAACCGATATATCCGTTCACAATTTATCGTGGACTAAAGTACTGCTTCGCGTTGACGTATTTAACGCGAATCGTCCCGCATTTATATTTACCACGCCAATATTGCGTCTTCGGTCGCGAAAACGCTCGCGGATTTTCTTAAGTGCCTTGCAAATCCTCTCTAAACCTGGAACTTCGATTCGACCTCCGAACGTCGGTAGGAACTACTCTCTCTCTCTCTTAGTGGAAAGGGCGTTTATGGAAGAGGATTCACAAAATATTATCATGGAAACAAATTATTCAGTCTAAACAATGGATCATGATCATCGATAGCAACTGAACAAATGTTCCTATTGTCCATCTCATGGATGTAAACAAAACTTTATCGACAATATAATGTTGTCGATACAACAATGAACAGTATTATCTCCAGACAATTAACACATCAGTCAATATATTAAAATTAATTAAGTATTATTACCTTGTCTATGAAAAGAAACATAATCACTAGACTGCGGATCTTTATGCAAAATAAAAGTATTCCAACTGAATTGCAACAATCTCAATATGTTTGATAGGTTGAAAATAGTGTATCAATATTATTAAATTCTTCTAATATTTTTACTATTTTATATTACACCTACTCGTTTCTGTCACGAATGCATAAAATCACAGGAATACTCAACATTTATGAAAAAAATGAATTATTAGTTTTCACCTTCCAGCGAGCAATTAGTATAAACATTGACAATGTCCATGCAACCTGCGCAGAAGATCATCAATCGCCACTCTAATTTTGAACCAACCTATTCGCAGTCCGAAAGACAAGAAGCATCATGCTCTGCCATTGTCCCAGACTCGACACCATGCCTATCAACGGTGCGTTGGATAATTACTAAATATTATTAATAAATTAATAAATATTCATTGTAAACGTGTAGGAACAATCGAACGGTTAATTAGAGGTGGTTAAATATTGACCGGGCGTGTAATGATAGCATCTAGAAATCGGTGAGTAGCTTCATTATATCGGGCATATATTTGCCGAATCGCCAATAATCATAACGTCGACCAATCATTGAAGAATTTACGAGGGTCGACACGCATATTTGCCAAAACGTTAATTAGGGGAGACGAGTGTGTGCGCGCGCGCACGCCACGATCCCAATCAATGCGCTTCTACTTACTTATGTTATTTACCCTTGAGCGAAAGTCCGGGACGACAAAAGGGGGTCGTGTTCCCTCATTGGTTGTTTACGGGGGAGACGTTATAGATCAATGGACCAGATACTCGCACACGTGAAACATAACAGCCCTACGGTTGACGTTTATGGTTGCGACTAACAAAGATGCTGATTCCGAGCGTCTGACCTAGATCTAACCCTAAACTATGTATATCACAGGGAATGAGGCAACATGATCACCTCGAATGTCGCACATGTCTTCGGTAATGGCAGAAAATGCCAGCGAGATTAGGTTATCCTATATCTTGGGGGGCGGGTGCCGACGTGTTGATGGCATTAAACTCATGAAAATTATTTAACACTAAACCTACCGACCATCAAAAGTGACTAATGAATGAAATAATCTTTATTCATAAATATATGCCTTTCGGCGTTACATTTCTCTCTCCTTCCTTCCTTTCTCCATTCTTTAAACCTTTACATTTTCTTAATTTAATTTAACCCCCTCTACATTTTATCCTTTTCCCTTCTTACCCTCCATGTCCTTCACTATTCCATACTGTTTATCTTAATTTAATTCTCCCACTCCTCCCTTTCCTTTTTCTCTACCCTTTCTCTTTTTTCTTTAAGCTTCCTGCCCCATTTTGCTCCTTTCCCCTTTTCATCCAAGATTTATTCTATTTTTCCTTCTATTTCTTCCATCTCCCTGCATCTCCCTACGAGATGTTCCAGCGTCTCCTCCTCTCCTCTGCACATCCTGCATACTTTCTTCCCTTCTTTTTCCCAGAATTTGTTTGCCCTTTCTTCGTTGCCGCACCTCAGTCTTGCCACTATCGTCACGCTATCACCTTTTCTTCCTCTTTTTCCTGTCAGGTATCTCGGTCTCCCGAGATTCTCTATCCTTTCCTGCTCTTGAACCTCCCTATCCCTACATATCACTCTCTCCTCTATTGTTTCTTCTCCTTCTTCTCTCAATCTTGCCACTTCTTCCGTCCCTAAACCGCATCGCCAGAAATACCTTCTTCTTTCCTCTCCCCATCTATCTAGTTTTCCCTCTTCTTCGTCCTTTCTTCTTTCTCTCCAACATTCCTTCAGTATCTTTCGGTTTTCCTCCTTTCCCAAAAGTGACTAATGTGTATGGTATTATAAAACTAACATGATTGAATTTATTTATATTTTCTGCGATTTTTACTATAATACAGTGATCCACGATAGTATTTGGACGCGCTTTAAAACAGTATAACTTTTTTATGATTGTACCAAACGACCTGATGTTTTGTAAGCAATTAGAAACATTGGTTTACTAAATGATCTGCAATAAAAGATTTTCCAAAAATTACAATTTACAAGTTTGCATGCAAAAATGAAAAAGGCATTTTTTTAAACTTTTTTATTTGGGTCCTCAATGAAAATTTAAAATATATGTTTTGTAGATCTATGTTAGTTATACACATGCTGAAAATTTCATCAAAATCGATTAACATACACAAGAGCTACAAGTGGTTAAATGTGATGTAAATCATAGTTTTTCGCGACTTTTGGTCACTTTTTGTTTAAAATCCACAGATTCTTAGATCTTTCGATGCGTGTTGTTTTTTTCTGCGTCAATCGATTTTGCGGGAATTTTCTGCATGTGTATAAAGAGCTACAAGTGATTAAATGTGGTGAAAATCATAGTTCTTCGCGACTTTTGGTAAGTTTCTAATTAAACTCTACAGATTCCTACATATTTCGATGCGTGTCGTTTTTTTCTGCGTCAACCGATTTCGATGAAATTTTCAGCATGTGTATAACTAACATACATCTACAAAACATATATTTTAAATTTTCATTACGGGCTCCAATAAAAGAGTTATAAATTTAGTTTGCATTAGTCGACAGCATGTAGCTATGAAAATAACTTCCGAAAAATGCAAATTACGCTTCGTAAACGAAAAAATAGGACTTTTGAGGGCGATAGTGTCCTAGATCGATCTTTTATCTACCGTTTTTGACTATTGAAAAACCCCATTTTTGTAGTATCGAGAAATGAGAACTCGATAATACAAAACCCGCACAGAACCCGCACCCTTGCAATTGTGGAAAAAGGAGTCTACTCCTTTAAGTAACAGAAGAGTGGTAAATAGATCCTTTTCTTTTTAGTATTCGATTTTTTGACATGTACTTTGTGTTTTCCTTAGAGAAAATATTTTTGATATTTCTCACGGCAACTCTATGTATAATACGATATCTTGACCTTCGCGTGATGTTTAGTACCATTTAAAATATCACGAAATCTCTATGTATAAAATTATTTACGGAGTGATTGTATAATGATTTACGACCCCGACCCGTTGCAAAATGATGGCCGCATCAGAATATTTTCGTGGGATATTACCAATCATTCTGATGCACCGCGACGGATGCAATATTAATCTCGTACGACAACAACGGAACACGATATAATTAACTCAAACAACACAAGCTGAATTGTGTTTGTCCATTTGCGGTCTGTTTTCGCCCGATCGTAACGTTCTTTAAATGTTATCGACGTGGAAATATACGAATATAAAATTAAACGGTAAAATCACGAGCGAAATGTATATTCTCATAGGTAGCTTCGTAGAAGTAACTTCTTCAAAAATTGGATTCGACAAAACTAGCTTTGCTTGTCTATTAATTGTAAAATTAAAAAAATATCACATCACAGAATATCACACTTCAAACATCACATAATAAGACGTATATTATTGGCTATTTTCATAAAGCTGCGACAGCTACATATTGAATAACAAAAAATTTAGGTTTTACATTTCACCGTAAAATACCGAAATTACTTTCTTACCAACCCAATAAAAATGAAGCTATTTATGACATTCGTTTGTCGAGGTCTAAGAGACCCAACCTTACTATTTATGTGTTATTAGACCTTACCTTGCGAGGGTTAACAATGAAGCGACGTCAATTGTTCGTTCAATGATTAATTCTACGATTCTGTATAAGTTAAAAAATAGTACAGTGTTAAAAAATTGCCCCAAAAATGTTGTGCTTCCTTGAAGGGGCTGATTCCAGAGGTCATTCGAAGTAACTTTTTCCTTTGCGAAAATATTCTTCGCGGTTTCGTGGAGGAATTATTTACGAAAAACGCGGACCAATCAGAGTGCGTCTACTGGGGATGGATTCCGGCTCAGCCAATGCCAACGCTACGCTCAACGTGTCCAAAAAGTTGTTTCGAATGATCTCTGGAATCACCCCCTTCAAGGAAGCACAACATTTTTGGCACAATTTTTTAACACTGTACTATTTTTTAACTTATACAGAATCGTAGAATTAATCATTGAACGAAAAAAGACGATAACTTTTTTAATATTGTACTATGCGATTTGAACTTTCTTGGGAAGCTAGTACAATTAGTTTACTACAGGATGTAAGAAGAAATTTTTTCAAAAAATGCAATTGTTCAAAATTGTAGGAAGTATACTAGAAGTTGTATTTTACAACTTTTTATGTGGGTCTATACTGAAAATTCAAAAAATACGTTTTGTAGATCTGTGTCAATTATATGCACTGTAAAAGTTTCATCGAAATCGGTTGATGCGGGAAGAAAACGACAGGCATTGAAAGATGTAAGAATTCTTTATTATTAACCATTTTTACCATGTTTAAATGTTTGTAGGTCATTGCAAAGTCGACCGATTTGAACGAAATTTTCAGAATATGTTTACTTCACACAAATCTACAAAACGTATTTTTTAAATTTTCAATATAAGCCCACATAAAAAAGTTGTAAAATGCAACTGTTAGTATTTCTTCTAGAATTCCGATCTATTGCAATTTTTGAAAAAAAATGTTTTCACATCCTGTAGCTTCAGAAGGTATAGTACAATATTGAAATAGCTATCGTCTTTTTTAGAGCGTCCGAATATTAATTTGGGTCACTGCATATTTCTAGGACACATACAAAAAAAATTGTTAAACTTCCTCGTTTTTCATCGATCGTTCAAAGTGGAGCACGTGGGTCCATAAAATGTCGAATGAATCTCTTATACCACTGTCCCTAATATTATAAAGGGATCAAAGAACAAACTAGTATTTCTGTTATCAGCTTCCATAAATCGAAAATTCGAGGTCCCGCACGTTCAATAAACTCGAAAGCGTATTCGATCCACGTAAGATAAGCCATATTGTTTGTAACTACACTATTCGAAGTTAAATGGAAGCCTATCTTCGACTCCCATAAAACAAGGTCCATATAATTCAGCTATCTCAACGAAACAGTCTCTCTGTTTGCGTGTCCTCATGTAAAAACTTCGCGATTTTTGTTGTATAGATTGAATCGAACGTGCACCAATTTCCGGTGAACAATATTTTGTCTTTCAATTTGAACAATCGAGCAAGCGGAAAACAACAACTCCGTACACCCATGAAAACAAGGAACTTGTTCACGTTCGAGTGAAGTTGCTCCTAGCGGGAGCAAACCAAACAAACGGAAATTATTATATTTTCATCGCGACGCTTCCGGTCTAAAGAGATTTCATAGTTTCGCCATAAACACTATCTTCTCGGCTATGACGTCGACGTTTGACGACTCCCACGATTTAATAATAATGTTATTAATAATTCTATATTCCACACAGGATATGCAATATTAACGTGGTTATTGAGGAAAACGAGTTGATTCGCCATGCATGTTTGCTGTTGCCTTTTATCTTGTTCCGTGGATTTAATGAATACATGTTTCATTTTATTAACATAAATTATATCGCATTTAATAAGAATATAACTTTTTTGTCAATAACTTTGTGCTTTGTAATTCATCGTTTGTGTTTGAAGTAACTAAAGAACAATTTACGAAGCTATAAATATTAACAGAAAAGAATGAGAGAATGAACGCGACGATTAAACAAATGTTTTAAAGGATAAATCGCAGCAGAGAATGTTCACATCGATGAATATTAATTAATAAATAATTACTTAATTGAATAATATTAAACTCCAGCGAACGGAGCTCGTCTCGCAAAATGATTTTATATTACAACAGCGACATTTTATCATTTTATCGTTCAAAATTGCTGGAATAATTACCAATGATATAAAATTACGTTGAATTCATTTGAAATATGACGGATATTATTATTACATGTGCAGCATGCTGAATGTAAAATGAAATATCAAGGTATACTTGAAAACACGCGAATTTTTTCGCAAATTTTACTCGAGGAACTCGACGCATTTAATTAAAAGCTCTCGTAGTTTGCATGTCATAAACGGGCCATTTTATAAATAAGAAAATAACGTCAGTATTGCAGACTTATTTCTTAGCGCAGAATTTTTAAATGAATAAAACTATTAAATGCACAAATAAAAGACTGACGATGCCGTAGTATTTAACATCCCGGATTCTTGTAATTAAATAGTTTCTTTTTACTTTATAATGTACTTTCTAACCGGATTACAAATGTAATTTATTGTAGCCGGACGTGACACAGCGCAAAGTACACTTAAACGGCTCAATTAAACAATTTAGTATGATAATCCCGTTTCCTCGGGTTGTGTGCGCGACCATCGATCGTCTGGCGATATGAATGAAGAGATTGAAGATGGAAATGACTCACGGAAACGAGTCTGGCATTATTATAATATGCAAACTGTGAATCTTTGTGCGAAATAAAAATGTTTTCCGCCGATCCAATGTTAACTTAAGGTGGAAGTTCAATAAAAGTTTTTTGTTCACTATTAACCCTTAGCACTCGAGTGGCGCGTCTGAGTCGCCACTAAAAATTGCTGCACTATTATTTAAAATATTGTTTACATTATTATATATGTCGGTCTCTAACCAATTACTAAACATTTAGGTATTGTATGAGGTGTTATATCAATTTCATATCTACCAAATTTAAAAAGTTATAGAGAATGGAAATGTTCTAGAAGAAACGTTTGATTTCCGAGTTAAAATAGCTCCAAGTGCAAAGGATTAATTATCTTTCTACAGTTAAAATAATTGAACTGTGTTCTTAAAGCCATATCGATTAATTATCTTTCGGGTTTTATTTATTTCTTTTTTTATTAAGCTCCTCTTACTTCAGTTTATAATTTGTTTTGTTACGAAAGTTTCGAATTTGCGTTGCCCGTGTCAATCGGAACCGAATTTTGGCGATAACCTAAGTAATTATGGATCGATAGGCGCCATTTTGTTAGCAATTTTACTCGTTGCAGTCGGACGGTTACCTCTCGAACTGTTCGGCAGGAAACGCTGGACGAGATTGTGCATAATTACGGCCGAATTTCATTCAATTGCTATCTTTGCAATTATACGGAGGGGGAGAGGGTTATTTTATTTACCGTTCCGCAAAATGGCGGGCGTTTATTCGTTCAGAGATGCGGAAGAGCTTCGGGGCATCACATTGAATAGAACTGTAAATTGCATTTTTCCGCAAACAGTACATTCCCCGAATGAGAAAATTGATATTAAAGAATTAACGAACCGTAATTCCTTCTGGGAAATTTTGTGCGATCATATCAACTGCAAAATATTCGCGTTAAAAATTATTCATTTTATCCTTGTTTTGATTGGTTACTTTTTTAGCGTGCATTTTGCCAATGTCGATCATGAAGATAGTTTTTTAACATGTTTAATAATTGTTGTTTAGGAAATGTTTTCCCTCCAAATAATCTCTTAAGAACATAAGATTAATATTGCATCGTGTTTTAAAACATTTTTTCGAACATATTTTGCAGAATATTCGGGGAAATATTTCTCCATTTCATGCTTGTTTTAAATAATTTTTTTTTCGCATAGATTTATGAAAAATCAATGAGGAACTCCATTTTCATTTAGTAAAGAGTAACGGATTTTTGTCACTTTTCTGATTAAATGTGAATCTTCGACGTGTCTTCCATAACTTAATAAAAATATTTTAATCGCTATTCCTAATACTTTTCGCACTTGAAATGCACCGAATTCCAAAATAAATAAATTTAAAATGTCAATTACTTCGATTAAGTGAGTAAACTGTTTTCCTTTACTGAAATATTCACCATAAACTAATTACGGAGCCCCGAATTCGATTTCTGTCGCCAAATCCGCTGCACTCGATGCACCGTTGCAGCGATGTGAAAATCAGCACGCAGCTAGCCACGAAATTTGCCCATCGCTCTGTATGTAGGATGCCTATTGGCAGATTAGGCAGCCGATGAGATTGAATCCCGCGCGATATAAAATTAACTGATCCCGCTCGAATCATCGGCGAATGTGGCATCAGCATAAATGGAATATTATGCGAGCGTTTATTCAATCACTATGAGCACTCCAGTGCTTGCTGCGAACCTCGCCGTCGTCGGATCAGTCGATTAGAGCCTACACTGCCTAGAGAATTCAAGTAGAACGATTGGCATTAGTTAAACGATTAATTAATCAATATTTCAATAAAGCTGCGATAAGTTCATTAATTTTGGGCATTTGCGGCAAACATGAATAGGCGAATTGCAAAACTGAAGAAATCGAGAGTGTGACAAGATTTCGAAACGATGATTTGTTAATCCTTTGACTGTGAAATTATTGTGTACGAACTCTACGTTGACTATGTCATTAAGGACTGCGTCTCCTAGACAGACGACACTCGCGCGTGACAGCACACAGTCACCACAGTACACTCACAAACCGCTAGACCACGTATACGTACGCGAGGATTGCAAGGGTTCGGCATTCCTCTCCTGATTTCTCAATAATGCAAAAACGGGGTTTCTTAGTAGTCAAAATCACTAGATGGAAGGTAATTCTAGGGGGCTATTTGCCTCAAAAGTCCTACTTTTACGTTTACGACGCGTAATTCTCATTATTCGGCAGCACGTCGCGGAGCCGCGAGAAGCAATGGACAGGCGACGGTGCTGCCGCCTATCATGGTTGTTGATATGCTGCCGAATAATGAGAATTACGCGTCGTAAACGTAAAAGTAGAACTTTTGAGGCAAATAGCCCCCTAGATTGATCTTTCATGTAGCGATTTTAACTACTAAGAAACCCCGTCTTTCCATTATTAAGAAATCAGGAGTGGAATCCCGGGCCCTTGCAATCCTCGCGTACGTATACATGGTCTAGCGGTGTGTTAACCTGTTTCGCTGATGTAATTTTAATGAATTTCACTGAGCTAAATTTTTAGGAAACACAAAACTTGTGCTGAAGTATATTGTCATTTTCAAAGCGTCTTAATTTACGTGTTTTGATATAACAATTTACATTTTGATATAGCATTTGGGAGAAATCTCAGACGTCGAATCAATTGATATTCATAAGTATATATTGAACTTCAATGATTCTCCCTTCTTTCTCGTCACGTCTTCAATACTCATCGTTACCTCGCGCCGATCGCCGTCTTATTCTAACTTGTTCAGCACTCTGCCTCGTTCGATTTGAATATCAGCATTCCCCAGCTGGGGTCACCCATAAATCGGGAGGATGGTCTCAATGATTCCTGCGATAACCATAAAACGTGCCACGGAACCGTCGGAATGGATAAATAATCCAACAATCGAACGATTGTCCACTTAATTACGCGAGTTGCAACTTATTTATACATGTGTTTTTTTGTTTGTGAATTTATAAATGTGTTTGTCATGAGCCCACTAATCTAACCATAATTGTGGAAATATGTATTTCTACAAAAGTTTTAATCTCATTAATTTTTCATAACCCAGATGCACCAAGGCGTCGCTCCGACAAAGTTGTAATGTTTCATGCAAATTAAAAAAGCGCCCTTGCGTAGGAGTAAATAAATTTAATAAATCCGCGAGCTAGTGTAACTTATGCACGGGGAAATGTTAGTTAATAATTCTGCAAGTGAATGTAACATACGTAACAACCTAAATGAAATTTAATAATTCCTGGCGGAGGGTTCGTCGTAATTCCAGTAATTATAAAACAGAATTAATCGTTTTGAACTGGTACATGCTTTCGTAAAACCCGTTGCATTCCCAACGAAAAGTATTGAGAATAGTAATTGAAATGTAGTATATTATGTAGTAGAAAATTTAAAAAAAACTGATCTTTGTATATGAATCGAAATAATTAATTGCAGTAACACCTTTTTGTAGAACGCATTAAAAATAATTAATCGAAATAATTCATTGCTTTAGGATAAATAATTACTTTAATTAGTACGATGTGTATATACGATGATCAAGGCCTTTATTTCAGAACAAATATTCACTTCAAATAATTATTTAATTCAATTAATTAAGGATCAATTTTATTCAATTTAATTCAATTAAATAAAAATAATTCTTCAATTGGAACACATATTACATTATAATAACAGCAAACAAATAGTTAGAATATCTTTCCATCGACACGAAGTTAATAATAATATCCAATTATTATAATTAATATTCGAATAATAAACAAGTAAATATGATCCAAATAGTATCGTGCTGGGCCTCATGTTAATCACAAAAATGTCAGGAGTATGTTGGTCAAAGTTTCACGAAAAAATAATTAAGAATAAAAAAGTTTTGTTATATTTTTCGCAAATTTAAAATAATATTTTATCCAGTTCTGACGTAACAAACAATCGCAGTACTTGTATTTCTCTTTCCGAGTTCTATTACCGCTATCGCAGTTCCAGAGTCGATTGTGTGAAAATATATTTTCACAAAGACGATTATGTTCAGTATTCCTCGGGATGCACACTCCATTAAGTTTGCCGCCAGGCAACAAATTGTTTATACATGGAGTATTATTTCCGGAATTTGTAATTAGAATTCATGTTTCGTGTGTAATCTACTTCTGAAACAGTAGCGTCACCGCATAATCCCATAGCGTATCAGATGTTTCTCGATTAACCACTGCGCGACTATGATCATGTGCAACAACCACGTTACTCAAACTTTCCGTGAAACCACGTCACGAGGAAAACCAAATCGGAAAGCACACGTGAATTATTAGGTTCCTGCCGCATTGCTGCCTACAATTTCGCATTAAATTCATTCGGACCTCCTCCCCATCGAGAACGCTTGTATTTAATCCTAGTTAGCCTTTCAATTATTCCTGTGCTGCTATATTTCCTTCGAGTGGCGTTCGGAAATGCCGCAACTCTGTTAATACATTCAATGTTCAGTCCCGGCGGAATGTCGAAATCAATTTTTGTAAAACTATGTGTAAGACGGAATTTTTTTGGGGAAAAATTACGACGTTCTTGCATTTTTTTTTAAATGTAAAGGTATTACAAACAGGCCTGAAACTTTGCGTACGATTTCGTCATACTTTTGGTCAATTTTATATATTCTTTTTGGGTTGCTCTTGTACAGTAAAGTCGCGATTCTTGGCAAACGGCTGTGTTCTGCACGGACAACGATCGCATGCCGACATTACTCTTTTATAACTGCGTCTATCGTGCCGAGAGTACAGACGAAGCCGAACGTAAAAAAGGACAGCATGTAAATACTAATCCAATTACAAAACTTCTTTATTTTTCAATATTTTTTTACGGGACTTTCACAAACTTATTTCTGGCATTTTTCTGATTAACATGACACTAAACACGATATAATTTCAATTGTATTTAGTGGTTTAATTGACGGTCTGGAGTAACTAAGTTATGCTTCAGGTGTACAGTAAATATGGGCCAAATTGTATCTTGTTTGGCGTCATTTCAATAAAAAAATGCCACAAATAAGTTAGTGAAAGTTCCATAAAACAATATGAAAAATAAAGAAGTTTTGTAATTGGATTAGTAGTGGCTCACACCGATACGCTTCGGCTGCGCGATTCGTGTTTACATATTGTCCTATTCTACGTTCTACGTGATATTTCTCCCTGCTCGGAACTGGCAACGGGAAAAATATCGCGACTTTACTGTAGAACATTTTTTAAACATAATGTATAGAAATACTGTATGAACTTGAAGATAATTGTGTCGTACACGAATGAACTTGTCGCTAAAAACAGTTTTAACACGAACATCAACTAATAAATTTAATCAATTTAATTCCACGACGAGTATACTCGTCCACCACATAAAAGAGATTAGAATTGTCCCTCGTCTCAGCTTATATATTAAATAATAAAATCCAAAGAGGAGACAACGTCCTGTCCAACGCGTCTTCCGAGATAAAAGTGGAATGGAAGCTTTTCTGCACTCAGCAGAAACGTTCATCGCACTGTGACTCAGGCATAATAGCGGACCAGATGCGGCGGATGTCCTCGAAACTAGTTCTGGAGATGGCTTCTGTGGTGAGAGACGTCCATGGGTTCAATGGGCCGTCAGAGCCAACACGGTTTCACGATATTTATAAGACTCTTGGGGGTCCCGGGCGACTAGACCATCCCCTTTAAGATCGAGGAACACGGTGCACTGAACGGATGATTTAATTCAGCAGTCGAAAGTGCTCCGCTCGCACTCCGATATTTTCCCGACCATTTCCGGGAACCGGGAAACGCGGTTGGTTCCTCGAGGGATATTATGCAGACGCCTTATTTGCGCAAGCAAATGACCGAACCGAAGTCAAGGGAAACTAAAGTAACTCGAAAGTTGAACGTTCTTCAATGGTAAATTTACCACGGATTTAAATTTCTTTAGTAGTAAAACCAAGGATTTGTAATTTATAATTTTCCAAGAATCAGAGAAGTATTCAAATATCATTTTAGGATCTACTGTATGTTTATTATACGACACGTGGCTGCTCCCAAATTCAATAAATAACAAGAACATCATCAGACTCGGTTAGACTTCGAAAGTTGTACGTTCTTAAATGGTAAATTTACCATGGATTTAAATTTCTTTAGTAGTAAAACCAAGGATTTTTAATTTATAATTTTCCAAGAATCAGAGAAGTATTCATATATATCATTTTAGGATCTACTGTATGTTTATTATACGACACGTGGCTGCTCCCAAATTCAATAAATAACAAGAACATCATCAGACTCGGTTAGACTTCGAAAGTTGGACGTTCTTAAATGGTAAATTTACCATGGATTTAAATTTCTTTAGTAGTAAAACCAAGGATTTGTAATTTATAATTTTCCAAGAATCAGAGAAGTATTCATATATATCATTTTAGGATCTACTGTATGTTTATTATACGACACGTGGCTGTTCCCAAATTCAATAAATAACAAGAATATCATCAGACTCGGTTAGACTTTGAAAGTTGGACGTTCTTTAATGGTAAATTTAGCAGTAAAACCAAGAATTCTTTAGCAGTAAAACCAACACGTGGCTGTTCATAAATTCAATAAATAACAAGAATATCATCAGACTCGTTTAGGGCTTGGTGGTATCAACAAATATGCAGTTCCGCCTGTCTAGTACTACGCTAATGAAATAAAAGGAGCTGCACAGTTTCGATATAATGAAAATTTTCAATATTTTGAGCTCTCTGCTAGAGTCTAGAAGGTTCCGCGAGCTTTTTAATATTCGTGGCATGAACTTGTATGCAACTATTCGTAACATACAGTAGAAAGCACTCGACACCGGTGCTTATTTGAAGCCTGAAAGTATCCTTCCGCCTGAATCTTCGACATATTTCAGCCGGAGAAGGGTTTGCTCGCCGACATAGTTGCTTATCTCGAGCTTAAGGTCCTGCAGGAATTTCGGAAGCTTCGCAATCTTGTTAGCTACTTTCGCATCTCCGTTGAAGGATAGTCAAAAAATTCGCGTAACTGCTTTAGTCAAGTTTTGCCCGAGGATGTAAGGATCAAACCCTCGGGATAGGGTTTCGGGACGAGAGGACGCCGAGTGGATAATATCTCAATGCGAGATAGCATCTTTCTGCGACAGACGGACCAAGGTCCTGCGAGAATCATAGCGCAAAAACACCTAATTCCATTAATTCTGGCTTGGAGACTGTCCGGTGACCTCGAAGATGACCACATAATTCTTCTGTCTGGGACCTTTTGACCCTGAAGAAGAATATTGCCTGGCTATTAGTGCGTTAGTATTACACTTTTTTTATGAGAACCCATTTATTGAATTTATTAGAAAAATGACTGCTAAAATACAAAATTCTTAAGGGGGTAGACTCGTTTTCCCAGGATTGCAAGGGTGCGGAATGCGTGTTTTCGTTTCTCGATAATAGAAAAAGATGGGGTTTTTCGGTAGTCAAAAGCGCTGGATAAAAGATCAATCTAGACCGCGATTGTCCTCAAAAGTCCTATTTTTACGTATACGAGGCGTAATTTGCATTATTCGGCAGCATGTAAGTAGCTGTCGCAGCTTTATGAAAATAGCTACATGCTTCCGAATAATGCAAATTAAGCCTCGTAAACGTGAAAAAATGTCTTTTGATGGCAATCGTGGCCTAGATTGATCTGTTATCTAGTGCTTTTGACTACTGAAAACCCCCATCTTTGCATTATCGAGAAATGGGAAGGCGTATCCCACACCCTTGCAATCCTGAAAAAAACGAGTATACCCCCTTAAGACATTACGGTATTTCCGACTTACTAAAATTACTTAAAAGGCAAATCAATTTTTATTTAATTCCTGTTTCTTACAATTGACTTGAACAATTTTTATTTTGAATAAAGATCCATTTCTTTGAGATTTACACTAACAGATTGTCCCGAAAATGTATTTCCTTGAAAGGGGTAATTCCTAAGGTCATTTGTAGAAACTTGCGAAAATCTTCTCCGCGGCTGAGTTAAGGAGTTAGTAACGAAAAACACGGACCAATCAGAGCACAGTTTCCGCAAGTAGTTGCGCTCTGATTGGTCCGTGTATTGAAAACCGGCGAGCAGATTATCGCATAGGAATTATACAAGGTTCATATAATTTCTTCTTCTAAAAGAAACAGCATAATTGTACTACTGTAAAAATCAATGACAAGCTTGAAATTGCAGACCACATTATGGTACAAATAAAAATAATAAAACATTGAATCTACCTCGACCCGATTACGTGCAAATACGTTGTAATACTAAGTACAGAGGATTTACTATGCGTTTACGTTTTACGAACAAAAAGAAGCAATGCAGGAATAGTATTCATACTGATTGAATCAGGAGAATAACAATCGTTCGGATTAAATTTCCTGAATGCGGCAGAGATTCTCTTCCCCGATTTCTATTTAATTCTTCTTGCTTTGTGTACGGAAATTGTATCTGTTCTTGACATCGAAATTGTACAATGTATACTCGAGAAGCTCGACACAGAAAATCGCCGATCTTATGTTAAAAAGAAAAAAAGAAAGTTTTGTAATTGGATTAATGGTGGTATACACCGACATACCCGATCCCCGTTTACATTTTACACTACTCGGTATCGATTTTTCGAAATTCTTCTAATTGTTGAAATGTTTTATATTTCTCTTCTTTTTTTCATAAATCCGTAGTCTGTTTACAACAAAACGAAGTTTGTTTTTTATAAATTCGATAGGAAAATGCTGTCCTACACAGAACCGATTATAATGTGATTTTTGGGAACGTAACTCATGAAATTTTAGAAGAGAAACATTATTGAAAATTGATTAAACGAGAGTGCAGCAAAATCGGATCAGCCGATTCCAACAAATCGCGTTTACAACGCTGTACTGTGTTTCGCTCGACAAAAATAACAATTATTTAGTAAATTTGAGGCACAAAGTTTGAGGCAAAAATCGACGTAGCTCTTTCCAAATGTGTTGGATTAAAGAAATATTGCGTCCTTTGATGCAGTTTTTAGAAGTTAAATTTAATAGTATTTCGTTCTTAATTGTTTCAATAAACTGAATGTAATATAACGACAACAAACACTTGCAAAATTTGTTGCGAAGCTCAATATAAATAAACATTAAAAAAAAGAATTAACTATAAAAAAATTTTCGCGTGAATATGAAATTGTGGTTTTTGTTCATATTTACGTAAATTATAAATTCTGCAGTACCGAAAGCAATTGCAGGCTCTGATATTTTTACGAAAAGAAAATGTTTGAGACGCAATCAAAAATTTATTTATGTAAGAGAAACGCGCACAAACTAAAGGAACCGAACTACTATATGAACAAACGCATTCGTTCGCATAGTACACGTGGAAGGACATGGAAATGATGATACGACTTCAAAGTTCCACGTGCCAAAAAAAGTACCTCGAATGAGTGGTCCACTATGCTATGCTATATTGTGGTGAAATGTTCGCAAATCGATCTGAAACTACACATCGTGGAATTCGTTCGCAAATTCCAGTGGAAAGGGTCGTTTAGGTGCGGACAGCTGTCGGAGCAGTTTCCATTGAATATTCTATTTCTAGACTATGGATCTTTATATAAATTAAAAATTGTCTGCGCCTATTGCCAGAAAGAGAGACTCTATTTCTTTCATATTTTAGCAGCTCGCAAGAATCTAAGCTGTGGATCTTCATGTAACATCAAAATTTTCTGCCTCAATTGCAACAAACGAAAGTTGGACAAAACTTTCTTCCTTTCACTTTATAATTTCGATAATAATTATATTATCTCAAATTATTTCAATTTTTCTACTATTACAATTTTTACCTAATTATTTTTACCATAAATTCATAAAATCTGCAATCTATAAAGATCTGATACCCTTCGAGAAATATTGAAAGTTTAGAGAAAAGTTAAAGTTGTCTGAAATTTTATGTAATCGTGACAAAAATGTGTAGATAAAATACAAAAGAATAAGAAAGTCAGAAAAATTTTAATTAAAATTAAAGCATGAAATAAATTTTATGTGTTTTTCATGTGTATATTGATTTTTCTAAGAATTGAATCTCAATTGTGATTTAATTTAATTTTCAAAATACAAATGTTTCTATTTTCTGAACAGTGCAATATTTGTCTACTTGCCAGGTTACGGATTCCTTATAATTGTGAACTATAATTAATTATAATTCCCCCCACGCAAAGTGGGAATATCTGTTGTTTCAGCGACAATTCCACAAGATTATCTTGGTGAAAATCCATGAGTATTTAACAACGAAGTAAACGGAATGATTAATGCAAAACAACGAATTCATCTGACGCGCGGTGGAGCGGGGAAATCATTACCGAACAATGTCTAATTTAATTATTGTTACGCTAAAATTATTGCGAGCGTATGTACGTCATTATTTCTGGACTCACAATGGAATAGCTCAATCTTGACAGCTGGGATCAAAGTTCTCGTAGCTATCCCCTTTTAATGATTTTCCAGTTTCTAATTATTTTACAAATATTTCAATGAAACATTCATTATCAAATTGTAAATGACAGTTAGATTAACACAGATTGTAATTCGTATCAAACCCACGTTTCTACGAAAGGTCCAATTAAATGGAAATTATGACCCACAACGCATACACTTTCCTGTAAAATATTAAATTACACCAAAATTGTAGCCCACAACATGTCCAGTACTTTGTAAAAGATTTAACTGATAGATAATTGTGACCCACAACACATCCACTTTCCTGTAAAATATTAAATTAAATTTGTGAATGCACAATATGTCCGCTTTTCTGTAAAAATTAATTTAAGCAAAATTTGTTGCCCACAATACATTCACTTTCCTGTAAAATATTAAATTAAATTTGTGAATGCACAATATGTCCGCTTTTCTGTAAAAATTAATTTAAGCAAAATTTGTTGCCCACAATACATTCACTTTCCTATAAAATATTAAATTACATTAAATTTGTGGCCCACGATATGCCCGCTTTTCTGTAAAAATTAATTTAAGCAAAATTTGTGGCCCACCATATGATCGCTTTTCTGTAAAACATTAATTTAAGAAAATGTTGTGACTCACAATACATTCACTTTCCTATAAAATATTAAATTAAACAAAATTTGTGACAGACAACACGCCCATTTTTCCAAAACACAATTAAATGAAAAGAGAATGCTGCGCCCACAAGATGCCCACTTTCCTACAGAACATTAAATTATATGTATGAAAATTGCGACTCGTAATCCGCCCACTTTCGTTACAAATGTATTCTTTCTCCGGAGAGAGGCAACCAACTAGATCGAGGCTGTTGTAAAAGAAGGACGAATAAAGGGAGTCACGTTACAAAAGAATTTCCATAACAATGGGAAAGCATTTCGCCGGAACGATTCGAAATTAACGAATGAAAGAATAACGTTCACAGCATAATAAGGAGGGTCGTCGATGGCGAACCGAAACCTCCCACCGCAAAAGCCGGTAAACACGCTTTTCAAAAGATCCGGAACATCAACGAAATAAATCGGCAAACGAAGGGAATCCGGCCAAACTGAAACATGAGATTATTGTCATCGGTGGAATGATATATTACAACATGGACCGTGGTACAATTTTCGTGGAAAATCCTTTCGAAATACTTCCGAATTGGAACGTTTGGGGGGAACAATTATACAAGTTTTAGTATCAGAAATATTATATTAATGGAAACTAAATAAAATACATGTTGAAAATTCTTGTCTGCAAATAAAAATTGTATGAGATCATACAGTATGTGGATATAATACAATATACATATTGTAAAATCTTTGTTACGAGGCGTTTATTACAATAAATTTATCACAGTGGATGTATTGCAACAAAATTACAATATACAATTTATAAAATAAATATATTTATATTTATTTATTCATACTGCAAGTTACAGTATGTTTTAATACGTACTGTAATATAATATTATAACAATTTTGTTCAGGATTATTGTTTTCGAAACAGGATTTTATACAATTCAATCTAATAATTTCGTTTAGAATTATTATTAAATTCGGAAGAAGATTTTGCAGCTCTCTGATGAAAGAATCAAAATATTGATTGAAAAAATTGAAAAATTCAGTGAAGGACCAGTCTGAAATATTGAACGAAAATAATGAACGAATGAAAAATCCGAGACAATCCTCTCGCCAAATGGAAAGTATTGTTGCGCATTTTGAGCATCTCTCTCTCTCTCGATCGATGGATCGTACGGCGTCAATCCAGGTCGATTGAACCGGTCAGTCGTTTTCAGTAGAATGGGAACGGCTTTGATCAGACACGGATAAATCCGATTTCGGATGCTCGCCACGCGTCAATCGACCATCGGCCAACGGAACTTAATAGTGCAGACTTTCGAAACGGTCGTATAATATTCAATGCACCGACACTTCTGGCCAGAATTTAACACTTTTTACCGTACCTTTTTGAAACAGTTAACGCGCTGACAAAGCTGCACGTTATTAAATAAATTTGTGCATGGTATTAAATCGAACGGTACGATACGGAGTCTACAAAAATTAATTTCTGCCGTAATATATTTGCGTAAAGCAGATTTAATTAGGAGTCACCGGAGCTAAGAGGATTAAAGAGTCTCACCAAGTGAATTACAGTTTGATTTTATGGGATTTTCCGGATGGTGCACCGGCAGACAATGTGCTAAAAATATGGACACCTGGATGCTTCAAAATTTCAGCGAAAATTTCTCGACAAACATTGAATTTGCTTGAATTCTCGCGCAATTATTTTTCGGAGAAGAATATGCGAGCCATTGGATGAATATTCGCTCGGCTTTTATTTTCCAGAGAAACAAAATGGTTTCAAAACGAACCACAATTATACAATTCTTTATTATATAATATCATATCTCGGAATTTTTTGCTCAGTGACGCAGATTTTACTATTTATAGAAGATAAAATTTCCGATTCAGTAATATCCATGCCAAAGAAATATACAGTTAGGAGCATGAATGATCACACACACTTTAAATCAGAATAACATTTTTATGAATGAACCAAACGACTTCAATTTCTCAGTAAGGGTAGAAGAATTAGTTTAGTAAATGACGTCTAAAAAATATGTTGAAAAAATGCATTTGGTCGGAATTGTGAAAAACAATAGTAAAAATTGATTTCTACAATTTCTTTAGCTGAGCTAATAACAAAAATTTAAAAGATGTGTTCGGTCAACTCGTATAAATTATACATATATGCGCTGAAAATTTCATTGAAATTGATTAATTGGTTTACGAGTTATAAACGATCAAAAATGGTAAAAAGGTCGAAAATCTTGAAAAATTGCAATTTTTACCACTTTTGAAATCGTTTGGTGCATTAATAAAAAAGTTATTCTGATTTAAAGCATGCATGATCAGTTATGCTCCTAACTGTACATGATATTTGTGAAAAATGTATGACAAAACATTCTTATTTTTAATCATCTTTGCATGTAACATTTTGTAAAAAATGTTTGGTTGTAAAAAAATCTGAAAAGATTATATACTCATCGAAGTATTTAATTTAATGTATAAGTGTTAGTTGACCGGAATGTTTAGTCAATTACGCAATAAAAATAAATAATACAGATTATTTATCGACCAAATACTTTACAAGATGCAATAGCAATCATCAGAAAAACGCACACGTGCATTCGCAAAAAAATGCTCATAGCAACGCGCGTATTTCAGTCACAATCGCTCGAGTAGATCGGGTTCGTAAACTGCGACGATTTAAAACCGAGTATTTCATAAACGGACGACCACAGGCGAGCAGAAGTTACGTCTTACATTGATTTAGTGAAAAAATGGTCGAGGACGTGTCCACGCGGCTAAAGGAAGCGATAACTGCGAATTTATCGTCCGTGCGGAAACGTGTCGCGATAAAAGCGCAACGAGTCGCGGGATTTCTCTCCGGGAATTTTCTATTCGTGACCCCCATCTATCCCACAGTCTGCAAAGGAAGAAGATTCCGCGCATTGTCCGCGAAAATTTCGCGACCACGATCCCCGAGAATGTTACTCAATCGCGTCTTGTGTACGAAGCTTCACGGCGTTCGAAAAGGGCTAACAGCAGAAAATCAAGGTCCATCGAATGCATAAAGGAATGCTAACAAAATTGCAAAAACATTACACTCGCTCACTGAATCAGTTCAGTTTGAGCATTTTTTCACTACCGCGTCAACCCTCCCACGGATCGACAATGGAAATTTTTATTTTTGGTCTCCGGAATTTTCTGCTGAAGAAATTGAGAGATCTAGTTGGGAATTTTTCATATGGGCTTTGTTATGTTCACCATGGAGAGTATGAAAATATTTTCTCTTCCTCCTCTGGTTCGCGAAATGGCGATCGTACAGCTCTTTTTGTTACACGTCTTGTTTGGACGGAGTAGATGCGCAGTTTGCATTGCACTGGCTGTGTTTGATAATTTTTGCTGAGAAAATGAGGGAACGAACTGGAACCTTTGCGGAGGATTTGTTGGGTGAACTTTAGGGAGTACGAGAGTATTTTTTTACTGAAATTGTTTGTATTAAACGTCTTCTTTGGACGCTGCTAATATTTTAGATTGAGTGGAGTCTGGCTGCGGTTTGGTAATTTTTACTGAGGAAACGAGAGACTCAATTGAAAATTTTTTTGAGGGATTTTTTAAGTGAACTTTGGAGAGTCCAAAAATATTTTATATTGCTTCTTCTTGCCGTCATATTTTGTGGTGAAAATCTTTCAATTTAATTCTTTTGATTTTGTTTCTACTGTTTCATAATATGTTGTTAATTGCGATGTTCTAATCCCTGGTGTATGATTACATAATATATATATATATTTAATATTCACATTGAACGGTGTTTATTAGTAAATCCTCTTGTGAATATACAATATTTACCGTATAGAGAGAGCTTCGTACCATTACATTCAATAATTTAATCATTTAAATTCCTCCAATAATCCAAAGTTAAAATTTACCTACATTGCATAATATTATGAGTCCATTTCAAACACTTTCTTCTCTGATTAATATAGACACATAATTAATAAATACTTGATTCATTTATTAGAAAAGTATATCCACCAGTAAAAAGGAAGACCAAACGATACAAAAACCACTGAAATCCACTAACATTTTTCGTAACTATTCACCCAGATAATCGCAATTTAGAAACGATCCACACAATTTAAAAAATTAATATAGACATTATTAATTTAAAAATTAATACGCACATATCTGAATGAATTTTTTATCCAAAATTGCAAAAAGAAGTCTCGTGGCCAGTTTCGCCAGATGAGGGGAAGGGGAAAAGGGGTAGAGTGGGGACACAAGTTTTAATCTGGCGATTCTGCTCGTGGTGAATCAGACGATCAAAAATGACCGAGCCATTTTACAAAGCGTCGAACTTTACGCGGATTTTGCCCGATACACGGGATCACGCGGATCGAGGATGGGAGATTAGGGGGATCAAATGCAAATTTCGTTGTTTATTGGAGAGGGTCCCGTGTCACGGAGATCGCGGGTAAATCGATGAGGTATTCTGCTTGGGAGTTAACCGTTTAATGGGAAAATTCGAGCAAGCGCGCTCTTATTAATCCCTTGTCCGGCGGCGTCGAAGAAAACAGCGCGCAAATCTCCTTCTCGCAATTTTCTCCAGTGGATTTCAACGTAGACGAGGAATTACACAGGTTTAATCTGGCATTCATCGACCCGAACAATTCCCTTCTACCGTCGGAAACATCCATTTTGATGCCACTTTGCTCCTCGTGCTGCGATTTCTGCAAAATGAAAAACTCGACAGCTGTTTCCACGTCGATATTCGAAAATGGAAAATGTTGAAATATTGCAATATCGCTCGTGACGAGTTAACTAGATCATTTCTCGCGTGATCGAACAGTTCCTGCTATTTAAAAATATTATTTTTGATTAAAATTGCACGCCCATTGGAGATCTAAATTGTCATTTCGTAAAAAGATATAATGCAACAAACAACTTAGACTCGTTATAACGCTTGAAGTCTCTAGTTTCATATTACATAATTTGCTTACACATTATTTATCGGTCATTTTATTCTGATGTCAGTGGGTAGTGGGTAGAGGGAAGAAACTACCCTCGATTTGAAGAATGAAATTTCCCCTTTACAATAACATAATAAAAATTGATATACGATTTTTGATTGTTGGTTTATTTTCATACAAATTATTTCTGTTGCATAAAACGATTCACAGATGGGTAAAGCAACAACAAGATATCGTATATCAACTTTCAGGGTGACATTTTAAAGAGGAAGCTTCAGTCTTCAAATCTAGTATTACAGTCACGAATATTTTCTAAATTTGGCAGTGAATATACCATTCACAGTTCAGCGGAACGCTGGAAAGATCGTGTTTCAAGAGAAGCTCGGATACAGTAACGTTCTCTGTTGTTTCCACACGGATCACCAAAAATTAACAACGTTGCAACGTTGTGGCAGAGCGCGTAGAAACTGGATAGGCCAATTTACGCCAAATCGATCATTTCTCGTCGTCGACGTTCCGAATTTTACTCGTAACCAAATCTGACGAAGCGCGCTTCAAACCGAGAGGATTTCAGCCACCATATCACCGGTTTTGATTTCGTTGACAAAACACCGATCTCCGAACGTTTCTACTTTTTTACGTGGTTGAATGGGAATACCGTGTCTGCGAAATTCGTGGGGAAGGTTTGGGGAACAATATTTATTGAGGGTTGCATAAATTGATGGAATAAACAGCTCATTTAAAATTAAGATTGGTTGAGAATTCATTAATGGGGAAATATCTCAAATAATCTTTCTTTTTTCAATGTAGAAATATCACAGCATAAAATTAGGGGTTGCTTAAATTAATTGTATGCACACTTGAGTTGAAATTGAAATTATTTGGAAGTTTTAGTATAAAAACATTTTGTAATACCACCATATTTGCCGAAATTCCATCAACCGAAAAATAATGGCGTTCTTGCTCGAAATGATTCAGAAAATTGTTGAATAAAATTGTAGCAATGTGACGGCAAAATCGTTAGACTGCGTCGGCTGGAAAGTCGTTAATCATGAATTGGGAAAATGGAGTTAGAGGCAGAGGTGGAAAAATCATTTTTTGCATTACGCGTGACCAGATTGCAAATTTCGTTGTCCGAAAACTAGAACGCAATCTGTGATAAGATTTGTGTCAGGGCTAATCAAAATTCATAATATGGTAATGAAATTTTCGTTAAAAAAATGCAACCGCAAAAATTCTCTATTTTACGTTTTGACTACGGTCGTCTGTATTTTCATGATGCGCAGTCACAATTTATTGGTAAATTCCAAAAAAAGGTTTCAATTTCGTTTGAAAGATATTTTTAGTAGATTCCCTATCAATTTATGGGAAACATAAAGTGACAAAGAAGAATTTAAAAAAATAAAAAATTGTTTTTTGAAGCAGATTTCCACAAAACAACTTCTGGTGCACGCCCACTCGCTGCAAGGTGGCCCTCTGGAGCAGTTTTCTGGCACCGTTCATCGCGTGTGCGCCCAGCTACTTCGTGTTTGGCGTAAGTTGTGCACTGTGGAATTATATAATCATAATTCTACGGAAAATAGGATGTAAGAAACTTGGACCGCCGAAAGTTTTAATGTATTATAACCCCTCGCTGGTTCGCATTTATTATTCAGAAGTATTAGATAGTTCAAAACATCTTCGAGGCTTTGTGCATGTATTAAAAGGATAAACGCTATATTCGTGGTATTTAATTAATGCTACGTATGAGTAAAAATGATTGAAATATAGAGCACCGTGCGAAACTTTCAGCTAAGATGGTGTTCAAAAGCGAGACTTAAAAGAGTTCTAATTCATTCACGAGCAGAAACAGTCTGAGACAATACTAAACGAATGATAAAAGTTTGTTGTTCCCAATAATTTTTTAATCACATTTTCAGAAATATATTCGTCACACTTTTCTGATTGATACGACTCCAAACATGGTACAACTTGGACCATAATCACGCGTTTAATTCGCGATACAGTAGAACCTCGACTATCCGAACCGATAAAACATCAGGCAAGCAATAAAATGTTTCGAACAAAACTTAATCAGTATTTAGACATTTACAAACTTCAATATATAAAATTTCGATAAAAAATTTTTTTAACAAAAAATAAAGGTCAGCTTGATTTTTTAAATATTAACATTCATTTTTATCTCAGGATGTAGCAAATCTAACGACCATATTATGGTCTCGAAGCTATAAATAACGCTAGAACAGTTTTTCCGGTTTTACGAGGATCAATGTTTTCGTGCACATCTCTTTGACCTCTATCGAGGCATTACTGTAATCTGTGTGACCGGCAGATAAGAGAGCAGAAGCTGAAGGACAACGGCACCATGGAGATCGCGTACATCGTCGACACGAATTACTCCAGGCACAAAGACTTCTTCTATCAGCTGAATTTCTGGGTGCTGGGTGTGGTCGTAAAGCTTCTACCCTGCGTCATTCTCACGGTTATTAGCTGCTGGCTGATAAAAGCCCTCTACAGGTAATCTAGCAGTATCCCATTAATGGGGGAAATTGCTAACCCGGGGAAAACGAAATGCATGGGTCGCGGCGCGGAATCAGGAATCTCAGTCATTTCACCCTCTTCTGGCACGGGACTTCCGTTTCCGCTTAGAAAACGCCTAATCTAACCCTCCCCTGAACCCTTCAAAGACTGGGGAGTGTCCCTTATCCGCAAACGAACTTCTGAAACTACGTGTTGGCCAGGCATAAACGTCCCCTTTCAATTTGCAGTTACTATTACTGTAACTTTGGAAAAAATAATTATTAGAGTTTTAACTGAACAATTTTATTCACCTTGACTTTCTGGTTGGACCCTGTTACAGAGCAAAGGGTAGGAAGCAGGCCCTGAAGGGCTACAACCAGTGCAATCCAGCAGTAACCTTGGGGAACGGTGTACTACCTCGCAAGCCCAGTAAATCAGACAAGAGAGCAGACAGGACAACGAACATGCTGGTAGCAGTTCTCCTCTTGTTCCTGGTCACGGAGATTCCTCAAGGTGTCTTGGGTCTTCTATCCGGCGTCCTAGGAGATTGTTTCTTCCGGACATGTTACCACAACTTAGGGGAGCTGATGGACATTCTAGCACTACTGAACGGGGCCATCAACTTCATTCTATACTGCTCTATGTCTAGGCAGTTTCGCACTACCTTCGGGCAGCTGTTCAAGCCTAGGATCATGAAGAAGTGGCAGCCTACCACACAACAGACAGATGTCCAGAGCACCTACGTATGATGCCGGCTGAAAGGTCTGGAGACCACGCGACTATAGAGTCTGGAAGTTGGAGGATGAAGTGTAGAACCTTAGACAATGAACTGTAGCATCTTCTAACCCAGACCCAACTCTTAGGGGATGCTAAAATGTTTCATCCATTGAGCACATGGACAGTAATTATAAGTATAGAACCTTGAAATTGAAGAATGCACTATAGAGTCCTTAGAAGATGAAGTCTAGCATCCCTAAAGAGTTAGGAGTGTTTCTAAATTGAAGAATGGAACTCTAGGATCCTAGAGGATGGATTCTAGAATCCCTAAAGAACTAGTAGCGTTTCTAAGTTGAAGAATGAATTGTAGAGTCCTAGAGCATCCGCCAAGAGTTACTAATGTTTCTAAAAATTTTCATCTGCGGAACACGTGGGCAACAATTGTGGATCTGGAGGACACCTGCCATCGGTAATCACCTTTTTACGAGCGACACGTTCCAACGGCACGTTCACTCGTAAGCCGCGCCGTAGCTGTTCAAACAGACAATTCCGGAGGGTAAACAGACCGTCGTAATGTGTGCTGTGCGTGGAGAAACGAAAGTATATTGCCTCCTAGAGATAAATAAACAGTAAAGATCATTGTTACGCCGTGGGCCGATGCCTTTTGCGGCAGAGAACGGTTCGATAGGATCGATCACGTTGCAATGCAACTTCTGTCGATGCCAGATCGGCGAGAACAAAGAAGGTAAAGAGAATACTTCGTTCATTTTTCTACCCGCGACACATTTGTACTTGGGTGTTCGCCGAGGCGCCAAACTTAAATTGATTTCGGTGGAATCTTTGTTGATTTGGGAAGTTGAAAATTGGGTTGAACTTCATCCGAGGAAAGCAAAAATTTTTAACTTTTTTAAAACATAGTCCTGTCGATTTTAAAGAGAAAATCTCAAAAAACTAAATTTTAACGTTAAAAATTCACTGGTTTAAAAGTTACGCGTGCATAAAGTTGGACGATTTTAAGCAGGTTTAGTTGGCAATCGAGTACATACGAACATAGCGGCATCCTCACATCTCAAAAACGCTGAACATCGATGAACTTTAAACACACGTGACTTTTGAACCAGTGGATTCCTAACATTAAGACTTGAATTTTCAGCATTTTCTCGCCGAAATGTACAGCATTACATAAAAGAAGTCAAAAATTTTTAGTTTTCGGATGTGAAGTTTGTTGAACCCTTCTTCTCGGAAGTTCTACCCTTCTTTGAAATTTTCTTTGGGACTGACTGCTCGAAGTAATTCAGTGTACGATGGTTACAAATTTGTCTTCTATTGAAACACGAGCCGCTCTCGAGCCAACAATTTAAGGCGCATTTGCTGATGCACGATTTTCTGGACGACTCGCGTCCCAGCGATCGTATAAGGGCGTTCCCAATTTGCAACACAAATTTCCATGAAATTACACCTTGCCGACGGGTCGAGGAAGTCGACTATCGAACACTTGCTTTGTTCTTCTTACCGATCGATCGATATCGTGCACTCAACAACGAATCGGCAAGAATTAGGAGACCGAGCAAGAATTATCGGAGATGTAATAAACGCCGCATTATAAACACATTAATTAGTGTAGCACGATCACGCGAAATAACGAGATCGGTGTACAATTACATACACACACATGTATATAATTACAGTTATATATATACACATATGTATGTCGTGCCAACGTAAAACGCAAAGCTTGTAATGTAAATACGACACCGAGCGCGACCGCCGCAATAACGATCCGTGTGCGACTCGCGTTTAGTTTTGTATGACCCGTGGAAATGCCGCGATGGATTTTCGGCTAATGAGCCCGGCTGAAAGTCGATCCGCTTCCATACATGTACACGTTAAGGACAAATTTATTTATATAGACTACGAATAAACATTTCCGTACTAACAGCGAAAAATCTTCATTCTCAGCCCGCCTCTGCATGACCAATTTCCTCGATCCTTTGACTCAATCTGAAGGCTCAAGTAAAAATGAAATTTTTATTATTTTTTTCTTACCCTTATATTGTTCATTCTGGTGGGATATTTTTTTATAAGACGGTTTCAACATCGCACTATATGTATAGATACAAATTTTCATTGGCGTCCTTTTGTTAATAATGCTTTCTAAAAATTGTTCAACTCTAATCATGTTCCAAGTTTCTACTTGTCGATGCTGATTTGTTTATATCCCTAGATTGCTTATTTTTGTTTGAAAATTTTTTATTTCATAATTTCCGTACTGAGCTGTATGTATGTACGAAAATTTTCATTGATACCGTTTTCTTAAGAATGTTCTTAAAAATGGTTGGAGTCAGATAAAGACAGACAAGAAATACGAAGAAATTTCTATCCAAAGACATCTTTGATTTAAATTATCTCGAAAAGTACTAAATAAATATCGCGGGTAAACAATTTTTATAATATTTTAAGACAATAAAATATTTAAACAGCGAATTAAAAAATTATTATAAAAAATATATATTTATAACGATAATTATCGGTAGATAGGAATAATTTTCTAATGAATTTTAGTGGAAATTTCATCCCGATATCTCTTATGGTCAAGAGTTATAATGAAATGTCACCAAATTTCTCCGTAATGGGAGAAATCCGCTACGTGAAAGCGACCGACATAATCAACGCGCGATTATACAATTATGCAAACAATGAGTCTCGTTCGACGCCGGAATTTCTTTGAATATGCAAACCACGATACAAAAGCCAAAAAGGTTTTCGCACCGTCCGTAAATTCTGTTTTTATATTATTTTCCGCCAGCGATTTCCACGACCGAACATCTCGCTGTGAAACCAATACAAGACTTGCAGTTTTAATTATCGAAAAAGCGATTGTCCGTTATATCGAAATAATTATTTGACGTGTTCGAGGGTCGTTCCGTTCGTATTTCCACGAATCGGTTTGATCGATATTTCAAGTGTAAATGAAGAAAACTTGTGGGAACCCTAATTTTTAGATCCTGATTTTTTTCCGAGAAGAACCAAATGGCTGTCTCAGAATAGACAAATCATCGTCGTTAAGATTTCAGATTCCACGAGGGGTTTCTCGCCATTCTCCCACGCACAATCATCAGAACTAATATTTGACCAGACCACATACAAGTCACGTTAAATATATTCAACGTAATTCCACGTGGTTCGACGATGCGTTGGATTATTAGATGCTCGTGGTGCGCATAGAAATTTTAGTTCCAACGATCGACCTCCGCAAAAAGAATATTTCGCGTAAAATCACGTCTACCAGAATTTTTCAACCGACTGAACCCCACTCAACTTTTTTCGGATTTATCTGACGCGAAACTGCAGCTTTTTGCAAGGTGTGGATTTATGCTTCCGTTGTCGAAAGCGGTTTCGTGCAGTGTTGATCTCCGTACTTGTTCGTGTGAAACGGTGCTAAACGGTAGAATATAATGCAAACAATGTGTGGAAAACGTTGTTGTATGAAGTTCGACATAATAAGGAGTTTAAAAAATCTGAATGAGGATTTATATTCTTTCTTATCTAGTAGAAACGTGGAGTAAAATAGTAACTTATTAATAGCAGAGTCTTGGTCCATTTATTGCAACCAAGTTGCAGATTCTTACAAAATTCAAATTTTATTGATATAGTTTATAAGACGTTTCTATACAGATTTGATATTTTAATTTATCTAGCAAAAACGTTGATTGAAATAGTAAACTACATGACGGAAGCCTTAATCTTTCTTTAAAAAAAAAATTCAAGTTGTTGAAACAAATTCTATTGAACTAGTTTATTGGTGAACTCTCAACTGTCGATCCTTCGTTTCAGAAAGACTATTAGAAAATTGTCGATAAGTGGAGCGTTGAACGAAGGAGAACTGGACCGATGTTGTTTGCCTCGGAATTTTTTCATCTTCGCGAATCCGTTTACGCACACGAGCAAGTACAATAAATGCGATCGATAGTATATTCACCATCCCTCCGAGAGACAGTTTACATTCTCCAATTTTACTGGTCGCTTCGCTTTCCGCCTCACAACAGTGCATCGTTCTGTCCCCTCCCTTAATTGAGTTCGCTCATCAACAGAGAGAACCTGTACAGGAACGTGCATACGGATCGTCTTTCTGCACGTTCCATCGTGTACAGTGGAGAACATCCTATCTTCAACAGACTTTAAATTAATTATCCTCGCGAAATGCAATTGGATGGTTTCTCTATGTGCATGAAGTTTAAACATCTCTGACCGAAACTGTACGTGTGCCTCTTCAAAGGATGCCAGTTGAGAATTAAGGAAAGGCAGTCGGTTGGCAAAAACATTCACACCTAGAGACACCACGCATTCGACGGTAGCATAAATTAAGCCCTGTCTTCCGGTAAGTCTACAGTGCGGTATCTTAGTCGTTAGGGACGTGGATCTTCGACAACAATTAACATTTCTTGAAAGCCTACTCTTTCAAATAAAAAATAATTTGCTGCCAAAACTTCGCCGTTTTCTTCAGGAAAAATTCTCAAAATCCTCATTTCTTTTTCTTCTAGGAACAGCCACTTGAAACTAGCGTGCACTAAAATGAAAATAAAAATGAACAACATAATAACAATAATCTGAGTAATTAAATATAGTTAAGACGGATCTGATCAAAGCCAATTTGTTAGATCCCGAAGGAACGGTGACAAACGGAAGCTGAAAGACCCACTACGAATTCCGAAAGCGCGATGCACTTTTCCGGGAACGTTTGCCTCGAGCGGCAGCTTGTCGGAACTTTAAATTAACAGGTACAAGATCGTTTACGGAATCACGTGTATCCAGGCGATAGATCGGGAGCGGATTTGCAACGAGGCAGTTTAATTACTTCCTTAATGTACTCGTTCCGCAATCACGGCTCGATAAGCAGGCATTATGAGCGGGGTTTTGAGTTTAAGGGTGAACGTTTTGCGGAAATGAGGCAGCAAAGCGGCAATTTCACTTGGCCCTCTATCCGGAACGAAGAGTCGAATGATACGCCTCGTAAACCCTCTGAAATGCAAAGTGAAAATGTCTCTGTCATTTAAAGCGAAATAAAATGGTCCTGAAGAACGGCGTTACGCCATTTTAACCCTTCCAGTGCACTCAGTTGAGAACTGCATTTTTGTATTATTTCATTGTGAAATGTTTGTCAATATATTTGCCACATTTTCCCAGTCTATTAACAAACGTATTAACAACAAGTCTATTAATATTTTCAAATGCATTACCTCAATCAAAAAGGACGCCGACAGTCATTAGAACCTCTTTAAGAAGCTAAAACTCCAGGATAACATTTCCCAGCCATAACACGAGCTTCGAGTCAGTAATGTAATCCTAAACGATTTTTTTACGCGGCCATAACGCCGACATTTTCACTTTCCATCCTAGGTGTCTCATCCCGGAGAGTCCTTGACACTTTGACACTTCCGAAGGTGCATCCTGCGAGACCAACTGAAGCGACGAAGTTGTATAGACGAACTTAAATGAAAAAACTAAGTCTCCTTGACACGTGGCGAAAGGCAATGCGCAAATATCACCGGTTAATTTAAGGATTCGCGGTGTGACCTTGGAGCAGGACGAGACTGGGAAGACAAGGAGCTCGTGGTGAAGGTTGATCTTCATAAACTCTTTGAAACGGGAGTAAGTTGCTCGTGCAAATGAGTTTTATTCGTTCCCATGGAAATTCTCGGGATTCTTCAGCGTCGCCGGTCGACCATGCTGTTTCAAACTTCATCTTCGTTAAGGACCCTCTCACCCTCGTTACCGGACGCCTTCTCCTGTTGAAGTTTCGTCGACAGCCTCTTCGCAGTTTGCGTTATCTGCGAACAAACCGTCCCCCTCCGCCCCCGGAAGTTAAGAAGACCTTCTTATCCTCAGCACTCGTAAAGTTCCACCTCTTCCGCGACTATTTGCCCTCTGATCCTGAGAATTTAGCGCAATAGGGACGAGTGGGCGAATTCCGACCAGAGTCTAGAGTATGGACTTAATTTACGAAACGAGGTTAATCAGTACGAGTGGTAACTCTGTACATATTGAGTTATCTTATGAATAAACACGTTATGATAAAAAAATTAAGGTAGCTGTTCACATAAGCCAATGTCCACGCAATACCTCCTGATAATCCTAATGACTTAATGACTTGCCTGCGCGTCCACGTCAATGACAGCAGTGATATCGTTCAGGGCAGTCAGAAATTCGGCAGCGTAACTCCTCTTGCCTACCGCGTCCAAAACAATCGCATAATTAATCAGCACCAGAGGATCCTGCGGGGACAGCGCATGTGCTTTCTGCAAGACCTTCTCGGCGCCCTCCAGGTCGTCGAGCCGCTTCAGCGCGACTGGAACAATGATAGCGATTAGGCATGCTGTCGGTGTGCCGTGCTCGAGTGCCGATAGGGGAGAGGAACGCGCACAGTCGATACAATTAGAATTTCCTATGCGACAATGACAGAGTGGACTATCCACTCCTCTTTTTTCCGAACGCGACGAGAACGTATTGCGATGGCCGACGGAACTTGTGGTGCCGTAACGATAGAAAAACAGGACAAATTGCGGCGCGAGCATGGAGGAGAAAAACCAAGCGCCGGTGGTTGTCGCTATAAATAACTTCGCGACTCTGTGTCTGATCTTCCTCTTCGTCCTGTATCATAGACGTTTGCTGCTGGACCGTCGTTTTACTTAGTAATTCTGCTGTTAACTACCACTGGAAGTTATCCTTCCCTTATCCGTACCCTAAAAGAAATTTGAAGAACATGAAATTAATAGGACACATCTCGGAATTTGCTAAATTGAAACACTCATTTCTCCGTAATAGAAATTTGTTTAAAACCATATTTAAGTCTGTTTTATCGATTACTCGTCTACTCTTTCATTAAAAACGAGAAGGAAACGGATTGTTTGGGAAACGTCACCGGAAATGACCAGAGTGGTGAATGATCGATGCGTTCATAACGCCCGAACATGCATCAGGTCGGTAATTTAACGGGCTGCACCTGACACCTGACCTTTACCAGTGGAACTAGGCTACTTTCCAAAATACGTCTGAGTTAGGTGAACTTAGACAGGTAATATTTACCCTGAGACACTCGCTGTTTCCATGATACTAGAACCTAGGTATTATCAGTCCCTAGACTCTCGCCGTTTAGTTAATTAAGATCATTCCTATGAAGTATAAAAAGTGTGTACGAATTTTTCAGTAAAAATATAAATTCCTATAATAGACTGAACCCTCTTGATTGAAATAGATCAGGATTCAACTTGATTGAACAATTAGCATCGGAGATAAAAATTAGTAAGCGCAGCCATTCATGACTACTGTTTTCTTATAAAACTGATGAAGAATTCAAACATCCAGATATCGTCAGGACGTAAATATCTCAATCGTAACATCCTTCGAATAATCAGAGACTCGCATAACTCAAAGGCCAGCGATGTAATATCAGCTGCAGCGGCCAGCGATTGCACATATCCAAAGGAATGACTATCCTACAGTACGAACGTCTATCGTATCGAATTTTCCGGCGTCCCCTGTCCCTTTTCGGTCAGCAGAAAATCGATGGGAGTTCATGTGGCGCCTTACGTCCGAGCAGAAGATACGGCATGGGGTTCTTGGGGTCTGCGCTGACCGCGGCGCAAAGGTAAATCGCCGCCGAGGCTGGTTGTCCCGTGGTCAGCAATACCATGCCGAGATTATAAGCGGGCATAAAGGCCATCGGGTTCAGGTAGTGGGCTCTCTTCAAGCAGGTAATTGCCTGTAAGTAAATTAGAGCGTTAAACCGATTTGTCCGGCAATTGGCGAGCCGCGAGGTCAATTAATGTCACCCGTGAATCGCGCACGTAACAGTCGTCCGGCACGTAAATACACGCAATTATCTGATCGGACGAGCACCGTTAATAATTCAGGATCGCGGGCCGTCGCTGTTATGCAAACGCCGCTCGCCGATCGGTTATGCTATCCCGTGACTCTTTATCTGGCGACTTCAGGAATTTTTTCTGCTTGAACCGTTCAAGCCATGCGAATGATTCTTGCGTAGAATGGTTATCTAGACTCTCCTGAATACAATAGTATATTTCTTTTCAAGTCACACTCTCTTTAAACATTGTTTCAATGCGTTCAAATATTTGGGGAGAGTCTACAGAATCATTCTACATAAGAATCATTCCGAAAAAATTCTTGAAAAATTGAAAATTGTGGGAAACGTCCGTCTGGAGCCGCAAAATTGGTTTAGTTACCAAACAGTGTTATTATTAAATGGCCCTAGGTCGGATGATAAAAAGGAACTTGTCAAAGGGACCAGGGCCAGGACGCGTGACCCAGCATACCCATTTTTTCTTATCCCCGTGTCCCTGAATGTCCTCGAGTTCTTCTTATCGGCGACAAGGTAGCTAAAGCCAAGCTTTGTGCTTAATCCACTTAACTTTGGAGCCTTAGACCGCTAACGCGCGGCCACGTTCCGCGGAATGACAACGGACTGGATTAAGGAAGTTCAGACTCGCACCCCTGCGACCCCAAAGCGGATCCAGGGTGCGCACGCTATCCTTCTGCCCCTCACATTAAGCTAAAAAAGTTGACACAATTCAGTTCCTCGTTGTGAAAATAATGCGAAGGGTTGATACATTTTAGAGAAAAAAGATTGTATGGACCTCCTTCAACATTTAAGATCGATATCCTTCGTTCTTCAACAAAAACAAAGATAGCGTATCAAAATATTGGCACAACTAGCATTTAAATAACTACACGCAATTTTTCCAAATTTTTCATTACATATCATCTTGCAATCCTTCTAGCTTAGCAGAAAAACTGAAGTCGCCTTGTCCATTTTATATTAATTATAAGAGTGACTGTATAAAAGCTTTCACGATCAGTTTCCGAGTTACCGGTGCCATCGGAGAGAGCTTATTACAGTGCTGGTGATATTTAATCACGGTTCCCGATTTAATTCTATTTATCGTGCCACCTCGACCCGATCGCCAATTCATTTTTCCCGATAATTGAAGCAAGGAGGTCTACTTTGTCGTAGACTATGCCTCGACTGCTTCGAGATACTCCAAAGAAGAAGCAATCGATGGAAATGTTTCGAAGCGGCTTGCTAGCGACGATCAAGGATACTTGTCAATCACACCGTGTAATCCGTGATTAAACGTTGTACACGCAACCGTAGCTTCGAACGGATCTCTAAGCCTCACTATGGATTCACTTCTCTATCAGCCGTGGCAGTTTACATAACTCAGGTCATACATATGGTTTACGGTGACTTGCGCAGAATTATTCGCGGAAGCTTGAGCACGCCACTTATAATTAAATGGTTATTTCTGTAGAAATAATCGCTGGGTTTCTTTTGCGAGATTCTCGGGAATTAATTAGCTTGATGCGGGAAAATAATGCTGAGGAATTGCAGCAATGTCTTTCCTGTTGAGGGACTCCGCTGGCTGTGCAGTTTCTTGATTTGAGAAGTTGATGGAAGACAAGATTTTTACTGGGTCCTATTTGTTTTAAAAAATGTCCTCTTGCTCCTTGATTTCCAGTTTTGATTCGTTGAGGTCCTTGATAAAATATATTAACTTTTATTCAAGGAATGTTAACTGCATCCTCTTTGCTTCGAATTATCCGTTCTTGCCTCTTGATGTCCAATTTTGACTCCATAAAATGCTTGATGGAAGACACGAAGATTTATTAAAATAATGTTAACAGCATCCTGTTTGCTTTAAATAATTTATTCTTCCTTCTTGATTTCCAGTTCTCACTCCTCGATGTCCAATTTTGATTGAATCAAATCCTTGATTCCAAGCACAGAAATGTCTCCTGTCATTTCTAAAAAAATGAATGCTCACAGCACACACATTGAAGATAAAACTTCTACAATCGCTTCCATTAAACAGAAAAAATATTTACAGCACGTTTTACCTCCGGCAAGACTAATCCTGTTGGAGTAACAGGTAGGAAAAAGAGGTAAGCCGGAGACTATGGTGGCCAAGCAAGAGAAAACTAATGGTCGAGGACGGTGTTTCCCTCGGAGGTGGTAGCGGTTCAATCAGCTAGTTCTTTATCCGTGACAAGAAGACTCTGTTCGAGAGTGAACGAGGATAATTAATTTAAAGCCCATTAAAGATACTGGTACACGCGCGGCCCGGTCTCAGAATGACGGCCGGGACACACTTGCGTCCTAGAGGAACTCAATTAGGAGACAAGACAGAGAGGCGTGCAGTTGCACCGGGTACAGCATTCTGCCGAACTAAGAGGGAATCGGTGGATGTAAATTACTCTTGCCAGAGTATTCTCTAATTGGTAGTGTACTTCACCCGCGAGGGAGACGATGTGCTAAACAGGATCGGTTCGATCAAGAATTTGTTTCAAACATTCAACTATACCTGCTTCTTGCTAAACGGAGACAAAAAACTTGAAAAGAATTAATGAAGCAATAAGTAATAGAAGGCGTTAGTAGATAGAGAATCTTTAAGTACAGGTACTTAAAAGTTTGCGTCTTTCATTAAAGACTTTATCGTAATTAATCTTACCGTGTAAATATTTCTTCTTTTTTAACGGAAGCAAATCAATAGGTTTTCTCTAATGTGTATCCTTCTAGTTGCAATTTAAGTTTCCATGATGAATTATTCACTCTAGTAATGAATATTCCGCACAGGAGAATATTTTTTCCTTGACTCTTACCGAATTCACAATTTCTGCAGCAGTAGTGTTTCAATTAGAAAATGTCTGTGTTCAACCCTCTCGAAAATCGAAGGTGACAAAGAAAAAGCTTCTCGATTCGTATTCAGCGCGTGAAAATCTATCGCTCACCGAATATCGGAAAATACAGAGGAAGTTGTAATTGATCCGAGAGCACTGCGACCCGTCCTCTACTGGTTCGAACATAACGGGTAAAACTCGATATTTAATTTCAAGGAAGTTCGCGCAGACGGCATAGAATTTATCGGGAATCGGAGCATCGACTTCTATTTAACTTTTATTTCTCCATAACCAGAAGAATGTCGAGTCGGTGGTCGCATTCGTCGGTTCCGTCTGAGAAGAATTCAAATATCCTCGGAGACGTAATACTGTTTCCCTGGGTGACCCCATAAAGGAGTTCGGCACCTTTGAAGTCGCCAAAAATCCGAATTTGGAAGACGAAAGTAGGGCATGAATTATTGATTCGTGTTGCTGTGTTTCCATTTTGTTTGAGACAAACAGAAAAACAGTTTGCATTTCAAAAGCTTATCAGAAACGAAAACAGATCAATTCTACATGACAATGATAGTTGCGATCAATTTATGGCACCCTTATTCATTTTATGGTCATTTTTCTTCAAGAATTTATGTTGCAAACAGTTTATAGTGCCTTTATGCATTTTCTGGACATTTTTCTGTATCTGAAGATTGCAATCTTCTGACAATTAAACAATTGATATTACGACCGCGCGCTTATTAACCACTCCACAATTTGCGTTTAGCAAGTGTTTAATCCATTCCAAGTCCATCGGAGGTGACTAATTCCTTGATAAAGTTGAAAGCTGTTCCCGACTTATGGGATACTTACGGCGACGAACTTCTGTTTCCCATAGAAGCACATTCCCACGTTGTTCCACACGGCGTGCGATTCCGGGATCGATTGCGCCGCCAGCTTGTACTTAGACAACGCCACATCGTACTCCTGGTGATTCTGAAGAGCAGAATAAATATTTTAGCAACATAGGACGAAGGGAATTTTGTCCTAGCAGTGCTACCGATACCATTAATTAAATTCTTAACGAGCATTACAGAAATGGCCGACGTAGTTCGTGCACTGTAACTCGCGACCACGAGCTCAGAACGTCGTCCACAGTTTGGACGCTTGGAAAAATATTTCTTTGTTTGAGAAAATATTCCTTCCTTTGGAAGTTTTTTTGTTTGGACACGTGTTTCTTCGTTTAGAATTTTGATTCTAAATGTTTCTTCGTATCGAACGTTCGGCAAATGCTAGAGGCTTTTGATGGAACGTGTGTTCAGCGATTGCGGTACAGCGCACCAAACAATTCCATTAAGCCCATTAGACATCGACCGCATGGCCAATTTTCGGGTGGGAAACTTCGATAACATCGAATCTAGCTGACGCACAATTACAATACACTCTACCGAGTATTGTTACACGGTGCAACGGCGTATGCAGAAACATGCAATATATTCGATCGATCGGGCCACTATTTCGTGAGCTTCCTATGATCTGCATTTTTCAAGACTTCTTCGAATCGATAGCATCGTTATAATTGCAAAAGTACTAAAATGAAGAACCCGGAATTAAAACTTTTACTTCCGGGAACTTTTCCTTTGTCTGCTCTCGTCAGAACTTATAACGTGAGAAGGTCTTTTAAAAAATGTTCCAAACGAACCTATTAAAAAGTTTTCATTCGATTCCTGGTATTACTAAATATTATTGATTATGCTTTCATACTTCTGCTTCGAGTCTGATTTAGCTAGCATGTGAAATTTTGAATAAACATGTCTTACAAAACGAACTTCACGTAGTTGGGGACGAAAAGGAGAATTTTGTAGTAAGATTAGAATTTCGGTTTTCCCTCTGCATTTCACACTGACGTCAGTGTCCAAGGGCAAGGTCACGAACGATACATGGTCACGAGAAATCGGTATTCGTCCTCGGTCGGAAGTCCATGCATTGCGTCGTTCTCCAAAGTTGAGGTGGGATGAGTGAATGATCGCGTTACATACGGAAACAATTTCTCTTCCCTTTGGAACGGTTTCGTGCCCGGCTATCCGTACGAACTTGGACACGCTCACCTGAATCACGTAGGCAAGCGGTAGTATCGCTTTCGTGCAATTTGGAGAATGGGCGAGGGCGGTGCCGAACTGCTGAAACGCCCGTTGAACGTCGCCGATTTTAAGATAGAGCAGACCCAATTCGCTCGTGGCCTCGGTGCACTCCGGATTCGCGCTGGAACCACAGAAAAATCAGTCCGGAAATCGGAGACACAAACTGCTCGAATAATTATCCGAATTTCCACCACTTCCTCGATTCGATTGCTACTTCGAATTTACCCAGCTGCGAAAACGACTTTTTCTCGATTTTACACACTCGAAGTCTTTCTTTGGTCACTTGTTTCTAAGTTGAACGTTTTCATTTATTATTTGTGAAAATAATTAGTGTATTTAACTAAGATATGTAGCTTTAATCTTATCGTTTTTAGAGAAGGATGAGTTTGTGATTAAAACATTGTGAGCTTCCTATTACATCTTGTTAAAAAAATTTCGGTAAATATGAAACCTGAGACAGAGCTTACAGAAAATAAATGTCACGCTTATGAGGTCCACTCACTAAATTAAGGGGGTATACTCGTTTCTAGAATTGCAAGGGTGCGGGATGCGCCTTCTCATTTCTCGATAATATCTAAAGATGGGGTTTTTCAGTAGTCAAAATCGCTAGATAAAACATCAATCTGGACCGCGATCGCCCTCAAAAGTCCTATTTTTACGTTTACGAGGCGTAATTTGCATTATTCGGCAGCATGTAGCTGTCGCAGCTTTATGAAAATAGCTACATGCGCAGCTTTATGCTTCCGAATAATGCAACTTACACCTCGTAAACGTAAAAATAGAAGTTTTAAGGGAGATTGCGGTCTAGATTGATCTTTTATCTAGCGCTTTTGACTCCTGAAATGATCGAGGAATGAGAAAGCACATCCCGCACCCTTGCAATCCTGGAAACGAGAGTCTACCCCCTTAATTACTTCTATCTGACTGCTTCATTTTATTACAGACAATTTTATGTCGCGCGACCAACGCAATAATTGCTTGATTACTGCGTATTTGCTGCAATGAGGCTTCCAATTAATCTAATTGCCAGATGTCTGTTCTTTTACCACATTTTTATGCAACCATTAATGAAGATGAAAATTTACATAAAAATCCACAATGTAGGCGTAGTACATTAAAGAGTTTCATACATTTTCTCTTACTAAATTGTTTTAATATAATTCATGGAATATCGACGTTGCATTTAATCTGTTCGGAAACAATTTCTTCCACTTTCAATCAGAATAATTCTAATTTAAAATGATTGAACAAACACTCCCGGTCAAAATTATGTGGACGACACGTTTAATTTTTTATGCGGTCTAGTTTATACATTTAATAATAAATTCATTACATATCTCACAAATAATCATTATTATTGTCTTGAGAAGACAGCAAACCACGCTAATAAATCATCGTAGATTGAAACAGTATTAGCCCTGCCGAAGAAACTTTTATTTATTCAAGAGATTGCAATAATTAAATTGTACAGTTTGATACTATTAAATTAAATTATACTTGCAACAAAGTGTCCATATATTTTTGAGCGGGAGTGTATGTGTCAGGGTCCTTAAAGAAGCCAATAAAGCATTTCATCAACCAACATAGCCAGCAGAAACTAATAACAATTGCAAAAGTACACGAATGTTCTCCTTCGAAAAATCAAATTGAAAACTGCCCGACAATGCTGAACAAATGTTCCCACCTTTTGTTACACCAATCGACCAAGAACTAGAATGAATTGTTCCGAGAATTTCATAGTGTGCAAGCTTGAATTGGCTATCAAATTTCCATTCACTGGCATCCGCGGTTATCAAAGAAGCCAGGAAACTGGATGTTAATCACGTTGGTGACAAATTATCTCCTGACTGTCGTTTGCTCAACAAGTTTTTTCATTTTTTTTATCCACGATCCGTGGACGAGAGGCGGAAACATAATACGGTCGGGTCGTAAACAAGTTCATTCTAGCCGGCTGCAGGAAATTAAATCCGCGCGTGCAAGATGTCCGCGAGGTCAAGCGCGCGTTAATCGCGGAATACATTAACGGGAGAGTATGGCTCTCTCTTAACGGGAGATACAGGCTCGACAAAAGTCGATAGTCTTCTTTTCTGCAAAATTGATGGTACACTACAGCCTCGCATATCCGAAGTCTTCATCTGAATACAATAATATCCATTGCCCCAACAATTTATTAGTATGAAGGCATCAACGTCGGTAAGAGTACCAACTTAATAAAACGATTTTAATCTTGCATGAGTATCTGCAGTTTGATTATTATACAATGGATTCCGCTTATGTGAGTCACGTTTAATCGGATCAACCGTTTATTTGGGGCGAAGCACCAACAGCAGAACCTCATCGAAGAGCCCAAGTTCTGCTCGCTTCATTGCGGCCGCCGCACAATGGGAGGGCCAATGCATACCAGTTTCCTGATGCGCCCCAAATACCCAGAATCCACTGTATATTTATATATACATATAATATTATACAGCATCAAGAATCGTATAACGTCTCAGACACGTCACAGACAGATTTGACCCTCTGGACGTTTCAGAGACAACGGGTTAAACCGGAAATGAACCAAAAAACGGTTCTACCTAATAGCCGCGGAGTAAGCGTTCCTGGCTTCGACAATTTGATCCTGCAGAAGGTGGACCCTGGCTAAAGCAATATAAGGTGACTCGTCCTTAGTTAGCTCGATCGATCTCTTCAGATACTTTTTTGCCTCGTGGAGCTCGTTCAGCTTCGCATAACACTCGCCTGGAGAAAATAGAATCGGATGAAACGGGTGCACAAGAATTCAATGGGTTCGGAAAACTGGTACTGGGATGGATTCCTGAGACTATTAAAAGAAAGCTTAGAAATCTTCTTTTAGACGATAACCAATTAAGAAATAAATTAGATCATGTGACTAGAACGTGACTTACGTGCTCACGAGAAAAATTGCTACTGCTATTGACTTTAACACATTAACTGCCACACCAGTTCTCATAAAAGTCGCATAAACTCGAAGCAGATTATTTAATAACATAAGGCTAGAAAAATCGAGGTTTATTACAGCAATTACTGCTGCAACAAAGAATGTTGCAACACCTTGTACATCCTCAACAAAATTGATTCACTCGATATTGATCAAAATTGATTTTGATAAAAAAAATCTGTATTATCTGGTATATGTGTCCAACATAGTTACGATTCATCAATTTTTTAAATTTGTTGCATAACCATCGGCAGTTGATTAAAAAGTGAAGAAGCTGGAAGCCTTTTAATCTTACAATGAATCTCTTGTGTTATATTTGCATGTTCCAGTGAATTTTTATGTAATTTCCAGTTGTCTCAAATGACCGTATAACGGAGTGAAACCTACATAAATACGTGAATAATGAAATACACCCATGCCTCGCTATACGGCCGCTCTTTATACGGCATTTCGCTATAACGGCCTTCTTTCTTTATGGCACTTCTTCGATTTACGGCCCACATTGTTTCGTTATTCGACTAAAAAATGCTGTACATATACATAATATGATTTCCTTTGTATTTTAAATTATATGTTTATTTTTTGAATATCTGTTTACATATTATTACTTGTATTGTACTTTTATTTTTATGTTAAGAAATAAAATGAATAAAATGCTTTATCAACTAAAAACTATGTATATTATTTTCTAAAAAATTGGAACAGATCCAATTGAATTTGTATGGGTTTGTATAAAAATAATTGATTCGTTATACGGCTTTTCGCTTTACGGCCAACTTTTCCGGAACGTAACTAGGCCATAAAACAAGGTATGGGTGTATTTACGCTGAAGTTAGTCAATGTTAATTAATGACACATGTGTTTCTCTTGTATACTAGACCGAGAACGGTATAAGTATGTACATTCCGGATTCTGCTTATTTATGGAACATATGTGTGCACGTGCTTTTGTATGAATATATACTGTTTAATCTCGTGCGTAAAAATATATGCGCATTCTGATGAACCACCCTGTATGCTTTATTCCCGGTGAACAGCCTTGCCTAGATTTAGATAAACTTCCCAGTCTGGTGTATTGGATGTCTTCTCGGCTTCCAAATACGCGTCGATCGCGCGCTTATGACTGCCCATTATCAAGCTGTCGACAACAATGAATTATTAGAAGCCCGTCGTACTCAAGAGATTAACGCTGGATTTACAGAACCCGTTCATTCAACGTAAAACATTCCTAAATTAATAATATTAATTTTCTTCGGCGATTTTCCAATCGTATCGATTCTTTAATTATATCCCCATTTATTTCTAATACCCAAGATCACGATATTTACCTCATTTATCTAAAACTGCTTGTATATGTTTACTTTGATTAACACAATTTCTCCATAATTTAATTAATTTTCCCCAACCCTCTAATCTCAAATGCACATTTTATTTACCGATACCTGAGTGCGGGTGTAGAGTTAACGTAAATCTATAGTGTGAATAGAACGAACACGACCGTTTGGAGATTCCAAAGCGGTTTGATGAGCGCGGCGAACGGTACCGCGGACTTCAAACGAAATACAATATCTATAGATAGATATAGCCGAACGAGTAACAGTGACGTCGTGTATGTAACAATCCAATTAGATCGAGTACCGCTCGGCAATGACTGAATCCAATTTAATCTCCGTCACGCAGCTGAAATCTCATTCCCTTTACTTACAGTGACTTGGCAATCTGCTTGACGTTATTAACGTTCGTTGAATTGACGGTGTACGCAGCCTGGAAGCAGTTCAACGAGTCCTGAACTTTTCCTTCTCTCCTTAGTATCAACCCCTGTATAAAGATACGAAGGAACATGTAGCATCACTCGTTCGAACGTCTGAGATATTGATACGGGGCTTGAAAACTGCTCTGATGTACCTGGATCTACCATTTTCAAACTGTACATTTTTTATTACATACTACATATTACATTTTTCAGTACATATATTAAAACGAATCGGTGTTAGCGATAAGAATATCTGATTTAAAAAATAGAGGGTTCACGGGCCTCTTCAAGGTCATTGCAAAGACAAATAATTATTATTATGAATCATTTCAAGCCCTCTTTTAACATGGACGTTTCTCTCACTTTTAAATAATTCGCATATTCATTGTGTCCATTCGAGTTCATCAGCTCCTGGTCAATCAAAGTCTTGCAGGTTTTGTACTCATGCCGCGTGTAATGTCGGTGCAGCAGCCAGTTGTTACACTCTATTGCTGGCACTTCCGGTGCTGAACCGATAATTAAAAGAATAATTATTAGCCTATATTATAACCGGTTAATAATTACATTATCTTCGTATTTGCAGAAAATAAATAATAATCTATGGGGATACAACAATAATTAATTTCCGACATATTATACATTTCATATTATCGTTTGCCCCCGAAACCGGAAGTGGTGAAAACAACGGCCGTTGCGTCGCTCGAATATTTTCGATACGATATCACCATGTACATACTACACGGGTTCCCAAAAAATGATTTCATCGCTGTTTCTCTCAATCTCTTATCTTTTATCAGCCACGGATCTAATCTCATTTTTATTCCAGCTTTGTCAATCATGTTTTCCAGTATATGTGTAATCGTTTCGCATACTACGAACTAAATAAAAACACCTTTCTTCCCTTTGTCGCTTCGCAGCCGTTGCGGAGCAGTCGTTTGTTGTTGAATCCGACCATTGCTAAGTATATTGTTAGCCATTGTTGGAACACTAAGAACAACGTCACACACAACACCTTCGCGAACTGTGCATCATTGTAGCAGGACATTAGCGGGTATGTGTTGCCGTTGTTTGCCATGACAACCATTGCGTTAAGCCCCTTTCACAACTCGATTATCTAATTTATCGGCTCCATTCGAAATTACCAACCTATCAATTTTTGTATATACGATACGACACTTCTCTATTAGGTTATACATTGCCAATACTGATAGGCTTAGTATATAATTTACATCAGAGCTTAAAGTAGAACTATCAACGTCTACACTCTACACCTTTCTTGACTCCTACACTTCGTCCAAAACAAATTCTAATCCTCTTTTGTAAATTCTGTTTCTCAATTGATCTTTCAAGTTAATTCAAGGTCTATTAATAAACAGTACGAATAATTGGGTCTAACAAATCGACTTACTGCTCCGTCAAAGGAAAACCATACAACAACCTGTAATGCCTTCATATCATAACAATCATTCTGACATGTCCGAATAAAAAGTATACCGCGTCAGACGGCCGCGGACGCGTAATCCTGTTAAAAAGGTGGTACTTGTGACTCGATTAGTGAGAAAATGATTTATTGCAAAAACCCGGTAGTCGATTCAAAGTCGGCTGTAGAAAAAGATGCACCGACTTGTGCGAGACTTGTAGCGCCATCGGGGTGATAACAAAAACTACGAAACGTCTACAGCGCATCAACTTGGTTGCTGATTGTGGTAGTAGCGCCGATACGATAACAAGGGAAACATTAAAAGAATTGTAACTATTAGATTGTAGGCGGGATCCTGTCGCGAGAAAGAAAAACGGAGCCCTGTAATTCCCCCAAGGGGTGTGTGAAAACCGTCGAGTAAACAGTGCCGATTAAACACAGTTGATCGATGGGCATACGATGCTCGTGGTCCCGTGATAGCAAGATGTAGGCGAACTGCATAGATTAGTTGCCAGTGCTGCGAAAAGTGAGGGTTGTCTATTATTGTGAGTCGATTCTCTGTTGAACTATCGTAGAACGTCACCTCTCTCTTACGATTGTTGTTCAATCTGGTCGCCAGATTTTATAGGTTATCTTTACGTCCCCCACATTTGCCGCTTGTCCACCTGTTATCAATCAAACAAAACCGACAAACGCTTTTTTACGGACGTATATACGCACCTTGATTTTCGATTACGCCGCCGGACAGAAACTTGTAGCTGAAAAGAGAACATTAAAGTCGTGGAAACCTTGAACATTGTTTTTTTGCCCCCTGTTTTTAATCCTTCGCTTCCTGCCTCCATGCTTTCTGTTACCTTCCACCGACACACACACGCTCCAATGATTTATGAGACAATGTTTTATGCTATCTTGCATTGTTATGACCGCTCGCCGTTGAGTTAAAAAAAAAATATTACGATGTATTTTAACAGTTTGTTCGTTAACGTATCGATTTAGCGTGATTGAAAAACGTCGATAGAATTTCTGTTTGTTTGTTGTGTTCAATGGTATCGTAAATCTCGAGTTTGAGGTCCTTTATGTATGTTTCACAAGTGCCGTTGGTCGTTTCAGCAATCAATTTTATTACGATGTCATAATCAGGGAAGAACGGTTCTGGATGCATCATGAGCTGCTCCGTAGAATTACGACAGCGCAGACAGCAGGGGATGGTAGAGGATCCTCACAAACTGGCAGCGATGATGAATAAATCTCAAAGACTTGTGTTGGGACTCCTAGTTTTACTCTTGGTAGATATAATTTGGGTCTCCAGTTCGGAATTAACTAAAGTAAGAGCTGACTTTAATACTACAACAACAAACCTTAGATTGTACCTAATAACATATGATTTATGTTTCAGTACATTTATAGAGAAGCTGCGTTCGAAAAGCCATTTTTTAGTACATATGTAAAAACATCTATGTTCACACTTTATTTGCTAGGCTTATGTTTCTGGCCACCGTGGCGGGACCAGTGTAACAAACCAGCCACATACATGGTACACTTGCATACAAATAAATTTTTGAAAAACTTCAATCTGCATTTGCTATCTTATCTTCTTCTTTAGTTTATAGATCCAAACGTCGAGGACGATAATTTCTATTCAGAAGCCAATACAAGCCTGGTAAGCATTCCTCTGTGCATTTTTATAGTATTAATAACAACAAAGGCTTGTATCATTGCAGAGCGATCCAACGTTTGTCCCAATAAAGACACCGGATCATTGTGATCGTTCCTCAGGCACAGAAAGTGATGATTCATCAATACGCTCTGTCCGATTTAGTAAGTTAGCAGAAGTCAGGCATATGTCGGAAACCGACGCCACGGAAGCGTTATTGGCGAGACTTAGTTACCAAGCTAGCTTAAGAGCTGGGGAGCATGTGAGGCGACAAGCCAATAAATTTTCTGTGCAAAAAGTTGCTAAGATTGCACTTATGTTTTGTTTACTTGTATGTAGCAATTTAGCAACTTACAGCGATCGTATAAGTATTGAGCTAACACCCATCCATTACATTGCAGTGGTTTATGGCGAATTATACTTATCAGATGTCGTTAGCAAAAACCGAAGCGGGAGTTGTAACAGTATTGTCGTCCACTTCTAGCTTATTCACGTTATTCCTTGCTGCATTTTTCCCGAGCAACGGAGGAGATAAATTTACATTGTCTAAGCTAGTTGCTGTGTCTGTCAGCATTTTTGGGCTAGTATGTATATTCTCGTATTTCACTTGACACCAGGTTTACGCAGCATCTTTGTTATCTCTGTTTCTTTTTTTCAATTTTCAAGGTATTAGTGGGTCTTTCAGATTTAACTATAGAAACTAATAGGATACCCACAGGTATAATATTGGCGCTAGTCAGTGCATTTTTCTATGCTGCTTACATTGTATTTTTAAAGAGGAAAGTAGATCACGAGGATAAGATGGATATACCAATGTTCTTTGGTTTTGTTGGGCTTTTTAACTTGACGCTTTTATGGCCTTTGTTCTTTATCCTCCATTATGGTCATTGGGAGGAGTTCGAATGGCCAGATACTCATCAGTGGACATTTTTAATCATCAACGGTCTCATTGGTACCGTTTTAAGCGAAGTACTTTGGCTATGGTATGTTTGTGAAAAAATTTACTACTAAATTCGAATGAACGATTTTAACAACGTTATTGTTTTAAACTTACAGGGGTTGTTTTTTGACATCGTCCCTAATAGCAACGTTGGCGGTTAGTTTAATTATGCCAATGTCGATGATAGCCGATGTACTGTTAAAAAAAGTCGAGTATCCATACATTTTCTACTTAGGAACAGTTCCGATGCTCTTAGCATTTCTGACTGTGTCTCTTCTGTCCTATTACGATAATTGGGATCCAGTCATGGATTTAATTAAGAGAATTTACATCTGGATTTGTAGAAAAAACAGATCAACGAGGTATTACCGATACAATACTGTAAATTCTTAATTTGTCCTGTACTAAATTTGTTGTTTGTAATTTTAGAATACCGGATCTTGAAGCAGAGCAAACAGAATCGCTGATAGGAATAAATAGCGGCGAGCACGAAGCTTAACTCGACAATAACTACGAGGAAACTGTGTAATAAATGTCCTTTATGTATGTATATTTCTACACCTAACAACAAATGCTTCATCGACGGGCATAATCTTCATGAATGTACTGTGTATACGTCTTCTTGATATGGATATCTCTTTTGATCAGAGGATTCTGCATATGTTTTAAGTTAAATATTCTGTGCATATTTAATTATGAAGCATTATCTCGGAGATAGTGCCAAGCAATGTCGTTAGATAGTCATAATCCTATCTTCTATAATGCATATGTTACTTTATTGATTTGCCATAAAAAAACGAAGAAGAGTTTAGATTTCATCTGTATGCAGAATGCTACAATACTGCCAGACAATAATTGCGCATAACTCGATATACATATTATTAGAAACAACAAAAATTAATAATTGAGCTTTTCGTTCGTGTATATCGAATTAACGTCGTGAGCACATTTGTGTTTTTCGAGAGAGAAAAAAACATTGCTTTCTGCAACATACAGAGTTTTAGCTTTTCTAAGTTCTAGTTAGCTTTCTTATTTGTTATGTATTTTTCGATAGCATATAAAGCAAACCATATTAATTGTGATGTTTCAACTAACATAATGCACCACATTGTGATCGATTTGTCGGAGGTATTAAGTTTCTATGAGCAACACTTCTCAAATCACCATTCATCGCTAAACAGTTACATTCTGTATGCTGAGCTGAAGTTTATGAAATTTACAGAAGCTTATTGAACTACCAGTGCTATACACACTCTTCGGTTTCTCGGTATTCTTAGAAAAATTACTTAATATATTCGTATTTGGAGAAAAGTCTGAGAAACAAAATGATACTTATTTTATATCTTGTAATTACGTTAGAATTGTTATTATTATCGCTTAAGTACCGTTTCGATAAAAAGTAACATTGTTCGAAGATTAGGTGGAACAAAAACTGTAAAAATCATGATAGAGCTTAACTTGTGTTTTTTATTATATAATTTCGAGGAAGGTATCCTACTCTGTACCGTCATTTGCAAATAGTTGTTAATTATTAGGTACTTATTTGTGGTACACACAACGTACGAAGTATGCCCTCAATTTTAAGACAATGTCTGTGAGATATTCGTGCAATTTTTAATGATATAAGACAGGAATAATGAAGAATATATTTAGATTTTGGACCAATTTAAAATTCAATAATACTATCGTGCTGGCAAAAGAGCAAAACAAAAAAAAAAGGAATTTGAATGCAGTAATTGATAAATTTTGCGGCATACAATTTTTGTATGAGTGATAACTATATCATCTGTCTCAAATCTAGTCAAAGTAATTGTACTGAAACATTCCTTTGTTAAAGTAGATTTTACATACATTACGATATCTGTAATTAACATATTTATTCACAGAGAAACACTGTACAAGTCATATAGACGAGAATGTGTGTTTACTTTATTATATTGAGTATATGGTTTTTTGATGAGATACTACGAGTGTATTTTAAACTGACAACGCGCACAATTTTTTTAGTACATGAAAGTATACAAAAAAAAAAGAGGAACAGTTGAAAACAAGTCTCGGATACATGTCTTATAAGTTCATAACTTTTAGGCAGACATAAACCTTGCACACATACCACAACAAACACATACAGATGGAAAAGTTACATTTCTTAAGTAAGAAAATTGATACGATATTTTGCAAATAAAAGATTGAAGAAAGAAACCACAACATAAATATAATAATATTAGCTTTATATTGTGATATAATTATTATGGTGCGCAAATATACTTCAATTTAGTGTATCATAAATCAAACTATAAATACTGATGTAGATCATAGTTTACTGTTCCTGCATCTACTACAGTTGTATATTTATTGTACATACAATATTTTAAGATTAAGAATTATATACATATTATATAAATATATATATATATATTATATATATGTCATTAATAAAAATGACTGATCACCATAACACCTTAGCTCCTTTTGTACAGAGAACTCTTATTGCAAATAAAAAGAAATTTGTTTTAAATAACAGCCTTTTCTCATTGTGTAGACACAGAACATTTGACACCAGGCAAAACAAGTGTGGTTCCACTTGAAGTGCAAACCGGTTATTTTATGAAACATGAAATTAACGTTAAACCCGTACAATTTTTGCATTTTTTTATACTACATTAATCATTTAGATAATTATTTTGCAAAATATTCGGACAAATGTATTGAACAAAAAATCAGAATGGTTTGAAATGATTGACTGCTTCAATATGGCATACCAAGATAAACGAAATGCACTTCAGTTGAACATAAAAGGTAACAGAAGTCTAATCTGCTTCTAGTTTCTATTAACAATATAACACTAAAATTGCATGTGTCATTCTAGTAAATAGTGAAAACTTGTTGCCACATCCACAAAAGTGCAACGCAGGATCATTGCGGTATAGTTTGTTAAATTAAACGTGCAATAACAATGAGAAAACATGTTTTCTATCATTTTAAATCATTTCAGTGTACCAGCTGACCCATCATGGCCAAAAATACCACAACGCAAATTAGTAGATGATTTCAGTGATACTATCCAGCAGCCATGCGTGGTTACTTTAACTGGATCACCAAGAAGAAGTCGTACTATGGTCCAAACTTCATCAAACCAGTAAGTGTTAATTTTATATATTTCAGAGCTTGAAATACATATATCTGTCTATTTAAAATTTCAGATCTCCTAAATCTGCAGTAACCAAGGATAGCACATATTCTTCGTTGAATCATCAAAGAAATACTTCAAGCATACACACGATAAAGAGACTCCCTGGCTACGTGGACCCTCGGTTCAAAAAGTATCTTATTTTATTTAAATTGTAATTAATCTCAAGAGTTATTGATCTCGTCTCATTCACCAGAGTTACAAATATTAAAACGAACCAAGATGTAACAGAGACGAGAATGAGTCAAGGAGACATGAAGACTTTCGACGAAGAAATGAAGATAGTGTCAGAGAGGTACAGTAATAAGTACATGCAATTTTTAATTCAGAATATTCGGTCAATATCACGTGGGTCATTCAACGTGTAAATGGACACGTTTTGGAGTACTGTTACTAATTTCATAGTAGGGGAAATTAAAAAAATTTGAATAAAACGATGCTGGTACTCCGAAAAGAGACCATTTTTATATTGTTTGCAATTGACTTTTTAATGCAGACATAGAACAAAGGCATTGAACAGGGAGCAGTTCTGTGATACAAGCAAAATTAAAGATCCGAACGCGAAGGTGGTAAGCAGAAATAATTGGGAATGCGTGTTAATAAATTTAAAAAATATTTGATCAATGCCAATTGCATAAGGAGCTGTCACCAAGACAATCAAAGAACTCTGAAGGAAGTAAAAATACGAATAGCAATGAAGCACCAGTTTTGGAGCAACAGAAAAATATTAAAAATATTTTAGAAAAAAGATGCGAGAATGACGCAAATGTACAGGTGGACGCAACTTCTTTACCAGTGCAAGTATATATCGTTTTGATAATAAAATTCTATTTTATTAAAATCATTAACAAACTATACACTACATTCTCTTATTATTCGAATGCATTCAGGAAAATAATGGGCAGTTACTATTCCTGGTGGACAAGAAACTGCAACCGCATCCTTTAAATACAATACAGGTCGACGCGATCACTTTACCTCAAGAATATTTGAAACAGTGCTACAATATGCAAGTCCCGATTCTCACTTACAAAAATATACCAGTGCCAATACCTGCTGTAGAAGTAAACAATATTATCCAACAATGTCCAATTAGTTCAAAAAAAAAAAACGAAACTACAATTCCACCTTCGTCAAAACAAGTAGTAGATCAGGGTGTGTATGCTGCTGGAAGTAAATCATTAACTCAAGTTAAGCAATCAACATTGGACCAAACGAAGAATACGAATAAATCACTCGTTAATGGTAATAATCACTTAAAAAGCTGTATTTTTCAAATTTTCTTTCGTTCTTGATACGTTGTTGCTTTAGAGACTGAAACAACTGTTGCTGAAAAAAAACATGCCTGTGATAGTAAGCCAAGAGACACGTTGAATGTTCAAAATCCTGTAACCAGTGAACGTAGAAAAAATTGTACAAAATCGGACAGCGGTCAGTCTAATGCAAATATACCCGAGAAACTGGAGACTTTGAAAGTGCATAGAAGACTGCTAGAGTCTAGTGATTCTGAATATTATATTCCAAGTATGATTAAAAGAAAATTTCACAACAGCATTTTGCAACATGGCAGCGTAAAGAAAACTATGTGCAATACGAGTGGAGGGGAGACGACAGATTCCGAGTTCATTCTTCCGAAAAACGTTCAGAAGAAACAGTATACTGATGCGAATAAGCTTGCAACAAAACATCACAAAATGGGCCTGTACAACTATGAGCAACCAACTGTATCGAAAGAGAGAAGCGATTGTGTTCAATCGAGAAAAGTTAATTCCGAACAAGATCAATCGCAACAGGAACATAAAAGAGGTAGCTATGAAACGAAAGTGAGAAATAAATCTGAACAAAATCTGCTTTGTGCAAGAAATGAGTGTGCAAAGCTCCATAGGAGCTCAGAGCCTCACATAACATTCAAACAAAAGAGGGCACCTAGAAAAATTTCTAGGAAAGCGAGATCTTATTTTCAGAAAAATTCTCACTCCGTGTTAGTGGATTCTGATTACACGTCCGTGTGGCCTGATTGTCAATCTAACAAATATAGGTGTAGTCATACAAACATTAACAAATTTAGTAGCCACAGGACGAAAAGGATTAATCATTCTAATGCTAAATTATCTGCCCAAGAGAAGCGAACAAACACACAAATAGATAATAGCTCTAATCCTGTTGAGCAAAGTTATTTTCAAAGCGATCAGAACATAAATTCGTGTCACAAAGGCATCATGAGTCTGTCGAAGACGTGTTCGCAAAATATTAAGTGCCAATATGATATGTCTCCAAGATCGAATACAAATGATACAATCGAAAGTCCGAAATGTATTCCCCCAAAAACCCAGGAATTATTGAATAAAAGCTACTTGGAGTATTACAATAAATTGAAGCACAAACTGAAGAATACGGACAATGTAGACTCGCATTATTTGTATCAATTAACAATGAATACAGCGGACACTGTGAATGAAACGCCGGCTGAAATATATGATAAGAATTTTCAAAAACAGTTGAACCCAGAATTTCAAACATTGCAGCAATGCTCGGCTCTGTCTAGCATGATCAATAAAGCATTGTAAGTTCCTCCGGTACAGAGTTGGATATTGAAGAATTAAAATTTTAATTATATTTACGTTTTTTATGATTTTCAGAGATGCAAAACTTCAATCAAACACTGTGCCAACCAGCCAATTGTATCTAAATGGAAATATGAAGCCATCGACAGATCCCTTGGCTGATACACAAAATGCAAGTACAAGTAATGTAGTTCCGAACTGGGATAATAATGGTGAACCAGTGCTACAAAAAGTTAGATATAGAAAAGCTAATGAAAATGATAGACAATATTTGGAATTGAAATCCATCAGTAAGTATTTAATTTATATTATATATAATATATACTTGATAATTGATACACATCATTTTTAGTCTTTTTTGGTGGTATAATGTATATCTTAATAATATTCTTGCCAATGTTGTACGAGTACTTCTACCACGAAGTGCATGATGATTATGAAAATTTAGGATACTTAGAATTTATAATGGATTACGTTTTATCATCGTTCAATGAAGCGTTTGGTGGAATCTTCAGTGGTATAAAACAAATTTTTTTCTACCCAGTAAGAAAATTAATAAAATTACAATCATATGCGCATTTGACTAAATGACCCTAATCTTATGAAACATTACAAAATTCTATATGATTTCTAGCCTGCATGTAAGAAGTGCAACAATATCGCGTAAATTAGCGATGATCATTGTGCCACGCTCAAGCTTAATGAACTATGGTTCGTCAATATTAGTTGATATCTCCTTTTGTAAAAGACAAATGTTTTTATAACTGAATTTGCACCTGTGTACCTGGATTTTTGTATCTGTTTACAATTAAAATTTTGTTCTAAGATAATCTTTTTTTAACCATTACCAAGTTGGTTGTTGTTAATATAATATGATTATATTATATATAAACCTATCTCAATAATATCAAATTCTTCGTCTCACTCTTTCAAAACGAAGTATTTATTTTCTAATTGAATGTCTGATACGTTCAAAAAGTTTCGTGAAAATGGCGGCAATTTTTAAACTTTCCGTCAGGTGATTATAAAAAAAGCAATCAATTTCTGTACATTTTTCAGAGTAATGAGTAGAATTGTTTCATTTAAATTCGATATGTGTAACTATTACGATTTCAAGAGTTATATTAGGGAACAACACCAAATTAAACTTATCGTATCGAGCGTCATTGTTACAGTAACAGGTTGCTAGCCAATGAGATGGCTTTCCCTACTTCCAACAGACCTGGCGATTGCGCGCGCAATCCCAGATGCGGGAATCGCCGCGAGAGATTCAAATCATAACATTTCAAACATTATCTTCCTTCTACAAAAATTATTATATACCACATTTAAATATACCAACCTATCAATATTTCAATGTTGATTTTACAAAGTTTAAATAAATTCAATCTTCTCACTTCTATATGGCATCTTGAGCAGTGTCGACAGACCGGGGAAATTGAGGGGAATATTACCCTCTCTTTGTCATGTACCGAATATTGTACTAAAACACCTTCCCCCACTATGTACACTCAATTACTCAATCATTTTCAACAACCGCTTAAATAGAACATATTTCCCAACGTCCTGGAAAACGGCTAAATTAATAGCTATAAAAAAAAGACAAAAACAGCAACGATCCCGCTAGTTACAGACCAATTAGTCTTGTATCTAACATAAGTAAAGTGTTCGAAATAGTAATAAACAACGCAATAAATTCACTCTGCACACTAAATAATCTCATACCCGAAACCCAATTTGGATTCAGACACAGACATTTAACGGTACATGCAATTTCAAAGTTCACCGATGATATCTGCTGGGCAAGAAACACAGGCGACGGCGTCGGCGCAGCCTTCATAGATCTTGAAAAGACCTTTGACACAGTTTCGCTGGATGGTCTCTTCTTTAAGCTAATTAAAAAGAACTTCCCCCCTCACCTCACCAAAATTCTATGGAGCATGGTCCACGACAAAAGGTTCCAGGTGGTCGAAGGGCATAACACCTTTTCCAGAACATTTAAAGTCCAGAACGGTTTACAACAGGAGGCGGTCAACTACCCCATTCTGTTTAGATGAGTTACTAAATGTACGACCTGGCTAACGACGACCGAAAAGGTGCAAAGCCTACGCCGACAACCTTCGCATTCACATCATCGACAATAGACCTTCAATAATAAACACCAAATTACAAGACCTATTCAATATTCAAATATTGCTTTTAAAAGAATTGTTACCAGCCTATCCGGCTATGGCTACGGACCTGCACCGCCGTACCGTCACCGTTGCCAATTTCCAATCGTAGTCGTTACAGTAAAATAAGAAGCTATTGTGTTAGGCTTACACTGGCAGTGCTAAACATCGCTACCTGAAATTAACTGCGCCCAAACCCCGGTAATCCGCAGTAACAAAAACTCCGAAAAAGTCCACGGAGTCTCCCAGTCGTAAAGCAATAAAAACTCGACCGTACGCCCCAACATTATTACTACCTGCGTATAGTAAGCTGATCCCCTATCGTCGAATCTACGGAGATGTCTTGGCTCCTAGCGGCTATGATTTGTCCTACAAGATACGTCAACAAAGTTAAATAAAAATATCTAGTCTAAATCACGATATATTCAAGCATTCAGAAATGCGGTTTCCAAACCACATAATATGACAGTCGTTACACTGTCCAAAAAAATCAAACTTTTTTCATGTTCGACAACTACTGTTGGGTGATTCTTATAGAGTTTCTTGCGCTGATTCCGAATCTGCCCTTAATTTTTCCTTTAGACGCACAGTTTTTGAGAAACATGATTTTTAAAAAACATATTTTTCAACTTTAAACAAACATTGTGATGTTATTATAAAAGATATTGAATTGTTATTTACAGAAAAAGATTCTGTAGACTTTACCGAATACATTGATATCCACTATCAATACATTATGAATGTTTAAACATGTTTAAACAATCGTTAAAGATGGAGACACCACTTTTGCGCCAACTTTTGAGGATATTTTTCAGTTTATCTTAAAAAATAAGGGTTCAGCGTAAAATCGAAATATATCACGCGATGGAGCAGACTTTTATCTTGAGAAACCACTCTTTGAAGTTTCGAACGTCGACGTTTTTTTCGAATCAGAAAGCAAAATATCTTCGCCCGACATGAGTTGCCACTCACCCAGTGGCGCTCACCACTAGCGCGGCCGTTCTTTAACACCGATACAATTTATAAACAATTCTGAAAAATATTAAGAACAATTGTTTCAATAATATCCGACAGAGAGGATAGGAGAGTGCTCACGCCCGGGTTTTCGATGCCACCGGTATAGTGCTATCGGTAGAATATTCATGAATTTTTTCGTAATTGTTTATTGAGCATGGTTTGACTAAAAATCAATTTGTGTTGGAGACCCGCTGGACCATCTTAACCGGCTATAGCTTAAAAATCAACGAAAAAAATTATTTAAAAAATAGAAAACATATTTTAAGATGGAACATTAAACACGGGTTTTTTTTTTAAATTTAGTCGAAATTTCGCATCGATATCTTTTTTAGATCAATTGTGATCCAGATTGTGACTCATGCATTCGAAACTTCGGTAAAACGTAAAGGGTCTAGCCGGATAAGCATGGGCCAGCGGCCCCGGCTCCGATTTTCCTGATTCCTGTCTTAAAAGATCGTTTCATGTCTAAAAAAACATTGTGTAAAAGGGTCTAGCCGGATAAGCATGGGCCAGCGGCCCCGGCTTCGATTTTCCTGATTCCTGTCTTAAAAGATCGTTTTATATCTAAAAAAACGTTGTGTAAAAGGGTCTAGCCGGATAAGCATGGGCCAGTGGCCCCCGCTCCGATTTTCCTGATCCCTGTCTTAAAAGATCGTTTTATGTCTAAAAAAACATTGTGTAAAATTTCAAATGTCTACCCCCACCGATAAGGGTGACATTGGGGTTAATTCCCCCGAACTTAAATGCAATTTGCTCTAAAACGAGAAGAGATATCGACATAGGATGAACGGCAAACAAAAGATATGGATACACTCTATATTTCAGATTTTTTTCAGAATTTTTTGCTAATTATTTATAGTTGAAAACAATTAATTAATTTTTTGGGAATCTTTTTAACCATCTTCCCCTGGGTTGACACCCACCAAAAAATTCTAAAATATTGCTACGATGCTAAACTATTTTTCATAAAAATCTTAGAAGTGTCCGTTTGGAGGAACAGTGTCAAAAAAATAAAGTATGCCGGCGAACGCTCGTAACGGCGCAGCGACCGAGTCCACTTGCGGTGACTAGTGATGGGAGCGAACGAGAAGTCAACGCCTGTACGGAAGAGCTGATACAAATCTTCTAATATATGATTACAGTTGGAAGTCTAAACAATTATATTTTAGGAAATAGCTTACATCGATGAAGAAAAATATGTGTAAAGCTAGTTTTTTGCTGTCAAGTAACAGAGAGAAGAACCTTCTCACAAGTATGTTGTATGGTCACGGTGTTACGGACTCGAGTTTCGAATCCTCCTCAAATCAAAACTTTCGAAACGATTAAAAACGATTAAACGATTTTTATTGTATGCAGTTCAATGTTCTATAAAACAAACATAATTATTAATTTGTAATTATCATATAGATTAAAATGTTTTACATGTTTCTAATTTTGCGGAAATATAAATCTAATTTTTAATATTTACGCCTATATAATGGATTTATTCTTTTTCTCTTTACTCCTCATTACTTTACTATAATGCAATACGATGCTTTGTATTTCTGCGCTCAAATTCTGAACACTGTGAAATAATAATATCTTGCGCGTGTACCAAGACTGCGAAGGTATGATTGCGTAACAACAATAATTTTTTCTTTTATTATTGCTATCCAGCCGATGAATGGAACCGCGCTCATTCTGAACGTGTTTGACCAAACGAATGAGCGTGTGACCAAATAACATTGTAACGTCGGCTAGCGATCAAGCAATATGCCGACTTTGCGGCATGTTCAAAAGCAGCTTGCCGCGAAATGCGAATCGCGAATCGCGAGAACTCATTCGATTGTTAGAAGACCAGGAAACGTGGCATTCAGTTAGTTATTCTCTAGCAGCAAACTGTTCTGTTATACGAAGAAATACAAAGCATCATATTGCATTATAGTAAAGTAATGAGAAGTAAAAAGAAAAAGAATAAATCCATTATATAGGCGTAAATATTAAAAATTAGATTTATATTTCCGCAAAATTAGAAACATGTAAAACATTTTAATCTATATGATAATTACT
>CM052189.1:7273606-7356333 GCA_028455805.1 Lasioglossum figueresi | reverse complement strand
AAGACCAGGAAACGTGGCATTCAGTTAGTTATTCTCTAGCAGCAAACTGTTCTGTTATACGAAGAAATACAAAGCATCATATTGCATTATAGTAAAGTAATGAGAAGTAAAAAGAAAAAGAATAAATCCATTATATAGGCGTAAATATTAAAAATTAGATTTATATTTCCGCAAAATTAGAAACATGTAAAACATTTTAATCTATATGATAATTACAAATTAATAATTATGTTTGTTTTATAGAACATTGAACTGCAAACAATAAAAATCGTTTAGTTTATAAATACGTATAAAAAAAGAAAAAAACAAGAAAAGAAAGTTTTGATTTGAGGAGGATTCGAACTCTAAAGGTACGCTTGTGTGTAACGCGTTCGCAGAAGAAGCAACGTAAGGAACCGATGGTACGTAAGAGTGGAGGGTCGCGCCGGTTGATCCAACGGCGGGGAAAAATACCACGTCCCACGATTATGGCATCACTGGGCCGTGGTGGTTACCGGTGATCGGCGCTATTGAATTACTCAAAAGCAACCGTCATAGTGCCGTGCCACTGAATATCAATTCACCAATATTGAAATTAAGTAGATTACCATGTAAAGTGAAAATTTTGTTATCAAGCAATTGTCTCAACAATTGTAGCGTTAGAACGTTGATTCAAACAATTATTCTAACGCTGATCGCTTCTCTAAACTAGTCTAAACGAAATAAGTGAAACTTTGTTTAAAATGCGCAGAATTCGCGTGACGTTTTACGACGATGCGTAGTTTTAGATTTACATATATATATATAACGGAAGATTAAGTAAATAACTATTAGTTTAAAGCGTATAAATAGAATTGATAGTTTGTTTCTGCGCGTATTCCGAGTAAACAAACGGTAGGTAGCATTCCCTGTCATACAATCTACAGAGTCTGCAAACTACAGAGCTTGCGAGAACCGACTACTTCCTGGTAGCCACCTGACGGCTCACTATCAAACGACAAATCGCCTGCAGCGTCATCGGTGTGCGCGAAACGGAAACACTATTTACCCGCACACTACAAAGGCACTGTACGCACGTTGATTTCGGTCATTCCGCCTGGTGATTCCGAGCGAGTAACTACGGAGGGATCTAGGGTCGAAACAATTGTGCCAAAATACCGTGAGCGGCGATCACTCGTACGCTGGTTGCGTTTAATAATTATAACTACAGGAGAAGTACCCGAAGTATTTTAAAAATCGTACAGAATGGCAGACTATATTATCGGCAATACGAAACCGGCAGATGTACTATTACCGGATGACGGGCTTTCGGCAGCGCAATTGTTTGCCAACGGTGACGGTCTTACGTACAACGATTTTATTATCTTGCCGGGATACATTGACTTTACCGCCGACGAAGTTGAGTTAGTGTCGCCGTTAACCAAAAGGATCCTCCTCAAAGCGCCTTTCGTTTCATCTCCCATGGACACGGTCACAGAATCCGACATGGCTATTGCCATGGCCCTGTGCGGCGGAATCGGTATAATACATCACAATTGCACGCCCGAGTACCAAGCCAACGAGGTGCACAAGGTATATTCGAATTCAATTCAAATTGTTTGCCGTTCCTTCGGCAACGGCCGCGCACTTACCCATACCACTCTGTCGACCGCTTATTCGTTTCACAGTCATGTGCGGATACAGGCTCGACGTTGATCGATTAAAATTGTTAATTTAATTCATTGGTTAACGCTTACGATTCAAATGGAGAAATTCACTATTAACCGGAGCGATCAATGAAATTAGTCGTCGATTAAAAGTATTACTTCTTTATTGAAATTGAATTGAAATTTTCGTTTCGATTCACTTTTGAATCCTAATCACAAAATCGGATTTCTAGGCAAAATCTCTTTCTGTTAAAAAGTTCCATTAGGTCATTAGTGCATATATTTTAATCTTGTTTATGCTTAGCTTTCTGTATATGTTGCGTGGGAGAAGATAAGAATAGACTTTTCAAACGTTAGAACTATTTTAATTGTTTATAACATTAGCATGACATGGTAGACATTTTTTTTTATTGTGCTTCTAGGTGAAAAAGTATAAACATGGATTCATTAGAGACCCGGTTGTTCTGTCACCTAATCACACTGTCAGTGATGTTTTGAATGTTAAATCGGAGCATGGTTTCTGCGGTGTTCCTATCACGGATACAGGAAAAGTTGGTGGTAAATTGTTGGGTATTGTCACATCTAGGGATATTGACTTTCTGGAAAGTTCTCCGAATCAACAGTTAACGAAATTAGAAACGATCATGACAAAGTTGGATAAATTAATCACAGCAACTGCTGGTGTGACACTGCAAGAAGCGAACGTGATACTCGAGAAGTCCAAGAAAGGAAAGCTTCCGATTGTCAATGATAAAGGAGAACTGGTATCTCTGATGGCAAGAACAGATCTAAAGAAAAATCGTAGTTACCCGAATGCTAGTAAGGATGAAAATAAACAATTGTTAGTCGGTGCTGCTATTGGTACCCGTAATTCGGACAAACAGAGATTACAACTTCTTGCTGCAGCAGGCGTTGACGTAATTGTCCTGGATTCCTCTCAGGGCAACTCTAAATACCAGATAGACATGATTAAGTACATAAAGTCCGAATACCCTGAGCTGCAAGTAATTGCTGGTAATGTTGTAACTACGTTGCAAGCTAAAAATCTTATAGAAGCTGGCGCTGATGCTCTGCGCGTTGGAATGGGCTCTGGCTCTATCTGTATAACTCAGGAAGTCATGGCTGTTGGGAGACCTCAAGCAACCGCTGTATATAAAGTTTCAGAGTATGCGAGAAGGTTCAGGGTACCTGTTATAGCAGACGGTGGCATTCAATCGATCGGTCACATTATTAAAGGTCTGAGTTTGGGTGCCAGTACAGTTATGATGGGATCACTGTTAGCTGGAACTTCAGAGGCACCAGGCGAATACTTCTTTAGTGATGGCGTACGTCTTAAAAAATATAGAGGAATGGGCTCCTTAGAAGCTATGAATAGAAAAGATGCACATGGGTCTGCGATGGATAGATACTTTCATAATGAAATGGACAAGATGAAGGTAGCTCAAGGTGTTAGTGGTTCGATAGTAGACAAAGGAACTGTTTTAAAATTCCTGCCTTACTTGCAATGCGGCATCAAGCATGGATGCCAAGACATAGGAGCTAGATCTATCTCTGCTTTACGATCCATGATGTACAGTGGAGATTTGAAATTCGAAAGGAGAACACATTCTGCTCAGCAAGAAGGCAATGTTCATGGTCTTTTCTCGTACGAGAAAAGACTGTTTTAATTAGGTAAATATTAAAAATAAGCGACTTGAAAAGGTACCTGCATTTAATTGCATATAATTTGTCAATTTTAAAAACACTGTTTGTCGAATTCTATGATGTTGTCAAATCATTTTAACTTATATTCGATTAAAGGAATAGAAGTTATTTCTTAATAGTGGACAAGTGATATGTATTTTACGATTATCATACATAACAAACTTCATTGTAAACTTTAACTAGAATTCTATGTACAAATTGTTTTGCCATGTACTTATATATTACTTCGTTTGAAGTATACTATCCGTGGAAGTATGAAATTATATGAAAAATTTGAGTTACCTAGTTCCTGTAACGTTTCGACGAATTGCCACATGTATGTACATAATATATATCATCCTTTAAGTAGGTTAATCAGTTTACAAATTACACAATACCATAACTACTACTGTATGCAGAAACACGTTGCATCTGCACGGTACCGAAATATTTTTTTCTTGCTGCATTCACTGTACCTGACTTATATTTCGAAAAATGTACAACTATTAGGAACCTCTAAAATTGATAATTAAAATTTCTAATGAATTCCTAATGAAAGTTTTTAAATCTTGTAAGAGAACTACTTTTTGAATATTAATAATGCGGCAAGAGAAATATAATGTTATCATATAAACAATTTTAGCAGAAAAAAAGAAATTACAAACTGTGGGATCATTAAAAAGTAGATAGTTGGTTAGCATAATTAATTGTCAGCTGATGATTCATTCCTACTTCGCGATTGAAAGAGAGAAAGAAACAATTTCCTAGACTTCTATGTTAATTTGTCATGTATTTTTAATGTAAACTATCAAAATATATTTTTATGATCCTGGTTTAATATGAGCTATCTTTTCAAGATAACAGACTTAGGTCCAAATATTTAAGCTAAGTCAATTAATTTTGTAATTTTGAATACATTGATTACCGAAAGTATATTATACCATTCTTCTATTATATTTCACTCCCAAATTTTATACAGGTATTGTTAAAATAAATTGTATATTTGAAATAAACCCAATACTGATGTTGGAAAGTACCTACTGCGTCTTATCATTATAATTACATTACGTGTGTATGTGTGTGTGTGTGTTCCTCATCCAAGGTTGCCTAGATTAATAGCAATAGTGTAAGACTATTATTTAGTTTCTATTACGTATTCTCGCAGGTATATATTTTGATTCAAATTTCGCGCACTTTTCGAACATAACCTAAACTCGACACTACCCAATACAAAAAATACAGAGGCTATATAGACGTGGATAAAGTCTGTAACCATGGTTCTGTGCAACGTTCAATGTTTAGAAAAGATTTCAAACTATTTAGATGTGTCTCCATTGCAGTCAGAAATGCGCGCGAATGTGAATAACAGATTTTTATAAAAGTTATTTTTGAATCTTGAAGGCGATGTCCATTGTCGTTATCGAAACACGTCATTTCATTCTTCTATTTTTAGGTAGTTGTTAGTAGAGAAAAAACATCTAACAAAACGATCGAAGGGTTTGGCACAATAATTCAATCGTTAATCAAGAATTCTAAATGCCCTGACATACTTGGTAATAACAAGGAAGCGGAAGCTTTATCGCGCCAGTGGCTCGAGTATGCTGTAGTCTGTATTAATTATGCTGACACTCCCACTAACGCGAAGAGGATTTTGCAGGTAATATTGATCTACTTATTTATGTAACTGTAATGAAGGAGAACAGAAATTGCATAAAGTACAAGCTCGTTAATTACATTTGATCATTACAGGAACTAAATGTTGCTCTGAGAGACAACACATACCTAACTGGAACAAAGAAAACCATTGCTGACATAACATTGTATTATGTCTTACATTCGATAATGGTAATAAAAATGAACAGTATATAATATAAGTAGGACATAGGAATCCTTAGTAGATTACACGGATCAATCTAATCTCTTTAACCTTCTTCTTTCTGTTGCAGCAAGAATTGACATACCAGGAGAAGGCTCAATACGTGAATGTGTCAAGGTGGTTTGACAACATGCAACAAGAGAAAAAATTAAGACAGCAATTAAACATGATTTCTTTTGATCTTTTACACCTATTCTTATGAGTTCAAAATACATATGCAATCGTGGTATAATTGTTCAACAAATTTTCACCTTTCCTAGTTTCTCTACTCCATTACTATTCATTCTATCCATTGGAAACGAAATCTAAGTTGTAGCTGTTTCTCTTTGACTCGATCTTATCAAACATTGTCTAAACATATTTACATGTTTCCAACTGGTATGATTATGATGCCGATATTGCACTAATAAGGCTGTACCGAAACTGATATAATACCAGTATTTTCAAGAAAAATTTGTATTGATGTCACAACATTCTATATATAAAATATGTCAACTATTATAAAATGTAATATCGTATTCTTTTCCACTCGCAAACACAGTATCTCTGACGAGATACTATTCAAGCCCCTGTGCTATTCAGCGAAGCCAAAAGTGGGTCCAGGTGGTCCCTAGGATATCTGAAATATCAACATCGCTAAAAGTTCCGGCTCTCTCCGCGCTCTCTACCTAAATAGAACCAGATAGAACGACGACATACTGCCAGCCAAGAACACAACATTCTTTTGTTTCATACATCATTCATAATTTATAGAATCCCCGACATGAGATATCAAAGTCTATCAGAAAAATACATTGGGTGATTGGTCTACTCGTATATACCTCGTCTGTGCCAAAAAAGTTCCGCCACTGCCACCGACGAGATTCGCCGATAATGAAAGGTATGTTTCCGAGGAAGCCGGATTCTAAACCATTGTCAGTTTCAAGCACCCGATATTTTGGTGTATTACTTATTTATATCATAAAATAAAGTGTATTGCTTATATAGCTACATACTTCAAACTAATACTCTAATTTCCATATTTACTATTTTTGTCTTATCTTCCTTTTAAAATAAGTAATTGTAAGTCAAATAAAACAAGTCTGATTGTGTTTGCAGAAATTTTCGAAGTTGACGGTTCGATTTTGATTTTGAAAAAATTCTCAGTTCCCTTACCAGCAACGGGAAAAACAATGGATCGATTGCATTGTTGCGGTTCTCGTAGCTGTCGACAGATGACGTTAGACTGGCATTTGTGCCGTAAAGAACCAAAGATGTCCGTCACGTCTGATTTCAGTCCAAGATCTGTGTAGTCCTTGGACCGACGCGACTAAGGCAGCGATTTTCCTTTCGTTATGAGAGATGTTTGAGTTCATTTCACGGTCGTCTATGCGCGTGTTCACGACGAAAAATGCGGAATTTTCACGGGCACCGCATCTGATAACGCGTGCGCATTCAGGATACTCGAGTACCAAGCAATTCTAACCGTCGTCGCCTAATTATTTTGGCCTAATCGTACCGCGGGTACTCGTCCGTTTTTTCTTGTCAAACTCGTCGAGCGCTGTCACGCCTGAAAGAATTGCACAATAAACGTCGTCGAGATGGCTGATGACACGAGTGTACGCGTCGCCGTACGGTAAGTATCCCCGAACAACTATACTTTTCGTTTTCCAACAAATTTTGAACGAAGACATTCCTCCTGAGTGCGGACCGCATAATCGCGGACTAAGACGTTTTACGCGGTGACAGCTTCCGCCACTAGCAATATTTCGTTAATTATAATCCGGGAACTATAAAATTGTAGCCCGCGAAATATCGTTCGAATTCAAAGCGCGATCATTTGCTTTTTAATTATCGTTCTATTTCGTGGGCAATCTGCATTTAGTGTCGCGGGACATGTTTGCCCGGCATATCTTATCTGACCCCCTTGTCTTTTATTTTTAATTTTTTTACATCGATACACCGCGCTGCTACCAATTCGATCATTAGAATTGTGAAACGTATCGGTCCGTGTCACACTTTCACGATTTTAGAAAATTCTACTATCTAGACCGTTTCGCAATTTTGAAAGGGTTCCGGATTTCTCGTAGCTGAATAATTACAATGCGGATTGTGACGTTTCGTACGCGGTGATTCGGATCGAAGACGCTGCACGGCTATTATGCGTATACATAGTTCTGAATATTCACATCAAAACACGCCATCATAATCAAATCTTTATCTCCCTTTTTTCCTTTTATGTGTCGAGCGATTTTTCGCGGCGAAGTAACTCGGCGTTATTTCATCGGTACGTTTTTTCTACGCAGTAGCTCAACGCAAACATAAATCACATAATATCTCCTTTTAAAGAGTTGGATGCGTAGGCATCATTACCGGTTGTATAATGCACGCATATCTCAATTCCCGATGAATGAATTTTTCCCCTTCCACCGCGACGTTCTCCTTCGTTTTTTATTGCGTAATCCCATATTATCCGTTTGTTTGTATTTTTTTTTGCACCTGTTCATCTCTGTTTTTATTTATCTCGTGTTTCGTACCTCCCTTTCCACCTTTCAGTGGTTCTCGCAGGGTTTCCGTGAATGACACCTGATAACAGCTGATGCATACAGTGCAGGCTGCATATCTCCCACGTAATAAACGATATAATATGCCCCTCGTATAGCTACACCGGTCGATTGTGCTACGTATGCATAAGTTATAAACAATCGAAGTATGACTAAATCGGTCCGAAGTCGACATTAAATATTAAACAATATTTGTCGATATTTCGCAGAAAAATGTTGAAAATACTGAAAATATCACGTATCATTTATTTATTTATTAATTCAAATATTTTTGAAGTTTTTTATATTCAAAAAGTAATAACAGTAAACCTACCACGAGGGGTTAAATGACCCATTTTAGATTTTTTATTTAACAATTATTGAAATTGTAAAGGTGGTTTTATGGGAATTTATTGAATATATTTTTTGACTCCAGTATATATTATAGTAAAAGTCGCACAAAATATAAATAAATTTAATCTTGTTATCTTTATAATACTATACACATTAGTCACTTTTGATGGTCGGTCGGTTTAGTGTTAAGAAATTTAAAAAAATCATGCAATGTAATATTTTTTCGAAATTGGTCCAACAAGAAACCACTTGTACTCCCCTCAAAACGATCGATTGATTTATAATTGAAATCAGAATGCTATTTCTACTATGTAAATGAATAAATTTTGTTCTTAACCGCAGAATAAGGCCTCAGGTAGCACGTGAAGTGATCGACATGTGTAGAATATGCACTCAAGTCCCTCCAGGAGAACCCCAGGTCTTTCTTGGACCAGACAAGGCCTTCACGTACGATTATGTTTTTGATACGAGCATTGGTCAATGCACAATTTACGACACATGTGTTGCACGATTGGTAGAAGGTGCTTTGGATGGATACAATGCAACAGTCCTTGCTTACGGTCAGACTGGTTCTGGCAAAACTTACTCAATGGGTACAGGATTTGATGTGGAAGTCGAGGAATCCGTTATTGGCATTATTCCTAGAGCAATTAAGCACCTGTTCGATGGAATAGAGGAGAAGCAACAGCATGCTAGGGAACGTGTACAAATGCCTCCTGAATTTAAAGTATGTAATAGTCTTTACTATATCTTGATCTACTCCATTTTTCAGGTATTATAATTCATATAGTAATATTCAAACAGGTTACTGCACAATTTTTGGAGCTGTACAATGAAGACTTGAAAGATCTGTTGGAGCCAGGTGGACCGAGAGGTGGTGCTCGCATTCACGAAGATACATCTGGAAACATTCATTTAGCTGGCGTTGAACCACGTGTTGTAACCAGTTTGGAACAAGCATTGGACTATTTACGCTTAGGGGCACTATCGCGCACAACTGGATCCACACAAATGAACACACAGTCGTCGAGATCACACGCAATATTTACATTATACATAAGGCAGCAAAGATGCATCAAAGTGGAAGATCCAGACGCCGACATCGACACAAGCGGAACGGAACCGGCGAATGAGTTCGAAACGTTAACTGCGAAATTTCATTTTGTAGATTTAGCTGGCTCGGAAAGATTAAAAAGAACTGGGGCTACAGGAGATAGAGCAAAGGAAGGAATATCTATAAATTGTGGATTGGTATGGTGTTTGATGGTACTTCCACTTAAAGGAAATAGTATTTCAAATTTAAATAATTATTCCTTTCTGATTTACATACTTTAGTTGGCCTTGGGTAACGTGATTTCTGCACTCGGTGACAAAACAAAGAAAGCTTTACATGTACCATATAGAGATTCCAAGTTAACTAGGCTACTTCAAGACTCTCTTGGAGGTAGTGTAGTACCTATTGTGCGCGAAGCTCGAGAACCTTAATACGTTCACGACCAGTATCACGTATGTGTGACAATCACAACATTTTTTTCCATATTTTACAAGAGATTGCCTTTAATAGAATATTGCAACTATGAAGGATATTGCTAAAATAAATGGCGGTCGCGAACGTGTTAAATATCTTGCTTGCATGCATTGAACCAGTGTGTTAACTAAAATTATGTTTGATTCTTCCAGGGAATAGTCAGACTGTTATGATAGCCTGTGTATCACCAAGTGACAGAGATTTTATGGAGACTCTAAGCACGTTGAAGTACGCGAACAGAGCGAGAAATATAAAGAACAAAGTTACAATTAATCAAGATAAGAGTTCGAGAACAATAGCTTCTTTGCGAAGAGAGATACAACAACTTCACTTAGAATTGATGGAGTATAGACAAGGTGTGTGTGCATAAGATACGAAATCATTAAAACATTATTGATCATATAGGATGTTCGTGCTACTGCTAGTTAGCATTATTCTTGCAAGTAATAAATATTAAAAGACAATGGAAGAGGAAAAATGAATACTGTTTTCTGCAAGAAAAAAAGGCTTGTTGCTTGAAAACAACTATAACTTTTTCGTCTTTCATTTCTTTCTAATATTTATTATTTGCAAGAAAAACGCTGGCCAGCAACAGCCTGAACACCCTGCATATCAACTGTAATGCTTTACATGTTACCTTAGGAAAAAGAGTTGTTGGTGAAGACGGCGTTAACGATGCCTGGCATGAAAATCAAATGTTGAACAGTGAGCTACAAAGTCTACGTACTAGAGTCAAAGCTCTTTCAGAAACAGTTGAGGCATTAACTGCGAAGAACGTCCTTCTGCTGGCAGAAAAAGCTGCTGGTCAGTGGGTATCGTCTACAGGTGGAAACGGTGATGTTACGAGTTTAGTACAAGGGTATGTTCAAGAAATAGAAGAGCTAAGGGCACGCCTCTTGGAGGCGGAGGCTATGTATCAACAGTTAAAGAAGCGGCAGATGCAGGTACATTAAAATTCACATATCAATTCAGTAAAAGTTCCACTAACTAATTTGGATAATCGAGGTTCTACTAAATTGTGGATTAAACAGCTAGTCATTTCACAGTGTAATTTTTACTTTGTATAGGTGAATGCAGCGAATCCATATGGTGATTCTGGATATGTATTTCAAAGTGATTCTACATCAGTATTAAACGACGCCAAAAAGGACGTGCAGAAGGAGATCGAAACGTTGACTGCGTTGAAAGAACAGCAATCGTATAGCGGTAGCACTGCCAATAAAGAGGAAGGAGAAGGCGACGATGCGGAGGTTGGTCAGGAGTCAGCGAGCGAGGATGATTCGGATAATGATTCCGACAGGAAAGGTATAACCCAAGAAATATCGAGATAAAATCGTTTGAATGAACATACTCGTAATAGACGTTCGATATTTTGCAGAAGAAGATGAAGAGGAGGCAGCTATGGGTCGTGAGTTGGAGGCTCTAACGTCGGACATCGACATGAAGCAGCGGTTGATCCAGGAGTTAGAGCTCTCTCAACGACGGCTACAGACTATGAAGCAGCATTACGAGGACAAGCTCACGCAGTTGCAGGCTCGCATCAAAGACACGCAAGAGGAAAGGGACAAGGTGTTACACTCTCTGCAGCAACAGCCAACACCACCGACGGAGAAAGTGAAGAAACTACGCGACGAGTACGAGAAGAAGCTAACCGCGATGCAGAAAGAAGTACGACTCTTGCAATCTGCTAAAAAGGAGCACGCGAGGCTGTTGAAGAGTCAGTCTCAAAACGAGAACAGATTAAGAGGATTGCGAAACGAACTTGCGGAGATGAAGAGAGCTAAGGTGAAGCTGTTGAACAAAATGCGAGAGGAGGCTCAGAGGCACAAGGAGAACGAGTTGAGGCGAAACAGAGAAATAGCTCAGTTGCGTAAAGAGACCAGAAAGAATGCAAACATGATCAGGACTCTGGAGGCTGACAAGAGAATGAAAGAGGTGGTGTTGAGGCGTAAGCAAGAAGAGGTCACAGCGCTCAGGAAACGAGACAGAGGTCTCAGTCAGAAGGTGGCAGGTCGAACGCCACCTAAACCGGTTAATCCGAAAGCGTTGAAGCAGAGGTGGCAGACGTTCGAACGAACAATTGCGAAACAAGCGTTGGCTAAGCAAGCTGCTGCAGAAACAGAGAGAGAAATGGAAAGACTACTTCAGGAACGCGAGGAACTAGGCAGAGAGCTCGAGAAGCTTCAGAAACACAGGAACGATTTAACGAACAGAAGAGCAGACCCGAGCGACGTTGACGAAGAGATCGATAATGTAAAAAGTAAAATTAGTTATTTGCAGGTAAGTATCTTTTCTCGTATCACATATCACAATGTCTGCTGTGTCCTTCAAGATGTTCTCCACAGGATAGCATTTCCGAATGCCAACGAGACATGATGGAAGTAGGCGATGGAGAAACAGAGGGTGAACCAGGTGTCGAAGCTCTCATATCCACGGTTCAAACTGTGGACGAGGCTCAATACTTGTTGCAAAGAATGCTGACTTTCACCGTGGAACAAAGTTGTGTGGCAGCTCAAAAGCAGCTCGAGGTTCGAGACATGGAGTCTCGGCTAAACCAAGTCGCGCAGGAAAGTGATGTGCAACATCAGTTGTTGGAGCATGTGCTGAGAGACAGAGATCTTCTATCCCTTACGAATAGTCATCACAATAATACCATGAACTACAGCCCTCCGAGCTCAAGGAGCTCCTCACCGGACAAGTAAGTTGCCTAATGTTTCTTTGTTAATACCCCTAACGTTACCGTACATTGGTAATTGCATGTCATTAATATTTCAATTGTAATTTGAAACATCAGCGAAACTTATAGTCAAGTGATAATGGGAGAAGAAAGACAACGTAATAATAAAGTTAGGCGAAGAACCACGCAGCCTCAAGAACTTCTATACGGAGTGCAAGCAAATCAAGACAATATAAAGACAGAGGAACAAAGTCAGAACCATAATCATCCACTTACGAGGGTACCCAGCGCGCCAGGTAGTTTAAAGTGAGTATAAATTCATATAAAAAAGGAAAGGTTGTAGGTAGATAGTATTTTAATCAAATATGTTGAATATAATTTAACCAATATTTTCGTTGATCAGAGGACTGGTATTGACAAGAAGCCAGCACAATATTATGGGAGGATCCCCTACCTTAAGTCGACGCGATAGTACATCACCAAGGCCGCTCCGACGACCATTACATCCTGGTGGAGGCTCCATGTGAGTGATAATCCTGCAGCACATCTTTATATTTGTATTTCTTACATATCTCTGTCTTGACGCTCTGTTCTACGCACTACTGGCCAAATTCTTTTCTTAAAGAAAGATGTGTATCATTCGAAACAAGTGCATTTATCGGTGCTTTCACCAAAATGATTACAATTGTATCATCCCTTGAACTGTAGCCAAAAGAAAGTCGGATTGTTACAATGCAAAATGTCTTTGTCGCAAGTATTGCGGTACAAATGAAAATATTCAGAAAGCTAATATATTAATTCATTAATAATAAATAGTTGTTTTATAATTTTACATAGGGAGAATTCAAATCGTTCGGTTCTGTTTAAGTTAACGAATCGTCAAGTAAGGTTACTAACTCAAACAGAAATTGTTATGTTAAGACGAAAGATATAATTTATAGAAAAATTGATGAATTGTTCAAAATTTCTTTCTAATTGTTTGTTTATTCTCGGACAAGTTGCTGATAACGATGATATATTGTTTCGCAATTATTATAGGTGTTCAAATAAGTTTGACCTAACAAAGTACAATTTAATGTATTATATTTATATATATTTCTATGCATTTGCAGTATAAATATGTATAAATGTCACAAAGCTTCGCAAGAAAGTTGACAAAAAGTTTGTATATATGTAAGCAGATATTTTGTATACATGTCAGTTAATAAATAAACGCACAAGTACTTAACGTGCACTGTACTACGGCAATACACACGAAGACCCTTCAGTGGATCATTGTTTGTTTGTTTGTTTGTTAAAATTATTTTACTACCTCATGTAATAAACCACAATGTATGTGTCTAATGATTTCTGATTAATATTCAGTACTCTTTTATACCGATATATTCGGTAATATAAAAGAATTACAAGTATTAATACACTTACCGTTGATCGATGTTTTTACTAATTGAAACGATTTACAACTCTGTCTCAGTGCACTTGCATGATCCAAAATTGTTTCTATCGAACCGAGATAACTTAGCCTGGATTAGAGTAGCCAAGAATCTGGCTAACTAACACGCTAACATAACAAACCCTCAACTAGGGAACAGGTAGCACATACAGATGTGTCGTCACCTCCTGGATCACCGACCACTTACCGCCGGTTCAACAGTAGAGAAGAGAATGTATTCTCCAGGCTGACAGCGAGTAGACAACCCGCGTCGACAGATCCGCTGCCTATGAAGGGCATTATTTCTAACTATCAAGGCAAGGTAAAAATATTCAAAGTACAACAAGTTTGTTAGGTACTCATAACAAGTTGGAAACTTTTCAGACGCCACCGCGAGCCGTACTGCAATGCACCCACGTGGCAGAGGGGCATAGCAAAGCTGTTCTAGCTATATGCGCAACAGGAGATCAATTATTCAGTGGATCGAAAGGTATGAGTCACAAAAATCGAAACAAATGGTATAACCGAATAAGGTGGACAAGATCAATTTAGTTTGGGGACACATTTGATCACCTTATCCTATTATACCTTTTCTTAAGGAGGTAGATTTGTTTCCAGGATTGCAAGGATGCGGGATGCGTCTTCTCATTTCTCGACAATACAAAGATGGGGTTTTTCAGTAGTCGAAAAGATCAATCTAGGCCACGATCGTCTGCGGAAGTCCTATTTTTACGTTTACGAGGCGTAATTTGCATTATTCGACAGCATGTAGCTGTCGCAGCTTTATGAAAATAGCTACATGTGCAGCTGTATGCTTCCGAATAATGTAAATTACGCCTTGTAAACGTAAAAATAAGACTTTTGAGGGCGATCGCGACCTCGATTGTTATATTAACTAGCGCTTTTGACTACTGAAAAGCCCCATCTTTGCATTATTGCAATCCTGGAAACGAATCTACCCCCTTAAACTTGCTTCTACAAAATACTCAATGTAACAAAACACTTTCAGACCGAACTGTAAAGGTATGGGACTTGAGAACCGGAATTGAAAACTTCACTCTAACCGGTCATCCTAACAACGTTGTTGCGATGAAGTACTCACCAGTGCAGAACTTGTTATTCAGCGTGTCTTCTGCTTATGTAAAAGTTTGGGATCTGAGAGCGGGCAACATCTGCATAAAAACTTTGTTCTCCTCTGGTCAAGCCCAAAGCGGACAAATCGCGCTGTCGGCCCAAGTTCCAATGGGTGAAACTGCTATCAACGACTTGGTACTTAGCCTTGATGAACAAGAACTGTATGCTGCGGCTAGCGACAAAGTTAGAGTATGGGATCTAAGAAAGTTGACGCATGTAGGGAGATTGAGTACGCCTCATACAGCTGCAGTAATGTGCTTAGCTGTTTCGAATGACGGTAGAGTGATCGCTGGTAGCAAGGATCATTTGATATCTCTAGTTGAGCCTAATATGTCTGGTCAGTCAGTGTGCCTTGCACCACCGCATTACGACGGGGTTCAGTGTTTAACAGAGTGCGATTCTACACTTTTCTCTGGTACATTTTTATTTTGCATAAAGATCTGCAGTTTAGTTATCATTTTGCATGACAGGATACAGTGTACAAAAATGTCTATTGCAGGCTCGAGAGACATGTGCATCAAACGATGGGATTTACATAGGATGGAACTGGTCCAATCACTGAATAATGCACACAAAGATTGGATTTTGGGATTATGTATGATTAACAGCGGAACGATCATGGTCTCAGGTTGTCGGGGGGGAGTTTTGAAAGCGTGGTCTGTACCAAAGGAACAAGGTGGGGAGTGTGCGCCAATTGGGGAAGTTCGGGCACACGGTTCCGCTATCAATGCTGTGATAACCAATCAGCAGCATGTCTTTACCGCGAGCAAGTGAGTATACTTCCTGAAATTACACTGTCTGACATCAATTTTGCGTTTCACACGATTTGAAACGCAAAATTGATGTTATTATTTTTTCATTGAACTGATCCGAAGCATACTTAACGATTTCAGGTAATTATTTATAAAAAGCTACCATTCTCCGATAAGCTGACAACATATTGGGTTGGAAAGAAAGTTCGTAGCGTTGTAAATTAAGAATCGAAAATAAAATTAAGGTATTTATTCATATGTTTATTCAATAACACGAGAAGTTACCTCGAAAAAGTAATAAAACAGAATGGAAAATATGTTATTGAATAAATTTATGAATAAATATCTGAATTTTAGCTTTCAATTTTAATTTACAAACGCTACCAACTTTTGTTTCAATCCAATATTGCAAAATTAATGAGATCGGAGGGTGGCAATTTTTTGTAAATATTTTTCCAATTTATACCTCACAATGAAGTGTGTGCTTGGGTTCAGTATTTGTAAATACTTTCTTGGATAGAATAACAATCGAATGTTGATTGCAGCTCTGGAGAGGTGAAGCTGTGGCGTATCCCTGATCCCTCAATAACCATGTCCATTTCCGCAGTTTCCCTATAACTTATTTTTTTATATTGCTGTATATGATGGTTATTTTGCATTTATAGGTTGTTAATGTGGTAATGCGCATGTTTGTCTGAACACATTTTGTAGTTCTCGAAATGTTAACGCGTTTGTCGCCAATTAAAATTATTACCTAACGGTCGACTACTAATAACGACAAAGTTATTTCATTGTTTCACTACTTAATAATATCGCTTGTTCGTCTACATCATTTTTGCATACTCGGAACATTTTGTTCATTAACGCACTTATATATATTTATGCATTCCCAAAAACTTACTACAAATTTGTCATTCGATATAATGATAAAACTATGCAAGCCAAAAGTTGACAAATGTAAATTATATATTTACATTGATAATTTATTTTTTCTATTACCGCTTCTATTTGCTGTTAACGATTGATATATTAGTGTAAGCACCTCTTGTTAAGAGACAGCATCGATTTAAAGTTCCACTCTAATATCTACTGTTCCTACTCTACTCATTTCCATTTCTACCAGAACCGTGTGTATGAAATACTGCTTTTTGAAATGTAACTAAATGCCAGTTTGTAAGTCCATTGATAGTGTGATTGCAGTTGCGAATGTATATCTGTATGTATAAAAAAAGTTTTGTGTTTAATCGAATGAACTAGTTGGAGGTAACATCCTCGCAAATAATTCATAATTTTTTTTAGATCTATTGAACATGAATTTAATTTAATTTTTTTGTTACTTTGCTTCTATGTTGTTTACACTCCAATTTGGTGCTTTGCATGGTCACCGTGTCAACGTGAAGTGACGGAACGGTGAGGCTGTGGAGCTACTATAAGAGAGACGCAAGAACTTTCCAGAGAAGCAACTCGTTGAAAAGTTAAAACATCTATTGAAATATTATATTTATTTCGTAACTATACATTCTTTTTGTGTCTATTTATTTGTTAATTTGTATTAATTTATTACAAAGACAAACCGTGAATAACCAGTGTCCAAGAGTGATAATGCACCTGACTTGTTGCTTGCTGAGACATTAATCTCGATATTTTTTATGTTCCTGAACGTACATGGAGTGTGTTTGTGTTTTTTTTCTTTCTTTTTTGTTTTAATTTAAGTTTTACGCGCGCGTTTTACTGCCTTCTCGCATATAGACTTCGGATAAGAATAGAATTTATAAGTGAGTGAATTTTAAACGATGAACCAGAAGAATCTTTTCTATGTTAGATAAAAAAATATTACCAAATCCAAAGATGTAACAGTTTAAAAATAAAAGTTCAGCGAAGATTACGTGCATTATCGTGAACCGCCTAAGCGTAGGATTTTAACGAATTTACTTAATAAGAATAACTTTGGTATTATCTAGCATTTATTTTATTATGAACATGAAGGTGGTAATAATTATATTTACTCTTAGTACAAACAATAATTGTTGGTTAATACTGTACAGTCTGAGGTCTCTGTAGGTCCCAAATGCTTGATATTGTCAGGGTTGGCTGTTATTTAGTTTTCTTCTAAAAAATTTAAAAACAGTATTATGTCTCTAATTATGTTTATAATTATAAAAAGAATAAATGAATTAATAACAGTACGAAATGTTGGTATTATATATACCTCTTCTTCTTTTTGTGTGCCGTCAATGATTCTTGACCACTATCATCTGCACTCTCATCTTCCGATTGACTACTACTACTACTACTCGAAGAACTACTAGATGAACCGCTAGAAGAATCACTAGCAACGCCCGTGTCTTCTTTCACATCTATTGTTTCTGCTAGTGCTGCTAATTCCGGCTCTTCATCCCTGAGTACTTTTAACCACTTACGTGATAATTTTGGTCTTCCTCGTACCTAAAAAATTTCAATCTAAAAAATTCACAGTCACGGTCTGCACAATAAAAAATAAAAGTGTTCACCTATCCCCCAGTTTACACGATTTTCAAAAGTAGAAACTGTTAAAAACGAAAATTTATGCACATATTTGTACAGTAATTTTTTGGAATCGTTCGTTTGTCAACACCATCGTTGGACCTTGAAAAGGGATGGAAACCGATTTTCCGTGAAAATTGGTGGATAGGTGTATTCATCTACCAAGTCTTCTCAAGTAAGATAAATTTTGTAAGAAACATTTTCTGATGAAATGAAAAAATAACAAGTTCACAATATTTACCGTTTTATGCCACACTACTGGAAAATTGGTACAAGAACAAAAGTTTTGTGTAACTGCTATAGTCTCGTCAAGATTTAAAACAACATGCCACCAGCCACCAGGAACGAACACTGTTTCGCCAGGATTTTGTAAAATCTCGATTGGCAAACAATCCTGTGGCCAAGTGGATAACTTCGTGCGAGGATAGATAATGGAAAACCACGTGATAGCTTCGTCCCTCTGTTTACCACCATCGGATGCAGACACCTTGAGAAGTTCTCTGGGGGTGTGTGTAGGAAAGAGGCACCACCGTTTATGTCCTGAAATTAGGGCATTCCATGCACTGGTCCCTAATGGATCTATGTGAATGCCTGTACCTGCAATTACATTTGTTCATTAATTTTCTGAATGGACGAAGTGCATTTCCCTAAAGCTGATAAATAAACAGTGGATTTTATGCATTTATGACAATAAGCAGGTGTAATTTAAAACAATAAGAACATTCGAAGAATTTGAAAATACTGTTACATTATTTTCGAGCTGTTTAACTCATTATACAGTTTACTGCAATTCAAGTAGAAAATTTTTATTTTGCATAAAGATCCACTGTCTATTGATAAGCGTAATAACAACACCCACCAGATCTAGCTGGTCCCATAACAAACCAACGGTATGGTGGTCTTCGATGTTCACCAGCATATTGAAAAAGGTCATCGCGAAAGTATGTAGGAATAACATAATCTTCTAACAATTTCTTTCGTCTAGGATGTTCACCGAAGGAACTATCAAAGATGTACAAAGGCGAATCATCGTCGTTATTTAGCATATAATGTATATAGTATTTCATCTTCATCTTAACACTATACCCCTCATTATCTTCTCCACATTTAAACTTTTGATTCCTGTACTTCTTTACTAATCTCTACAGTTTAATAGAAAATAAAATTGTTAGTAGATGTCTATAAAGAATCCTGCATTTGAATAATATAAGTTCAGCATTACTACTTATGAACCTCTATAGTCCATTTGTATTGGGCTTTCCAGCCATTTTGAACACCTTGAATTATCACAGGCTTGTAGGGTTTCTCGTATTTCTCTATAAATTCTTCTGTAGACACTTTGGATTCTTCAATGCGATCTACGTTGTCATTAAGATTCCAGAAGGATTCAAACTTCTGATTGTAGCCATGCTGAATCCATGCCGCTTTATCTCCGAGCTCTACAAAAAGGGATTCTATGGTGAAAATAAGAAAGGCGATCGCGAGAAGCTTCAATAAAAGACACTTTGTAAACATAAATGTCAAAGCACATTGAAAGTTTCATGAACATCGAAACTCGTTTACTTATTTATACTGACATTACATCGTAAGAGATATCGATTGATTGTTATACATAAGATTGAAACAATGAACTATTTACTTGTAAACACGTCATGTTACAGTGTTACATAGATATTATCGTGATACTTTCAGTAAATTTGGAGTTACATCATCCAAGGTCGGCAAAGACAGTTTCGAGCTTGTGTCGCATTTTCCAAATTCAGTTTATAACGACGAGCGTCACGAGAAGACAAACGGTGTCACAATTACTTCTAGTCATACTATCAATATAAAATAAATCGTGAAGAACAGTTGTTTGTTACAATTAATTCTAACGCCCAATAATCACGTCAACGTACAGGTTAGAAAGTTAGGTTATGGCGTGTTTACCTGGCCTTGCCTTCCGTTTAACCTCTTTGATTCGTTTTTTTGCACGGTGATCTAATTTCTGTTCCTCGGCCATGGCTACACGTTCGTTATATTACCTAATTAACCTAGTTACAATATATTTACAATTTACAAATGAGAAATATGCGCAACACGTCATTCAACGGTAACTGTACTCTTTAGTTCGCATGAATTCCGTGTGGTGTATCAAAACATTGGCCGTTGATTTCATGTGTTTGGAGAACATTCAGCAGACCCCTTTTTCTTCTTCTCTCTCTCTCTCTCTCCTCTCTCTCTCTCTCTCTCTCTCTCTCTCTCTCTCTTCCTGTGTTGATATTCTGCAAATACACGGATTCGTTTTATTTCGATCTCACGTTCGAGATCCTCGTTGATTGTACATCCGGCGTTCCATAACACTCTTCCTCGTGATTACGGTGATACCGCGGTCATAATTAGTATGAAAAGTTCGGTGTATCATCTACAGAGGCGCTGGGTCTTGTATGCGACTGCCTACGTGACAAATACCATGTCCTACCAATAGGTCATACCGTAAACGTAATTGGGCTTCTAGAAATATCAATATCGGTACATTCGTTCCCTCAAAAGTATAGCACCTGCGTATATATTCATATGTCGATATATTTCCAAACGTAAATATATGTTTCACAAGGGACAAGTAACTGTAATAATCTAACCGCAACATTCTAATCGTTTCTACCGCAAACAATACTTCTGTAATCCTTGCGTTATCAAGTTTTTTTTATCGCGCCATAGGTATTGCAGATATTATCGAAGTATCGATCATAGTCCTTTTATTCATTGACATCAGCGAATTCTAACGGTACTGTTCCATCCGAGCCATATATATGAACAGTTACGTGTATTACAGGATACACGCATATATATATATTCAAACAATAAGAAAATTGTTCTAATGGAGATCTACGTAGAAAAAGTTGAGAAAGAATACAGTAAAAAACGTATAGATCCGATATAGTCTCCTATGTAAAAAATAGATTGTAGTATACGACGTATGAATAATGCATCGCTCGTAAAAGAGTTTTTGAATTACGCTGCGTTCGATGAATGGGAATTTTACTATACATATAGTAATAAAGTTTTGTATATATATATATGTACATACATATACACAATATCACATGACTGTAAAAGTTTCGAAGGATTGTTAACAGATGGTGCGGTTGTTATTATTGCACGACACAATGAACGATCTTATTCAAGTATTTTATGTTCTGTAGTAGTGTTTTGAAAAATAACGGTTATTGAAAAGACACTTTTTGAAGACGAAGATTGATAAGCCACCGCTTTGCGAGTAAATTTATATAGCAAAACAAATATATACAAATACTGTAAACAGTAGAAAATAAAAAATATACTAATCTTTCGAATGTTTAAGTTTCTTTTAACAGGTTGACTGCTTACAAATGATTTTCATAAAATCAGTGGCACTGAATATCAATTATTACTCGTTCTGAAATTAATTCAATTATAGTGCAAGGTGCAAACTTCATTACCAAGTAACTACTAATATTTATTCATACTTCTGATCGTTTATACACGAATAAGTCACGCAGCAGCCAACGTGTTAAAAAACCATGTGCTTTAATTTCTAGAAAAGCGGGGACACGGGATAGGACAAGCGCCAATTAGAATAATATTTGTGAAAAACGACGACTATGTGATAGATCGAATAAATTATTTTAGGTTAAACATAGTTCATAGAAAAGGCAATCGAAATGCGTTCGGAGGACTTCAATTTAAAAAATCCAGCGGCATTGTTTTTAGAAAATCAGGGACGAGCAATAGGAGTACCAGTTAAGATGATAATGACTAGACTCCGGATTTGATGCATTTATAACAAAAATGAGCAAGTGCAGTTTAAAACAGTGAAAATATTAAAAGATTTTGAGAGGATTAACCAGTATTAACGTTCCGTCGGGCGCAACGGTTCTAGGAGATACATACATCAATTACTATTTTGTTATATATTGTATGAATTTTTATATGAGAGTTGTGTATAAATTCTGTATAAATATTTCTAAAACGAGGCAGTTTATACTAATTTACATCTAATTAATCTAAAATATTACTAAATTCATTTTTAAATTATTAGTTATTCATAAAAAAGCTGAAATCTGTTAACTGATCTGCCAGATATATATCTGTGTATACACTGCGCCAGAACTTGGGCATATCCGAAGTTCGAATTCCGAACTGCGCCCGACCGACGGTTAACATATTATTTTCTTCACATTAAAATTATTAATGAAGAATATAAATTTATATTTAGCTCTTGCATCTTTCAATTGATGCGCAAACTTTTTATTTTGCATAAACATCCGGAGTTTAATAATGACAAAGAACGGTGGTTATGTGATTGATTGTAGAAGTTATTTTAGGTTAGGCAGAGTTTCTGGCAAATACAATCGAAATTGCTGCGTTCGGTACATTTCGAAGTTACACGAACGTAACAAGAAAGTTGTCTGCGCGGTCGAAAGTTCAACGGTTGGTATCGGCGCATGCGTAGTGCTGGGTTTGGCGCGGAACACCCGGATGTGCTGCCGCACGAGCACGACACGGTAGAAGGAAGAGGCATGACGCCATGTTTTGATGTCGTCATCCCCCCCCAAACCGCTGTTTCTCGAGCTAGCACAATAGTCTGTCAGTGTTTTTCTGTTGTGTGCGCCTCGTGTTTCGTGTTCCTGGTGGCCGTTTTCGGCGTGGCCCGGTGGCACAGCCCTTGAATCCGTTTCTCGTCGGGGTGTTGTTGATGGTTGGTTTCGCTGGTGAGGCGACGCTCCCGTCCTCGTGGGTCGACGGTCGCTGAAGGTGGCCCCCTTCGTCTTCGGTTTTCATGTCTGGGCAAGTGACCGCGGAGCCGGGGGGTCCTCCGCCAGCGTCGTCTACGTGGTGGTAGTGTCCTAGTGCTGGCGACGAAAACGAGAGACGACGATACATCCTCTCCGTTCTACCGAGAAACGGTAATCTCGTTTCCAAGTGGTTACGTCACGCGACCCTGAGAGCTTGGGCTTTGCGGAGGGAACGGTTTGCCAGAGAAGTGGACGTCGACGACGACGGGGACGAGGACGACGGCCCTGCTAAAATGGAGCTGCGTTTGCACTCGCCAGCCGGAGCAGAACCGATCGTCTATCAATGGCCCCTCACTTCCGGATCTGGATCTGTGAGTGCAATCGTTTTTCATGTCTCCGTCGTTTTCTTTCTTTCTTTCTTTCCTTCTTTCGTCGGCAGTCCCGATTCGGACCGATGCGCTACGTTTATGTGTCGCCGCGAACGCCTACCACCTATGACCCTGCCATTTATCCCCCATTCGCACACAGCTGATCGTACTGTTCATCGCGCGACGCGAATTCTTTGATTATAAGCCCGGACGACATAAGTCACATGTTTTTACCTTTTCAGCTATCGTAGACATGTTTTAGAGTATATCGCAAAAGTCATATCAGACCCTGCAACCAGACCTGGACGTTTAACAACATTTTTAAATAACATTATTTTTGAATTATTCTTTAAAGTTATTTCAGAAACAATCTATTTTTCGAATAACAAAATTAAGTTAATTTGTTTCCAATAAATTTCGCCCATGTCTGCCTGCAATAGAACAGAAATCGTTTGTTGTGAAAAACTCAGGAGAAGGACCATTGGTTTTGATGAATTTTGTTATTGCAGCAGATATTGGGCATTTAAAGTTGTACATAGGCTGCTGAATAATGTTTATATTATTATATTTATGTATTTCTGATATGTGCATCATTGTATTCGCACTTGCACTCGAAATATACAACTGCAAAGGACTAATCTACAAGTTTTTTTTCTCGTATCTACAAAAATATTTCTATCAAATTGTCACTTTACAACCTCGTCATGTATTTCATTGTAAGAAAAAAAAATTGTGTAACTTTAAAATTACAACAACATAACATTTTTATATGTCTATGTAACGTGTTTCACAGATGGAGTTTCGTAAAACAATTTCTATTTATATAGAAACACATTGGACAGTGATACAATGCAAGTGGACATCGCAAGATATGCTGCCTTGTTTATTATAATTAGACATATTTACATATTTTTCACACCTCTATGATCTTTCTACCTTGTAATAATTTAATTTAATCGTACGCGTTATGTACATGAATGAAGGGAAGCGAGAGAGGAGCAGCATGAAGAAAATCAAGGCAGAATAACATGTTCTTTCCACAAGATAAATAATAAATAGGTCTGTTTAATGTAATCGAGCAAAAACACTGTTGTATTATACTCCTATTTGAAATTCTATTCCAAATTCCGACATAGCGACACAGTTTACTTGTATACAGTGTCCCAGAAGTACTTTTTTTTCCAAGGAAATTACCCCCCATTCGCAACAGTACAGTGAACGAGCAGTGTAACAAATATTTAGGTACTGTGATTTATGGCTGTAGGAAATATCAAGACAGAGAAGATATACTTTTTTTCATTGTATTACTTGTCCCTCATTTATAATGCTTTACCTGCAGGGAACATCCATGGAGTTAACTCAAGGGAAAGTTGCTGCTTCTGCCAAAATATTGTGCTAGCAGTAAAGCAGCTTTCTTTTACCATTGAATTTAGAAAACATTTTCTTCTTTGTGAAAATACTACAAAATTTAACACGTCGACTGCCTCGTGTGTTTTGTTGGTTTTGTCTTTAGCGCCGGAGTGAAATTATTCATGTTAGAAGCACCTTGTATATTTATATGTACATTTGGGTTTATAATGCAAAAAATAAAAATATTGTCATGTCTGTATGTACACTTGTTATTTTGAAGCAAATAAATCTTATCTATTAATTACTTATAGGATCGACACGATGGCGCACTCGATGTTGTTGAAACAATGCGATGGGTTTGCGAAGATTTGCCGGACTTGAAATTACCGCTTGAGAATAACATTCTGTGCAATTATGACACCAGGGACTATGAGAGTATGAAAAATTTATGTGACAGATTCAACAGAGCAATTGATAGTTTAGTTCAATTGGTAAGTACAATATTTAGCAATGGCGTAGCGTGATTAGACTGTGGATGTTTATGCAGTTTCCAATCTCTGTAGACAGATTTTACAAAAGTGGAATTGAATAGAATTTTATTTTCACTTTGAAGATCGAAAATAAATTCGAATTTTATATTTTAGCATTTATTGAACATTTTTACAAAGCATAAATGCAAAAAGATACGCAGTCTAGTAATTATAATCTCTCTGTCTGTTTGAAAACCCTGAAACTAATTTACTGCAGGAAAAGGGCACTAGTTTACCATCCCAAAGGTTAAATAAACGACCTAGTCGAGGTTTATTGCGACATATACTTCAGCAAACATATAATCAAGCTGTAGTGGAACCGGATAAGCTAAATCAGTATGAACCATTCTCGCCAGAAGTGTATGGGGAAACCAGTTACGAACTCGTCTGTCAGATGATTGATCAAATCGAAATAACTGAAGACGATGTGTTTGTTGATCTGGGATCTGGCGTTGGCCAAGTAGTTCTACAAATGGCAGCAGCGACGTTGTGCAAAATTTGTGTTGGCGTGGAACGGGCCGATGTACCATCAAGATATGCCCAAGTATGCCATTCTTTTAGCACGCAGTTTGTATCTTCACAATTCTTGATATCTACAAGTCTCTTATTTTTGTCAAATATTAGAGTATGGAAGTAAACTTTCGTAAATGGTTGAATTGGTATGGAAAAAGATGCGGCGAGTATCGTTTGGTAAAAGGCGATTTTTTAGCTGACGAACATCGTGAAAGCATTACTGGAGCAACAATAGTATTTGTCAATAATTTTGCGTTCGGTCCGACAGTGGATCACCAGCTGAAAGAACGGTTTGCTGACCTGCGGGACGGTGCACGTATAGTATCATCGAAATCATTCTGCCCCCTTAACTTTCGCATAACGGATAGAAATCTTAGTGGTAATATATTCAAATATATATATATATATATATATTACTTCATCTAGTTCGCACAAATGATAATCTAAAAATGTGTGATCACGAGCCCAAGCTCTCTTTGTTTACAGATATTGGTACGATTATGCATGTCTCGGAAATGTCACCGTTGAAAGGTTCTGTATCCTGGACTGGTAAACCAGTGTCTTATTATTTACACGTAATCGATCGTACTAAGCTAGAACGTTATTTCCACCGTTTAAAGAATAACAAACAAGGTGGCGACGAAAATTCTGATTCTGTGATAAACAACACTGCCAGCAGTAATAATAAGGTAACAAGTAGGGGCGAGAGAGGTGACAGAGCTAAGCGTGATCTGTCACGGCAGCTGGAAAGTCCAAATCATTCAGAGCAGCAAGGGACAAACAGCGATTCGGACGCGGATGACGGTACAATGAAGAGTCGTCGGCAGACAAATAAAATTCGTAGGAAATTGAATAGGAAAACGAACGGTATGACGAGGCCACCTGCCAGAGGTAGACAAAGAGGCAGAGGCGTCAAGAAGTCCAAGCCTAAGAAAGCGATTAATATCTCTGGTTTGGACCTGCTGCACAGTCAAACATTACTCAGCACGTCTCCGCAAGCTCTGGGAAAGAAGCCGCCTCCCGCACCTGGTTGCGTGGATCAACAGCTATCTTCGTTATCGCTCTCTTTGCAGTCACATTCCACCTCTGTACACGAAGAACTTAGTATACCACCTGCTCCATCCGCCACTCCATATGCTTTGCAGATACTTCTGGACTTGTACAGGTATTTTTCACACATAGCTTGTTCAACCTTTGTCTCACAGAAGGATTGTTTATCAATGAACCGTTTATTCACAGGGACCAATTCATGCTCATGTTAGAATCAATGAGAACGCCTCAGTACAGAGTATCAGTGAATACAGAAATCGCAAAAGAAAGGGAGAGAAATTCGAAATTGCAGTCGAGAGCAGCGCAGCTGGAGAAACAAATAAAAGTATTAATCGACGATAGCGTAGCTTTATTGAAAGCGAGAATGACTGAGCTAGGTATAAACGCTACGTCACCTGGAGACTTACTTGCCAAAGCTAAGGAGATCGTTCTTAGACATAAGCAGCTGCAGGCTAAAGCGAGTAAACTGCAAGCGCAAGTCGCGTCCATGGAAAGCGAGCAATCGAGACTGACGGCGCTCAGACACCAAGAGTTGCAGGAGAAGTATAGCAGTCTCACGAATTCTAACAGTATAGCCAATCCACCACAACCACTCACGCAAGATTATATATTGAAGGAGATATCTGCTACTCTTTCTCAACGCAAACGACTGCACTGCCAGGTAAATAGTGTTTACAGTCACTGTTGAAGAATTTATATTGGGTTGAACGGACAGTTCATGCGTTTCTAAATAAATTCCACTGTATTGTTTTTATAGAAAGTGATGTATTTAATCGTGAAATTGATTTATTTAATTTCCCACCGTTCCACGAGTATTTTAATCATTTTACACATTGTTTCGCTCTGCGAGAGCAACTGTTGTGAGAGTCACTCTTGCAAACAATGTCGCAAGTCATTTGTTAGTGTATTGGCACCTTAATTATGACAAAAGGCAGGAGAATAATTACAAATAATTTATGCAGGCAGATGCATACAGAGACATCTCATAAAAGACGCACGAACTTTTCGTTGAACTCGATAAAAACAGATGATGAAAATATGCGCGGTGATCTATAATTGAAACTTATCGAACAGGTATCCAAATTGGAGCACGAGCTGAACGTGTTAGAAAGAGCGAGTAACGAGAAGCAAGCTGCTGCGATTGTCCAGCAGCAGAGAGAAGCGGCGGGTACTAAGCATCCGCAAAATCAGCACCATCATCAGCAACAAAACGGGAAGAGTGGATCGACGAGAAAAAGTAGAGAGGGGCGATCCAGATCACAAGAATGGCCGGATGTTCCGGATATCGGCAAGATACAGGAGAACAATCCGGAGATATTGGCGCAGAAGATCTTGGAAACGGGCAGACAGATAGAGGCTGGTCGCATGTTAAATAGGCAAAATACTAGTACAAATAGCAATTCTAGAACCAGACTGCCACAAGCGTCTCTTAGCTTTTCTACAACTTCGTCATCGTCTATATCATCTTCGCTACCACAAACGAGTAATAAAGAGACAGCAAATAGGACCCAGGAGCCTCCCAGGGTCGCGAACTTCGAGGATAGACTAAAGAGTATAATCACAAGTGTCTTGAACGAAGATCAACAAAATAGAAATAAACAGCAACAAATGCAATTACAACAAAATCAGACTGAGGCCGATCGAAAGCGTATCACGTTACCACAGAATGTCTCCACTCCAGACTATACACAGGTAATCTTTTGTTGAAACCATTAACGCTCTTTCTCTCTCTCTCTCTCTCTCTCTCTCTCTCTCTCTCTCTCTCTCTCTTCTATAACCATTATTTGTGTGTCCATCAAACTATCATGATCTCAGGAATTACTCAAGAATGAATATCATTGTAGGTTTCACCTGCAAAGTTAGCACTTCGCCGTCATCTCTCCCAAGAACGCCTTTCATCTCACTTAACACCATCTGATAGGCCAACAATCGACTCCAGGCAACCGAGTCATGACAATCGTATTGTAGCAGGAGGAAATGGATTGCTGGGCACTAGGACAATCGGCGATTTGGTCAGCGGAGAAATAGAGAGGACCCTAGAGATATCCAATCAATCGATAATAAACGCTGCTGTTGACATGAGCGCAATGATAAGACCGGAAACTGTGTATTCACCCATCAGCAGACCTGCTAGCGCGGAGGGCGATGCTGGTCTATCAACTCTTGCGCACGTAGCAAGTTATGCACCGACTTCTTCTGCAGTTTCAACCTGCACACCAACTGCCACTTCAAGATCATCCGTATTGTTCACACCAGTAACACAGGCGCAGAGGTATTGTACATGTACAGGGTACAGCATTTCAAACGGGTCCATGTCTCGCTTGCTGTTCAACGTGCGGTATAAAAAGATGCACGTCTCTAGAATACCGTATTTTATCGATAACTGCCCCCAACACGGGTTTGCCCAGGCTATAATAATCCGCCTATTCTTTGACTTTTGTCGAACGTAGAAGAGGGCAGCGGAGATCGAGTGGCCTCGCTCGCTGAGAAGTGTAAACATAACTAATTCAATAACAAAACTTCTTTATTTTTCAGAAGGACAGCGTATGGGAAAGAAAAGCGCGTCGGCACAGTTCAAAGAACTTCCCATACGCTGTTCTTCCTTGCGTTCGAAACTTTCATCGTTCATTACACAAGTAAATATTATCGGAATTATATCATACTTGGTATCATTTTCATTAGAAAAATGTCACGAATATGTTGGTCAAAGTTCCATAAAAAAATAATGAAAAATAAAGAAGTTTTGTCATTCGATTAGTATGGTCTCACCGATATACACGAGCCGTATGATGTCATACTTCTCGGCGACCGAGGTCTCTCGAGCTTCTTGGCCCCTCAACGGGGTACACCCCGTAGGAGTGGAGATAGTTTAGGGACAATTGTCGGCCAGACATTTGGGACATTTATCAATAAAATACAGTATTTCTATTCTATTCTTCGTACAACAAATGAGACGTGCGTGTTTTCGTAACGCACGATGCGACGTATCGATGATGCATTTTCTTCTATCATCAGTAGCAAATAAGGTAGTCATGTGATCTGTTTCAAATGCTCCATCCTGTATATCGGAAAATAATTGCGAAGAGATTCCACTATAATTCACAATTTTCTTGTCCTGCAGATACACACCGGTTCAATTACCTCGCGCAGACATAAAACCGTACCATGAATCATACTTCACTGACAATCCTTCTCAGTCTCTTGCACAATCCCATCCTCCACCACCTTTGCACTCGACCCAGGCTGGATCGAATGGTGAAGTACTACCGGTGGAAGGACTGGCGGCGTCTTTACACGCTCGTATATTAAACAATCACAACGCCAAAACCGAGTCGATGCTTTCTACAAATCGAAGGTATTGCAATTTCTCCCGACTCTTTTTATCTTTCTTCTCTCACTTCTCTAGGTGAACCTGCAGAACAGCTACCTACCCTTCGATTTTGATGATTTTTACGATATGTTGTAGAAATTGATATTTTAAACAAGTTTTTCCTTTGCACATTAGCGGCGCACAGTGGGACGAAACAACTTGATGGCCATCAAAAATCTAAAAGACCCGACGTGGTCGTCCTCGATTCTAATGTACTTTTGCACGGTGATAGTATACATGTTTCTAATGATATATATAAAATATTAAGTTTAGATACTTAAAACCATTAAAGATATGAACAGTTAAAAGTTACGCACCTTCAATACACAATATAAGTTTGAAATGGCAGAGTTCCATTTCCAATGTAACGAGATTAGTAAACTGGAGATCATCAGATCAAATCCTGGTTGTTCACAATGGTTTTCATTTTTTTTTATAATTTCACTTACAATTACCATGTACATGATTCGGGATGATAATCGTCGTACATACACTTAAAACCTAAAAACTTCGACACCGGGAGCATTAAATAAATGATTATTTGTTACATGCGTATTTCTTGTTTCTTACTTCATCAGGAAAAGCTATTTGATTCACATTAAAAAATATTTCGCGGATTGGAATTAATTTGGCGGCACTCCAGACATGCGTTATTATGTTTGTATATGTCGGTGCTTAAAGTTCATGGTGAATAACTGAATGCAATCGAGTACAGTCTCTTCGTTTTGAATATAATTTGTAACTATAATTATAAGTGATAATAGTAATCATAAGTGAAACTACGAAAAAGTAATTAAAAAAATTGCGAACTACCGGGATTTGATCCGATGGTCTCCAGCTTACTGGTCTCACTACCAACTAACTTCGCCAATACTACATTAGAATCGGAACTCTACCATTTGGTACTTACACTGCGTATTGAAGATACATAACTTTTAACTGTTTATATTTTTAATGTTTTCAAGTATCTACATTTACTATTTTATGTACCCTCGAAATCGGAGGGTAGGTAGCTGTTCTGCAGGTTCACCGTTCTCTAATACTGATTTTTGAGAACAGTGTGTGATACATATTTGCTTTGCTGTAGATTTCAACCGTATCCCAGATATGCAACTAGTAGTAACAGTAATGGTAGCACGACTACGAATGGCATTGTAACGGCCATTTGTCAATCACAGCCGTCGATGCCAGTGAAAACAGAGGCGGTCGTGTCGTCAATAAGTACGAGCGGAGCACCATTGAGTCCTCTGGTAGAACCGCACTCGAATACGTCTACTCCACTAGTCGATGAACCTCAAATGACCACGCAGAGGCAACGAAACGGTATTGGCGACGACGGTAAGCAAAACAGTATTCCGTAATTTCTCTATACATTTCCTTGTACCGCGCGTTCTCTTACGATTACCAGATTAGAAAATGCTTTGGAATGTACACACCCAAGTTTCTTTCTAGTGTGCTTTCTGTATCGGCTGGCAGAAGAAATGATAAAGTTATTCCCATAAGTAGACTGTGAATCTTTATGCATTCATTTATAAAGTTCATTCGTTTATTTTTGATTTCATTATATCGTAGCAAAAGAGATATTTTAATTTTTTTATAAAACTATATCTGCGAAAATGGGAATTCCGCAGAAAGATCTGTGATTTATTTATAAACGAATAATATACTGGCTTGATCGGTATCCAACATAAATGAAATAATTTACGACGCTGGCAATAAAGGAAAGTTCTCCAAATTTACAAGTTAAGCACTATACTTACATTTTATTTCTATTACCAGTAGTTCAATCCCCACGCCCAAAGTATAATTTACTTATTCTCCCGATAGATACTCTTTTATTTTTTTTTATATTCCTGTACTTTACAAACCCTTTACTAAACACTCTGCTTTATTTTTTTTCCGAACACTGTTAGTTTCTGCTATGCATCTCTTATTATTTTTTTTCTTTATGCACTAATGGCTTAGAACTATTGTCTATGGTTTACCTTATTCTTATGGAGCTGGTACCCGATCTTTATTTATATTTATTTTTGTTGTTGTTTGCTGTATTTGTTAGATGCACTGTAGCTGTTTGTTGGTTAGCTCTGTCTGTCACATACTCAATCTCACTCACAACCCTTGAAGCTTGTTTTATTAGAGATTGAGACACAAGTCAGAGGGAGAAATGAAAATGTACGGCTGCCTGTGGGTTGGTTCGTGGTTGCTGGTGAGTTGTCCCACAGGGGTTGTTCAAAATTTTTTTTCCAATTTTTTTTAATTATCGTTATTACAGCCATGTCACAAGACATAATTTTTTATCCGCATTTCTATTTCATACAAGAACGAGGATACCGAATAAATAGTCAAAAAAGAAATATTTCCATGAAAATAAGCCAAACTCGGAAACTGGTCACTCCGAAGAAAGTTGTTTAACATTTACAGCATACCTACTCGTACATATAAGAAACCCAAAAAGAGAAACAAAAGCATGTTGACAATTTCAAAACATTATTGTACCTTAGTCAATGGGTTTTTGTAATTATTAGTGCATGCTCTTCTTGCATGAGTATATTTCTTCCTCGTAAACATGTACATATACATATACAGCAGATATGTAAGCATAAGTTATATACTTTAAGTAGAGTTACATTTAAATAAATACAAACTATTTCACTGTTACAACATTCTCCACTTTCTTTGAACCTTTTTCTTTCATCAGTGCACACGACAAGAAACACTATTCTTCTTTCTACTTCTACTATTCCACTTCTTTTTATTATTTCCTCGATACAGAACATTATACAAGCATACGCGTGTACATACGTACAAAATTTATGTATGAGAAATTACTTGATAGTACGTACTGCGATTAAAAAATGTTCTTGGCTTATTTTTATGAAAATTCGTCAGAATATTGGATTCGTGTGCGAGAACCCAAAATGTCGGGTACCCGATGATCTGGACGAATTTTCGGGAATCCGGATGTATTCGAGACTCCCGAAATTTTTAAATACCCGTCACTTTCAGGTTCTCGCACATCTTTAATTGCTATGCTTGATCGATGTAGTTTGTTAATTGCAGTGTGTTTTTCAGATGGAGAAGCGGATTGGCAGGATAGAATCAGTTCTGGGTTCGACAGACTAGTCGCGTTTGCCTCTACCGAGTTGGACAAGCGAAGGAGGTCTACGGAGGGAGTGAACACGAGTCCCGATAGCGGTCTAGGTTCTGACAGTACTGTGACAGGACCACCACCGGTGATTCCATCACCAGATGAAGCGCTAGGACCTCCTCGCACACCTTCACCGACCAGCCCTAGGCCACCGAATCCCTCCAACAGCACCAGCAACAGCTCATCCTCGGTGCCGCTGAAATACCAACGCCAGCAGGACCCCGAGCGGCATCATTTTAAGAAAAAGTTTTTTCATAGAGATTGGAATAACTCTGGAGGCACCAGTAAGTTTCGTCCTAAAGGCAAGGATTGGGATTGGAATCATTCAGGACAGTGGCCTTCGAATGACGAACAATCTTAATCCGACTTTTATACTTGTAATCATTGAGTATGAAGCTTTTTAACTAAGGATTTCTCTTACGGTTGTTAGGTTTGCAGAATTGAGAGAATGCCGTCTGCGTTTCTTGATTGAGGATGATGTATCATTTCTTTTGATGATAACAATGTTATTACTCTCCCCCTGCTCCCTGTAGTACGGTTAAAGTAATTTTATTATTATTATTATTACAATTATAATTATGACTATTATTAAATAATTCAGTACAATGTTGCAGTACATTGGAAGCTTGGCGACGAATGCGGGAGAACCGCATTCGATTCTTTATTAGATCTTTATTTTAGGCTGGAGAAAATAATGTTTGAGCTCGAGAGAAAGTAGGAGAGAGAACTCGTGATCATTTGTCTCACTTTTTTTCGTTATATTTCGCGAAGAAACTATCGCCGTGGAAATTCATGAGGCTAAATGTACTGCGAAATTGAAGTTCTATTTCAATGGTAAAGAAGGTATTTAATACTTAGCTGTACACACCCCGCGTATATCGAGGAGAGACGCGCGAAGGTGAAGAGAAAAACGCGAAGTCACACTGTTATACATTACTCACTGATAAGCATTTTAACACTTAATATTATTAGCTCACTGCAGTTTTCTGGGTGATGATTTAAAAAAAGAAGCAGATAAATCGAGTCTAGGGATTAAATATTAACTATTTGATATATGACATCCGGTGAGAATGTGTTTGCCTTCGTAAATATATGCTATTATACCATAGAGATTATATTCCCAGAAGGATAATCGAACGGTTTGTAATGCGCGTCTGTAATTATGGTACATCGCTGTCACGCGTTATGTAGTGCAGTTGATGGGAAAAAAAATAGAAGAGAATAATCGCCGTGCAAAAGAATGTGCCATGCATTATGGATGTTGCACGTTGATGATAGTTGGTAAACAAAACAATGTGGACAGAAGCTACCAAAACCTATGTGTGTTCGTAGCAAATACTCGCTGTAAGTTTTATACACGCGACTCTCATTAGGGGGCGCCGCTTCAAATGTACTTTTAAATTTTTATCGAACTTCATCGATTTTATTTAAATCGATTGAACCGTTCCGGTATGGACGCAAACATCTTAAAAACGTTTTAAAGGTATTTTAATTGTTTTCGAATAGTAGCGGATAATATATAACGTGCGAATAATGAGAAAACTTATGGTACAAACATTACATTGTATTTTATATACGGATAGCGATGGAAAATGCTTGATTTTGATTATTGATAATACGTAATTTAAGGTATTTAAAAATGATAACGATCAAAGATAACTAAGAAGCTATGGTCAATATGTAAACACATCGCGGATATATTCGATCAATACGAATTTTATTAATTCAATATGACGATTCCAATTCAATGAGATAGATAATTAATTGTAAAATAATTTCGTGATTGAATTGAATTTCACGATTGAATTCTTGATTTTGAAATTTGTTAGTGTTAGACAATTATACACACTATGGGGTAATTTTAAGTTCAATTGTTAAAAGTATGTGAGGATTTCTGCGCTCAGATAATTAAGAACCGTGCGCAAATGTAGTTTTGTGAAAATCTAAGGGTGTCATTTGCGACGGCCCCCCATCAGCAATCTTCCATCGTTTCTGGAAGGTTTTATATCGAAGTGTTCACTGCCGCTGTTAGAACGTTACGGTGGCAGACAGTGAAAAGAATAGTCATTTCACCGAGGTTTAATTCGCTTCTTTATTTCTTTTTCGGCACAAATTTACCCACTGATTTGTAAGATTGTGCAGAATGCATCCAAAGAATGATCTCTGCGAGTTTATCGAGTAGAAAAGAGAAGACATAAAAAAAGAAAACGGGCGGTTTCGTCGGCGGTGCTCGTTTCAGACCACCGTCGGCGAATTCGAGAATGAATTTGTAAATAGATGCGACGCAATATCAAATAATGCGCGTCAATGTATAAAAGATTTTTTAGTCACTGTGTCGTATATATAGCAGTATCGGAATGTTGTATAGAGCGATAAAGAGCGAGAGAGTGAGAGAAAGAGTGAGTGAAAGCGAGAGAAAAAACCGAAAACAGGAAAAAACGAGAACACAATTCCGAGAGCGATCGTCATGCGATGAATCTTGTAAAAAAAGAATAACTTGACCGGCTCGCCGTATATAATTGTAATTAGTTATCGAATTATTTAATAATCCTCCCTGTTCTCCCCCACCCGAGTCTCCCTGCCCCGAACGTATACATTTAACACATAAACGATTAAATAACGATGTAGGCACCTGCCAAGTTTAGCGTGTTATATACACTGCCGAATCTTCTATTAATTTTATTGATCATGATTATTTATTGTTTTTATTGAAATATTTTAATACTAAGGTTTTTGTAACAAGCAGATGCAGATAGTTTTCTCTTTCATTCCCACCTTTCCGGCGACCGTAATTATATATTGTCACGCGACGCGACACGAAAATCTTACGAATCGTGGTTACCATGTGAAAATAAGGGTAACTTGCGTGTATTGTGATAAAACAATTATCTCTTGGTTCGATTCCATTGTTGGAGCGCGACGAGAAAGAATGGACAAACACAAGCATAGAACGGTGGACACATTTTTAAGCGTATATCATCCATCGAGATGTTTTGTACGATCATGCCAACTGTAATCGATACGATTATGAACAGAATTTGGTTGTAATGGATCTAGTTACGTCTAGGTAGCAGTCATTCATTTTCTACGAGTGAGTGACGTCGAGAAATTCTAGAAAAGCTGTAAAACGGTATCTTTAGATAATTGTATGTATAGTATATATATACGTATATACAACGCATCAGAGTACAAAGTTCTACCTGAAAACAGATTATATTTCCTATAATAGCATCAGTTTTGTACATCGAGCAACAAATGCATTCAAATATACCACATTTTTTCACTTAACTCACTACATTCTTAACCGATCCATCACAATGATCTCATTATATTCTTAAAAATGTATTCTTCACTATACTGGTGTTGCATACTGCATCCACAATGCGCTCAGAGTGCTTATGTTATTTCCATACTGGCGCAGATAATATATACTTTCTTCAAATTATTAATTTCATACATTGTAAAGAAAACTATTTGTTCGAAATTAGTGTGCACATATTTCCAGGTGTTTTCTACACAGTTCTCTCACTGAGAAGATGATGAAGAGGAGCCTATGATAGCAAACACCAGACACTAGCCTAAACAGTCCTGGACATTGAATTACATCCAGACTGTGTCCAGGACAAAAGTTCTTGATCATAATTATATGTTGCCACTGGTGACGATTTAATATAATCTTTTAAAAATCAATGATTAACACTAGAACGCTTCTTAATAAACCTTATTACAAGTTATCTTGTGTAACATAGCGTCTATTAATTTCTTTCGGGATTGTTATTATAAATGAAATCGACAGACTTCTTAAATTAAATAGTAATATTGAGCATTCTGAACTATTTCCAGGTATGGCAGTTTTATTTGTGTACAAGAAATTTAGTGCAGTATTATGGAAACGAGAAGGCAACCACGACGAGGGTAAAAGTCAGTGACGCGTGCCATTCTAGGGTCTAGCATTGTTTAATTCATTCAGATCTATAGGTGTGAATGACCTCCGCGATACAGGTGCCAGCATGCAGCTCGTATTGTGCACGTTTTTGCAATGATAAACGACATACGGGTTTCGCAATGCGTTATGCACCCACTCGCGTATATAAGAACAAGTCCGTCATTCTCGCTTGTACTTGAACTTGAAAACTAACGAGCATAAAATGGCCTTCGCGTTAAAAACGATACTGTTGGCTTCGCTGGGTGTAGCAGTCATCGGGTGGGACAGTCGCGACACGGAAATCGTTCTGTTACCATTATGGAACACGGAAGACCATACGGAGGTAGACGTTCACCATACTTGTTAATAAAACATTGCCACCGTGACCATTTACGGTAATGATTAAGATGTACGGACAGTACGCGTTTCAATGAAAGCGACCGGTACAACGTCTGTAACATCAAGTGCAAACAATTAGAGTACAAACTCGTGTATCTATATCAATTACTTATTAGTTCTATTATTTCCTTTTTTATTTATACACTGGCGATAGTGTCCGGTTATCTGCTTTTTTCATATAATTTAATACAGATTGAAAGAAGCGATGGAAAAGGAAATCTTTACCTATTACTGCTGATCGTATAAGACTACTATAATTAACCGCCGGTGGGTAAACTGTTAAATAATGGATGCTTAATGGAAATATTAGTAAATGATACTGAGGTCACTGAATACATTTTCTCACATTTCTCGCTCGCTTTTACATCTGGAAATTCCCTGCATAAATCAATTTCAGGTGCCGCTAAGTTTTAAGGCTTTCGATCGGTCCGTCGACTTGAGACTTCGTAGAAACGATAAAATTGTCGCGCCGAATTTTCAAGTTTGGAAACACGACGACGAAGACAACCTGGAAGTGCTGGAGAACCTGAGGGGGCCATCTTATTGTCATTATTTGCACAGGAACGAGTACAGTTCGGCAGCCATTAGTCTCTGCAAAGAGCACGGCATGGTAAGTATTTTTTCACAATTAATTATACAAAATGACTCATGTTTGAGTCATATCTAGCAATTTTTTAAATATTTTTCTGAGAGCAAGTCCTTCGTTACCACAGCACGGCCTGGTCTTCCTGGACAACGTCACCTTCGAAATAACACCTTTGCAAACCGAGGAGATCCCATTTTTCAACGATCATCATGTCAGACAACGTTCAGACTCGCTTGGAGAACCGCACATTGTCAAACGGGCCCAACTTCCGTCCATCTTCCCCGCAGATGACCTGAAACGATACAAACGCGACAATTCCATCGACACCGACCTTAGCGACGAAGAATTGCAACATCTCAGAAGCAACGAACTCGACAATCTCATCGACACCGTTCTCACAGGAGATGAGGATCTCGACCTGCAAGATCTCAGACGCAACAAACTTGAAAAGGAACTAACTCTGGAGCTAGCAGTCTTCTTCGACGAGCCTGGCTACAACCTCTTCGCTCCCTTCTTCGACAGAAACGACGAGAACATCCGGGACATGATGCTAGCTTACATAAACGGTGTCCAGGCGATCTACCATCATCCCAGTTTAGGGATCACCATCGATATCTCTCTAGTGAGACTGGAGATCATGCAGAAGCAACCCAGAGACCTGCCCCACTTCAACGGCGACAGGGGTAGCTTGCTAGACTCCTTCTGCAACTATGCTATGAAGAAAAACCCTAAAGATGAGTTCCACCCTGATCATTGGGACATGGGGCTCTATGTTTCTGGATTGGATTTCTATGCTGAAGAGGCTGGACAGAAGAACAGTGCTACCATGGGACTTGCTACAGTCGGTGGAGTATGCATCGATCAGTATTCCTGCGTTATAGCTGAACTTGGTGTCACCAATCAGTATGGCAAACCGTTCCCGTCCGCGGGATTTACGTCCGTCTACATCGCCGCGCATGAAATTGGTCACAAGTAAGTGTACATAATGTGCTAAAATGCAGGACTATGATTATAGACTTCTAAATAGTCTGTGGATCTTTGTACATGTTTTAATTGTTGGAGATAATTCTGTATGGTTTGAGATAGTAGCGCAGGGAGTTCCAACTTGTTCCCCTCCGAGAACCGCAACGTTCCCACCATTAGTCGAATCTCTTCCTACTATGTACTAGGAAATTTCTACGGCAAAAATGAAGTCTAAGAGTGGGGGAAGTGCTTAAGCGTGCTCAAGGAGCCGTGTGTGGCTCGCGAGATACATGTTGGAACTCCCTGAGGTAGGGTATTAGTTTTCTCATTCTCAATTTTTCTGCTCGGACACTGATCGTCTTCCAAGTTTACCAAATGTCTAGATAAAATAAAGGCATAGAGATCCACAGTCTATAAATGAACATCCGACAGAACCCGGACAAAAACCAATCTCTTCCCACAAAGTCTAGGTATGCACCACGACTCGACGGGAAACCCGTGCCCCAAAGACGGCTACATAATGTCCCCAAGCAGAGGCACCCACGGGGAGACAGTCTGGTCATCCTGCAGCCGAGAGGTAGCCGAGAAGTTATCCTACACAAAACCCTGCCTGCAAGACAGACCCTCCAGACAGCCAAGTAGTCACCTGGACCATACTAAATTTTTCAATCTACCCGGAAGAATATGGACATCGAAGAGACAGTGCGAGGTATTGCTGCGAGACAAGGACGCGACGGTAGCAACCTTGTACAAAGCCTGCGAGGCGTTGCAGTGCGAGACACCTCACCGAAGCGGCTACTATATAGCTGGACCAGCTTTGGACGGGACCTATTGCGCTTCTGGGCAAGAGTGCAGAGGGGGCGAGTGCAGGAACGCGTTGCAAATTTCTTCGGGTGCTAACGAGCCCCAAGCTAGGCCCGTCGGGTGGAGCGAATGGCTCCCTGGAGGTTGCAGAAGCGGTTGCTTGCTGAAGTCAACTGGAGCAAAAAGCAGACGTCGGTTCTGCAACGGTCCGACGCCGGAGAACGCGGAAGCAGGCTGTCAGGGGCCTCGGTACGACGTGGTCCTCTGCAGGGACGACAAGCTCTGTAATAAGAAGAAGCGTAGGAGTAGCGTCGAATTCGCGGCGCTTAGGTGCGCGGAGTTCAGCGAAAGCCTGCCAGAATTGGACGGCAAGGGTGGCGGGCTGCAGGCGCCGCACGAGCCCGAAAGGCCATGGATGGCCTGCGCTATATTCTGTCGACGGAAAGACATAGCGTCTTATTACACGCCGCGCGTCGAATTAAACGACCTTGGCCTTGACCCATACTTTCCAGATGGCACATGGTGCCACGCCGAGCAGGGACAACAGTATTTTTGCCGACAACATCATTGTCTGCCGGAGAACTTTCGTTTCGGGAAAACGATAACGAACGGTCGTTCGTCGGACGATCGGCTGTTCGGGCCGCAGAACGCGCATAAGAACGGCCTGCATCTCGACGACCAGGTGATCAAGTATTTCAGCCTGGGGCCGGACGGACAGCCACTCTTGACCTCTTTGTCTCACGGTATTGGATTTCCGCCCGGCGAGGACGAATGGATCGATAAAGACTACGTCGAGTTGGCAAGCACGCCGCTGGAGGCGAGCTTCGACCCGCAACACTTGCGAAAATAGGGCCACCGCGCGCCGCCGTTTCGGAGATCACCGATCTTGGGTGGACGGCAGACCCTGGGCTCTTACCGTCTGAAACACTTCGGTCTTTTAGAGTGGGTTGGCCAAGTTAGAGTTCTAGATTGCAACCGCAATCGAGAAGCGAAGAGAAACACTCTAAAGGATTCAGGCTGGAACGCTACTCTGCTAAAAAATGCTGAGAAAGTCTCGACGTGATGTTATATAGCTCTAGGAGTTCGTTAGTAGATATCTCTTATTTTTAACCGACTTTGAAAAAGGAAGAGGTTACTCAATTCGATCTGTATGTGCCTTTTTTCGCTTTTTTTCTATGTATGTTCACCGATTACGCCGAGATGGATGGACCAATCGAAACGAAACCTTTTGAATCTTGTAGAGTATGTCCTCGAGGTAGTCCCGTAAAAAAAAATGTTGCATTTTTTATTCCTTACGATTTTTATTTGCGAAAAATGATCGCGTGAAAAAAGTCGGTGAGATTATTCACCGACTTTTTTTAAGCAATTAATTTTTAGGAAAGCTGACTATTGACCCTACAGATATAGTCAAGAACCTCCATTGTATGGGACCGACTTTGTTTATGGTCCCTCGAGTGGTTTGTTTTCTTTTCCCCCAGCCCAGGGTGACGTAAGCCACAGACGACCGCTTCTAATACTCGTACTTCCGAGTTTTCTTAAAGTATTCGTAAAGTATTCAGCAATCAGCTATATCTGCACTGCCGATTTTGTTCGATACAATGAAACAATAAAAACAATTGAACAACTGGTCGTTTACTACTTTTCTTAACTCAACTTATGTGAATTTTAAGATCATTTTAAGATTCGTCTTAGAACAAAAGAAAGATCCTTCTAACTTCTCCGACAAATGTAAAAATTATTCGATCCAGTTTGGAAAAGGATGCTTCAAGAAGTGTCTGCTTATGATCTCACTAATCAACAAATAATTTTGGTGGAGGATGACATAGATCACTTTGACGTCTGTAGGCGTCATAAAAATTAGGACAAATTGAGGGAAAGTCTGATGCAACTCTAGGAATTGTTGTCCAGTTAAAAGTGTACGTTGTCTTTATTGTTGGACGCACGCAGTTTCGTTTATTCAAGAATCAACGATCGCAACGGGTATACAATTATTGCTACAAACTTTCTGTTGAGAATCATTGATCTCGATTAGAGCACTCTCGTGTCAAAGGCTTGATACATATGTATTTCTGACCTGTCCACCTACTCGCGTTCCGGTATCCCCGAGTTATTATTATCTAACCCCATCCTCCGTTCGCGCATGCAACGTGTGCAAGTACGATTACGCCGCCGGGGGAAGTTATAACGCTAATCGTCTTGCGTTTGCGGTGTGTGGCGTGCGCGCGAACGAAAAAAAAACGAGGGGGAAACCGTGAGTTTATATAAATATAAACGCGCGCGCGTAAGTATTTTGCATCGAAGATTCTACCGTTTCTCGGCCGTGCAACTGTGTATGAAAGTATCTCGAGGAGATAGGATGATGACGTCACCCCACTTCGGTGCCTATTTTAAGAGTGTCCCGATGTTATATTCAGCGTAGGAGCGAATATCGAGAGAGACAAAAGGATCAAAGAAAAAACTACAGAACATGTCTGTGGATTTAATTGTATCGATATTATTTTTTTAGCGTACAAATAATTAACCAACCATTAAAATTAAATAAGAAAACGCACGACATAAGAAAAACAATCAGCTCGATATTACAAAGAGTTACTTCTCTTACTCGCGCACGACTGCTTCTCGATATGACCAAACGTGACCACTGATCATTGTGAACCGCGTGAACAATGCCGTTTCTAACTTTCATTTTCAACGTTATTTTGAAATATCTTCAAAGACTATGACCATTTTGGGGGGAGCGTCGTCATGCGTGTATCTCGATGAGAAATCGAAAGGAACTAGCATGCTACCGTAAACAATGATTGGGACCACGGGACAATATTGTTATGCGACGACTCGAACGCCAACGATAGTGGTTCATTTGACATATTCCTGCAGAGTTTGTGTCACACACACACGTGACCAGGCATTTCCATACATTTATATTATTAACATAATACATACCATTCACGCACCGTCTCATTCGCACCAACACATACGCAATAGACTACATACCTCTGTATGTACAGAATGAACAAATTTAAACCTTCATTCATACAGAGTTGCACCGCAACAAACTCACGTCGTTAAATCGCATTTAAATTAATGTAATATATTTAATCTTAGTCAGTATTTAGGATCCTTCTTTCCACGTGTAGAGGCAAAGTACGTGTCATTGTACTAAGAAAGCAACTTATATTCTCTCTCTCACTCTCTCTCTCTTACTTTCCCTTGTTTATACTTCTTTTTTCGTCCAAAATATCTAACAAAAAAGATTCAACAAACCAGATCGCGCGCGCGAATCGAAATCAAAAAACTGATTTTCTTTTGTTTTCATTTTTTTACAATCTGACTAACGTGTGAAAATCACATCTCCGTTTTTCTCCCCTAGCCACGAGATAAAATTATTATTTGCTTTGCCTCAACAAATATCCTTTTCACAGCTCTCTAACCACGCGTTATGTACTAGAACGTACACGAGTGTTTACTCTCATCAATCGGGACGATTAGAGGACTGTCGTTGTGATGACGATTATCCATATACGGTTGTTTTTTTGTTTCTTTCGATTTACGTGTTCAATTTGGCAGAGTATCGTACAATATGTCCTTAGCACTTTGCATTAACTTGTCAGGAAACTTGATGTCGAAAGAAACCAGAAGATCGCCTTTCCTTGATGGCTCTTTGGGGAATGGTAGGCCGTAACCTTGAATCCTATGGACCATGTTTGGTTTCACGATCTTTCCCGCCAGATGTAAGGTGATTTTCTCGCTGGTTAGCGTAGGAACTTCGACAACGGCGCCGCACAACGCCTGTTTTAAGCTCATCTTGCAGCTGTATCTTATGTCGCTGCCCTCTCTTCTGAATTGTGGATGTGGCTTGTCCCTGATGATAAAAACAATATCCGCGGGGACTTTGCCGCGGCCTTGGTCACCTTCCTTCTGGAAAGTGATCTTCGTGCCAGCCTTCCATCCTGGCTTCACGTTGATCGTTAGGACTTTGTCCTCTTTTTTGGTGGTTCCATCGGGTTGTACAACCCGCCTGGAGATCTTCATTTTCTTCGTGCATCCGGTCAGAATTTCCTCCAAGCTGATACACAAATCGTGTTCTATAGCAGGATCTTGAGCATGGTCTTTGGATCCTCCTCTACCCGACGTCGGCCCAACAAAGTTGAACGAATGCGATCTAAAGGCACCGCCAGGACCAGCTCCTGGCGCACCACGTGCACGTTGTGGTCCAACTCCCAGGCCTAACGGATCGTCGATGTCCATGTCATCGTCGTGAAAACTGAATACACTATTTCCTAACGGGCCATTAAACTCGAAGAACGTCGGGAACGGACTCGCCGAGCCGAAGAATTGAGCAAAGGTCGCTTTCGGATCTCCATGGAAGGTGTATGTTCTTCCACCTGTCTCTCCTGCAGCCGACCCAGCTTTTCCCTTCAGCCCTTCTTCTCCAAACTTGTCGTACACCTCTCTCTTTTTCGCATCGGACAGTACCTCGTACGCCTCTGCTATCTCCTTGAACTTCTCCTCTGCCCCTGCGCTTCTATTCTTATCAGGATGGTACTTCAACGCTAGCTTCCTGTAGGCTTTTTTGATCTCGTCGTCCGTGGCATTTCTGGATATGCCTAATATTTCATAGTAATCCTTCCCCATCGGTTAACAATCTGCAATGATCAGAAAGAGAGTATAAAATCGAGATGTTGCCTTTACGACAAGAAACAATTAATATGCGCATAAATTTGCATCCAAAAACAATGAACCGAGTGCAAAGCATACAAAGAACTTTCCAACAAATCGAATAGCAACTTTTTTCCGAGATCTACTCCGTTTCGACGGTTTCGAGAATTCGAGTATATATACAGGTACTGTGTGTCTACGTTTCTCGATAATTGTTGAATTACGCTTAATCACTTTATACGCCATCCTCTCGAATTGACATGAAGTTCAATTACGCGCACTTGCCTCAATCTATTTAAATTGTTTCCTATTAAACCGCGTACGGTTCTGTCAGACGTAAAAGGCAATTCGGTACTCGCGTACACGCTTTTTCTTCTCCCGTTAAACTGAAAAATCATCGAACATATCCGAAACACGGTTTCACCCGTACCGAGACATATCGTGGCATAGATAATATAATCTGCTCTAATCGGAACCCCGTTACATCACGGTGCTCATAATTTTCGGACGTCCCTGCGACATCTTACATCGACGATTTCGGAAACGGCGTTAAACCAGCAACGTGTGACCATAAAAGTCGGGCTCTTTCAGAAGTTTCAAGTACGACTTCGACGTCACGCGGTGCGAGGAACGTTCTTTTTCTCTTCTTTCATCTCACATGGATTACCTTCGGACACGGAAATACGGTTTTTTTTTCCCCGTGACCGTGTACGACCGCGGAAATTCCTCCGGAGATGGTTACATTTCTCGGTCCCATTAGAATCTAGATTCTTCCATATGTGGCACAATTAGCACAGGACCAAAGTTTACCAACCTAAGACACACGAAACTTCTAATAGAGGCCGTTTCCCGGTTCCGTTTTCTCTCGCCGTGCTGGAACGCTCGGTGACTCGCGATTATCAAAACAACTAATTACAGGCTAGGCTATATACACGACTCTCGTGATTCGAAGGCATTAGAGGAACGGCGTTTTCCTGTCGACTGTCGTAGTCTCGCGTCGAACAGAAGCCTCGATTGTCTCGACGATCGAGTGGTGCATCCATTAGGATATATCCCTCAGTAAGACGATATCGAACTCGATGTATTATTTTCACTCCTTTTTTTTCCCACCGACATATGCATGGGAAAAGGAGCGCGTGGATATCGTTCTAACGCACACCCACGTACATATCTCACCGATATCTATTTCTGGCAATGATGAGCGCGTATAAGCGACGAACGTGTCCGCCTGTGTTACAGGCTTACAACGATTTCGTGCGAGCGTAAAAATAAATTCAACTGGTTCCCGATTTCTCCACCTTGAACAATCTCACTGCTGGTAAAACGATACGTCGTCGTTGTCGTCGTGTGCATACGTGAACGAATCCCCGTCGCCCAGATTTCCTTCCCCGCCCGCGAAACGTCTCGTAGGAAAATCTCTCTTGAAGAACCCCGACGTTTTGCTATTCGTCGTTTCACGGTTATTCTCGCTCGATACTTACTGCTGTCGTTCCCTTTCGAAACGGATCGGAACAGAAAATCCAATTGGCACTGAGTTCTTTGACACTGGGCCCCTCTCTCTCTTCGGAAAAACGTTTACTATGATCAAAGAGATGCTCGATTCTGACAGATCAGTCGAGACAACATTTAACACCTCTCGTCACGTACTAAAGTGTCGCGTAAGCTGCGCCGTCCATATATACAAACTTTCCTTCTGGCGGCTTCCGGAACTTTCGAGAATGGCTTGACGGCAGTTCCGTAGCGCTTATTTGATGACGTCAGTAACCCCTCTCTCGAAGAGATCGAAACCGTCAGCGGCCACCCGAGCGCGGGAGATTTAAACGATGAAAAATTCTTTGACCAAATCAAGTACGGTACACTCGGAATTTCAAATTGTATTCGTGGAACACGTTCCGTATGCAAAGTGCCAGGATAAGAATTTTGCAGAATTGACGGTAAAGGAAAGGAATCAGCGACGAAAATGTTGGCTCCTTTACAGTCTGAAGCGAGCCAATCGTTTGTTGATACATACTGGGTGACATACGCACACTGGACCCACCAAACTATTTATAAATGAATACAGTACTTACAAGATAATGGATATCTTGAAATTTCTGTATACGCAATGCATGAGATATATGTGAAGATAATGCTCTTTCCTTCTTAGTCATTTCTGATTTCTTACGATTCATTTTGCGAGCGCTGGACTTATAACACAAATTCTTCACAATGTTTCGCTCCAAACACACTATTTAGTTCTATACAATAAAGTCATTTATATTGAACATGTGTCAATCGATTTCAATGGAACATATATCTTCACATGTATCTCAAACATCCTATATACAGAATTCATTTCTATTATAAATGTGTTGTATTTTAAATACTTTCATGGGCCAGTCTACGTCATGAACGTAAGAATTCTACACATGTATATGTACATAGTACGTCTTTGGAATTCAACCGTGCTGGCAAATTTGCATTGGAAATGATTACCGTGTTTTATAGGCAAACCCTATTTTGTTAATGTTAACAATTTAACATTACTACTTTGTTGAATATGTAATCAATGATATTAATTGCCTACCTTTGTTCATACACTGTGGAAATTTTCTGTAGAATATTATATTTCGTTAACAGTTCAGTTCGTTGCCTCCGTTAGATATTTTCTTCGATTATCGTTCGTTTTTTGCCTTTAGGAATAAAAAGAGAAAAAAACAGTTCCTTGCACTTTCACGTGGCTGTTTGGCCTAGATGTGTAACAAAATTTGAGAACCGAGCTGGTTCAGCTGTCAATTATCACTGTAGGATAATAAATATCGCTTGGCAATGAAAGAATTTGGTCACAATCTGTAATATCGAGTATAAATACTTCGTTCGCGATACATACATCACGGATTGATGTAGACTTGTGCAATTATTGCAAGTTCAGGATTTCGCCGCCGGTGACGCCACTATTTAAAATTTTGTCGCTATTTCCATTATATCTCCCATTTAGGCTGGAAAAAATTATCGTAAAATATCAACTTTCACCAAATTTCAGAAGGGAATAATAAAAAGTTGAAACTTATTTTAATAACTATACGAGATCGAACCGATGTCTTTATTTAGGCAATTGACATTTAAAATATCCGCATTTGCTTCGCGATATACATCGCCTGTAATAAGAGACCACCAATTACTCTAGAAGTGTACTGCAATTTTGCAATAATTAATATGCAATATTGTACGAATTCAATGGTGGTAGCAATGTTGCGATAAAGGAACAGTTGGCTAGGTTAATATTCCATATATTTCGCATGTATTGCGGAGAATCGTGTCACGCTTATCTGCTCAATCGTAGAAACAAAGCGTGTCTACACTCCCTCGAATTCGGAGGCATGTATTTGTCATAGAAATCCTGGATGAACTCTTCCACTTTAAAGCCGAATTTTTGGTACAGAATTAACGCAGGATTGGTAGCTGAAACGTGCAAGGTAACATCCTTTCCCATGCACGTTTGAATCAAATGGTACAACATAAACGTTCCGATGCCAGATTTCCGCCATTCTGGTCGGGTCAGGAAGAATGAAATGTAGGCTTCATTGTAGCCGACGTCAGGAACTAAAATCGCGAATCCTACGACTAATTTCTTGTAGAGCACGACGCAGCTAAAATCAGGATACTGCAAACATTCCGTTACTGAAAGAAATTGTATAGCATTATTCTTCCTTCCACTATAATCGATACGTAAAAATAACCGTTGATAAATACGGAACCGTTTCGCAATTGCTATGTTTACTCACGATCGATGCCAGGCCAGAAAAATTGACTGCACAGGCTGTTGATCGCAGGAATGTGCTGCGGTCTAACGTAAGAATAATCGACTGGTGCTGCTGGCGGTGGTTTCCACCTGGAATTCGACTTGTTAACTTTCATACGGAGCTCTTCCATTACCCTTAACCATAAAGGACGGCACGAGGTGTCTCTTCTTATGAACGGCTTCAGAAGCCGATTAGTATACGGACTGTGTACAGACGTAGGCTCGTTGTATCCTTGCAGTCTTTGTTCGAATAAACCTAAGTCGTCGCCGAAGAATCGGTCCAATACTCTGTCAGAATTTGTCAACGATTTGTGGGATGAATCTGTTTTGAATCCAAAATTGTCGACGTCCAGCAGAGGCAAACCGTACTCGCGTTTTAATCTTCTCACGGCTAATTTTCGATAAAATCGCCTGATCTCCGGGGCCGCGGAATTTAACGCAGATTTATTCACCTGCTGCAACAAGTACGCTTCCTCCTGATTTGTCATGCGCGGTACCTTTTCTTCTGTAAAATGAGAGCGGTATATGTTAGCGTAAGGATAGATGCAAATATACTAAGTGTCTCAATGAGATCTCAAAGGAATATGCAGTCACCAATAATACGATTCCTTTGCCACGGCCACGGACGTTGGTTTCCCACGTTAAATAATGAAGTTGCTGGCTGTTCTTGTATAGAACTCATGCTATCGGTGCTGTCCACTTCGTACAGCCTTTCTCGTTCTTCATCTTCTTCCTCTTCTTCTTCCTTTATCTGGTCTGTCTTAAAATTACTATTACTTTCGGATGTGGTGTCTGTATTGGATACCCATTCGGTTGTAAAATCGTCCAATAATTGAGAGAAGTGAAAATTATTAGACTGGTATTGGCAGTCTCTTATCAAGTCTGACAAAGACAGAGTGTCGCTCTGCTCGTTAAGTATCGAGTCGTCTTCGATATCCATGTCTGGAATGAAAAAATACTGAAGAATAGATTTATAATACCTTCACGTTTATCTGTGCTTGATGTGCGCGCATAGTACTTAGTTCATTCTCCTCGAGCAACAGATCGAATAACGTTTTACTAGGCTGAGCATAAGCTTGCGAGTACACAGAGCATCCCTCGTTTTTTGGCAACTCGTTTCCATAAGTGTTATCTTCTCCAACCGATATACTTGATTCCGATGGAGTTGGACTACTGTACATTCTACTCGATGACTTTGTTTGGCTACCAATTTGTTTCTTACGGTCTAATATCATCTGTTCATCTATAATCAAAATTACAGATAGAATCTCACTTTCATAAATATATTATACATAATATTATAACTGTTGTGACTACTTTTGGCAATGAGAATTTCAGGTGGATCATTGTCTATTAATCTCCACCAGCCAGACTCTCCTAACTCTACCGTTCCCGATTTAAAAAAGATACCACTATAATGGGAAAGTGTTCCAGATATGGTACCGATCCAGTTCTTTTTCCTTTTACTAGAAATATAAGAAGCCAGGTCAGTCGACGATTAATGCATTCTTTCTTTAGTATGGATAGAAACTTACACAGTCTTTTTGAACAAGTAATCCCAATTACGATCTACAAAAGTACTGATGTCTGACTTCCAGTGGAAGTATCCTCTTTTGCTGATACCACTCGATTTCTCTCGTAAATTGTATAAAGTCAATACGATTACATTTAGCCATGGCATTCTGTTACGAGCTACCGTCTCCTCACCAAAAGGATTACAATTAGAGCAATTCAATTCGAAGAATACATCTCCCACAAAGGACACTGGTACGCTTCCTCTTTTTAGACATCCTATGTGAATTTTCCTTGAGCATCCACTACAACGCAGTGCTGGTTTCTTATACGGATCACACAAACTTTCACAATTTTTACAAGTATCGCCCTCACAAAAATTAGCAGGTTCTAATTTCATTCGTCCTTCATCGGCTGTTTGAGACATTGTTTATTCACGAAATAAAATACAGATTGTTACAATATACAAATGTGATCTATTCATTTAGGTTAAATACTTAAAATAAAACATTCTTGTCAGCTCGATATAAATTGTGGCTCGAATTCTTTTAGTCACGAAATATTGTTGGAAGCATCAAAAATTTGTGCGTGTGGAAATGAAATATATTATAAGAAAAAATCAGCATTTCGTGTGTTTGGAGGTTATACATCTGTATACTTTTGAGATACAGAATAGAGAGTATGTATTTAGTAATTTAGTTGCCAGTAGTTGCACGTTGCACGTTGTACCAAGAATAAGGCACATATAAGAGAGGACTTGCACGTTCTCGTTCACTACAATTACTACAGACTTTTACAATCAATTTCACGTAATTTTGAAAATTCAATCATTTTTCTCCGATCTATCAGTCGCAGTTTATTAGTTTTTCAACAATATGAACAATACGAATACGAAATCATGGCTTCAGATAACATGCTGCGTTCCAAGATTACTCATCTATCAGATGACGGATGTTATACTTGTGATATATAGATGATATACTTGTATGCCTCGCTTTTATATCGCTATCCATCATTTGGATCCATCATATCTATCTATGTATTTTGTTTGTCGATGTCGACACTTCTAACAATAAGTTCTGAAGTATATACTTACCTTCACTTTCAATTTTATTACCGTGAAACATTAAAACACTGTTTACATACACATTTAAAGGGAATGTATGGAGTAGTTGTTCACACTGTTGTTGCAGAATTTTCGGAAGGTTTACCGGCATCATGGTTATTATAAGATGTAAAATATGTGATGAGTGATGACTCTGTTTACGTTTAACCTTTCATCGGTAACCTGTATGTTGATTGATTTCACGATTCGATTTTGAGAAAATTATGAATAAACATAACAAATCATCTAAAAAATGTGGTGCTCATTATGGGAATAGAAAAACTGACAACACAAATGAAGGTAAGGAATATAATTTTATTACGTAAAAATCTTGTACACTGTATTTAAACTGGTGTATGTACAAGTCGAATGTTTTAGATCCGGCTAAACAAAGTATAAAGCTAGATGCAGAAGTTAGCTCTCCTAACCATGCTTCCGAATTGCGACTGTCTGGACACAGTACACCGATTCGCAGGAAGGAATACATATACGATGGAGAGGAGTCCCCTGACCTCTATTATAACTGTAGTCCAATTTCGCAACCGTGTACTCAAGATGGGGGTAATGAAATTGCATGGGACTGGCAAGTTTCTGTTCCTAAAAGCTCCCACGACAAATCAAAGCCGCAAGCCAATTTCGTGGAGACTCCTAAGAGGACGAGACAGTTGCAAAAGAAAAGAAACTCCAACTCTCCTTTGTTGCAAAAGCCACTTAAAAGAAAACAGATAAAAATAGAAAATATGAAGAACATTGGGAAACTGACTGCCGAATTGAAAGCATTGACAGAAAAGATGGAAAGTATCAAAGGCAACAGCGAGGTCCAAACTGAACGCGAAAGCAAGCTAGCGATAGAGTTGGACAGTGAAAGCGATAAAGATTTGATAATGAATGTTAGTGTTGATAATTACAAACCTGAAATTACTGTTGCCAATGCTGATGAAAAAGACTCTAATTACAAAGAGTTCTTTGATGATTCGATTGAGGATTCAATGGTAAAGTGCAGTCAAGAAATCGAGGAGAAGTTGAAAATAGATAAGAGTAAAGGAAGCATGGAGTTGTCTGTTGTGATCGAAGAGAAAGATTTGGACCTTTTTTCCTCGGACAAAGAGATGCAATGCTTAACAACATCTAACAACTCTAATTTCAAAAATTCTGATACCTCTAAAAGTTCCTCGTTAATGGCAATAAACACTTATTCAAGAAAGTATTCTAACAATTCCAGTAAAACGAGTTTAAATGATTCAATTTCCAGTTCCCGAGATTCTAGTACAAAACAATGTTATTTAAACAACAATGTTATAAAAGCGCAGAACGGGGACCGTATGTTACAAGCGAAGGATTTGTCAGATTTTCCAGACGATTCGTTCGACGATTGTTTAGCGACTTGTGTGGAGGACGATAAATTACTCTCCAAATTATCGGAATACGACTTCGTCGTTTCGGATGGGAATATTGGCTCAAACCATTACAGGAAAACTATTTCTAAGCACACTATTTCTAAAACCACAGGGTTTAAGAATTCTACGAGCAATTGTGTTCCAAAACCTTCCACTACTAATACAATATTGAATAAGTCCAACAAACACGCAAATTCAAGTCTCATTAGTAATGATTTGGCAGACTATTATAAATCTGCGAGTCGCGACGAAACGATACGGCAATCGTTTACCGGGAATACTACTTTGGAAAATCGCAAGTTCTTCAAAACGAAAAGTCTGTCGGATCAGTTCTTTCCTCAGGGTAGAAATTCTAGCGTGAGTAATAAAACGATCAAAGCTGATACACCGTCGAATAAACGGTTACAGCCTAACTCCCATGGTTCGTCAGTAAGTACTAGTTTATCCATTACGAAAGATCAGAAATTGTATGCGAGTAATAATATTCCATCAAATAGTGGCACAGAAGTACGTCCGGCAAACAGATTGGAGGAAAAAGAAGCTGGCGAGTCTATGGTTAAATATAAGTCGAATAGTAATTTAAGTATCCTCAAAGAGACTGCCAAATCCTTTCAGTCATCACAGTGTACCCCAGAGGAAATAGAAAGGAAGCGTCTAGAGGCAAAAATGAAATTGGAAGCCAAAAGGAAACAGCAACAGTGTTCAATGATATCCGACACGCAGTCCAAACTTCCGAAGAACAGATCTGTGAAAAGATGATGGTCCTGAACTAAGTTCACCTGAAAGACCGATTTCCGAGCAGTGTTGTTTCATTTACAACTACCAGCGTGCCTAATACCAGTATTTCTGTGATGTAAACTGTATTACGTTTATATAAATGATTGTAGTTGACAAATATTTTTTAAACAACGCAGGCATTTAAATTTTAAATATTGTTAGAAATCGTTTTTGAGATGATTCCTTATTCTGTGTCGATAGTAATTACTATTAATTTGCAGCGATAATCGATGAGTTATAAGAGCCGCACAAGAATAAATATTGATATATGTTATATTGGTTTCTAAATATATTTATTTGTTTGTAGCACGTGATATGTGCTTACTCGATGCCTTATCGTGGAATAGATGTTATAAAATGACATTGTACAACGTTAAAATACTAAATACACAGTATTTTATCAAATATAATTTCTATATAAATATATACTTAATTTTCTTTAGTGGTACATATTCCTGTTCAGTGCGCCTCGTCTGACTAAACCAGGTACATACTACTGCACAACTACGATTACTCCGAAATATAAACTTACTGCTATTTTTTATTAGACTCTTGTAGCCGGACGATGCATCGCACATAGCTTCGTCAAAAAATAAGTTGACAAATCCTCCAACCAGGATGAAATAATGTAAAAATAAAAATACACATCAGTGTCTGATTAGTCTTACGTTTGTACTACTTCTGCGTCACGGGCGTTGCATCGGCGCATGCGCGAGCAGCCGACCGAGCTAGCGGCAACAATTACCAAGATAAATATCGCCGACACGAGCGATTTAAACAAATGTATCCGAATAAATATGTACGAATCCGAAACGATCGTGCCACGTTGCGCGAAACTATCGTCCAGGTAACTCACCGCGCATGTTTACTGCCATTACGACTATACTTTTCAATCAATAACCCACATGACGTCAGTCCGCGGTACAGCTGTGACATATCATCTCGCAGAGAACGGATTTGCGGATAGAAACCGGTGAGAAAATCTTGGAAACGATCAGAGAATAACATTCATTACTTTCACTGTGAAATTACAACTTAACGCATTACTTCGGTAGGACTGCAGGAACGACTGCGCATCCGTGTGCGCATGGCGGGCGCTACGAACACTACGCACACTCAAACATGCAGTTCGAGTACACGGAACAGGTAGCCGTAGAATGATGAAGCTAGTACACAAGTACTTTTGTTGATACTGAAGTGGAAGTTCGTTATCTGTTATTCTATAATAATCTTTACGTATTCAGCGTTGGAATTGGACTTGCTTTCACAATAGATCTAACTTAACCTAACTCACTCAATCTTTCTCCCCATTTATAATTACGTTATTTAACCTATCTATTGCACACTGTATTATTCCTTTGCTTTTGTTATTTTTCGGTAGCTGATGCGTATCTCTCGTGACAAGCAAAGCTTCGATCGGTTCCCGCACGACCAAGGGTACAGATATAGCGGAGTGGTGAAGATCGAATAGCGGCGAGGTGAACATCGCGGCAAAATCAAACCAATGGAATTAAATGCAACTGTTTATAGTGGAGCGGTGACGAGAGAATAGCGGTGCACGTAGAAACAAAAATCACCGCACCGCTCTCCTCAACGCTATATCCTCCACTATATTCCTGTACTAACGATCGCGCAAGCTCGCGGTAAGGGTTCGCGGCGCATGTTCGTCGATTGGGGTGCGTAGTGGGGGTGCGCACCCCGAACTCTGATTGGCGGAGAGTGCCGATCGAGAGACGAGACGAAGGCAGTCGGCCAGCGGCAAGTATGGCGAGAGCACGTGTCGTTTGGATCGGTGCGCGCGAATCATTCGCCTCGTACGTCGGCTCGCGCCACTCCGTCACCAGTCAGACGAACATCGTCGCCAGAAACAGCAGTCTCCTTGCCATCGAACATCGCCGAGGGAAGCCTATCCAGGACAGCTGCGAACGGCAAGCGGCTCGCACCTTCAAACTACTTGAATCGAGTGCAGTGCACGCGAATGCGAAACACGTCAGCTACGCACGTCGCCGGCCCGTCACGATGCTACTCGCGGTGATCGCGTTCTTAGTCGCCGGCACCAGCGCCGAAGTATTCACCAACACGTTTTTGGTGAAGATGCGGCAGCCCGCGGAGAGACACGTCGCTGATCGCGTGGCCGCCAGGAACGGGTTCGTCAATCTGGGACCGGTGAGTGACACTGTTTTTATTTCTCTTCTTTTTTTAACCCTTAGCACTCGAGTGGCGCCTCTGAGACGCTATCAAACACTCTGATACACTATCAGATTTGTCGGTATTTAATCAATTACTAAAGATTTAAGTATTGCATGGGGTACTGTATCAATTCCACGTCTACCAAATTTAAAAAATCATAGAGAATGGAAATATTCTAGGTCAGAAGAGACGTTTGATTTTCGAGTTAAAATAGTTTCGAGTGCAAAGGGTTAACACTAGGTTTACGGAGCTCTAGAAATAACTATTTCACATTATTTTGTAAACATAACAAGAATGTGTCTATCCAAATTTTTGGCCATTTTTCCAATAATATGTAGTTAAAGAAATAAAATTGGTAAATAATTCCGTAGGGAAACTTTGTGCATCTTGAATCTTAGTAATCGCAAATTAAGAATTATTAGAATCCGTCATTTTTTTATGGGCCCCGTAAACCTAGTGTTGAATTCGTGACAGTTATCAACGGGCACACCGGAAGCTCGTTTACTCCTCCACAGCCGGTGACTTTGAGGCGAGTAGTATCTTCTCGCAGAGTCGGGCACATTTTATTTGAAATGTGATAACTAGACGGCGGATTTTATGCATTTATAGTTGTAATTTAACACAGTAAGAACATTATAAGAATTTAAAAATATTGTTCTATTATTTTCGACATATTAGACGTATTGAGAAAGGAAATATATTTGTATGTCACTCCAGTTTTTATTTTGCATAAAGATCCGCCATCTAATGATGACACATAAGCGTTTAAAACACTGAATTATTTTAAATACTTAATTTTTTTAGTTTACAGATAATACGAAACATTCACTTTCGTTTGGCATTTAAATCAAATAAGTTTTTATTTCAATCACATTGTTCAAATAAAATAATAAATAATTTCGTACCTAGAGAAGATATTATTGACACGAGAGAGACGAAATTATTTGAATTTCATTTGAAATCACCTTTTTAATGTGTACACATGTGACTTTGAAAATTGTTTATATACGTGCCATAAATATTAATGGAGTACATAGGTTTCAAACGTATACGTAACAGAATTTAAAATGCCATTGGAAAAATGCAGGCTCTCTATAACATTTTAATTGCTGGCCTTGTTTGCAGTTGCTTGTTTTTGAAAAAATGTTGAAATACAGGAAAGTTGAAGCACCACTTACAGTTGATGCGGATAGTGTTTGAAACAATCATTCCATGTTGGAACGAGTTAATATGAAAAGGTTAGATACAAAAAGCTCGTATTGTAGTATAAGTTTAAAATTACAAAACATTGAGGCTTTGTAGATACCGAGAGATTAAAATTCAGAAAGCTTTAAAAGTTTATTGAACAATTTTTGAAAAGGCAATAAATTAGTTTAAGAATACAAACTTGAGGCTTTGTAAATAAGAAGATATTAAAATTTAAAAGCTTTGAAGATTCATGGAATATATATTTTAAAAGGCAATACAAAGTAGTTTAACGAGTAAAACTTGGGACTTTGTAGATACGTAAATATTAAAATTCGAAGAGCTTTGGAGTTTTATAGAATATATATTTTAAAAGCCAATAAAGTAGCTTATAGTACACGAGTAAACTTCAATAAAAAGATTTTACGTAGCAATAGATACGCGTGGCTGGATCGATGTATTTTTCGATAGCTGCAGTAACGTAAATTCGAATGAAGAATTTCCAGTAAATGTACCATTCATGGGAGTTCGTAAATATAAAATGACGCAGAACTGCGTCAGCAACAGCGAAAGAGTTAATAATGGGTTGGTGGGAAAGTAACGTGGGATTCTCAGCAGTATAAAAGAAATACTACCCCTACAATTATCAATTAAATATTGAGGAGGTTGCGAATAATGCCAACAATTAAATACTAGAAAAAAACAATGAGTATTTTATAATTGATCAAATATAAAAGGATAACAATGGGTATTTTGTGACGGATTGAATATGTATATCGGCCAACCGACCCAGAGTAACTCTTTTGAAAAATTGAGAAATCTCGGAAAATTCGGCCAGTGAGTTACCAAATCCCACAACAGGGATTTTGATCCCGTCGCTTATCAGATCTGAGCTGATTAAACTGTAGTGTCGAGGATGATTTATTAATTAGTCCGAGCAAACAAGTTGTTGATGGTAACCAGTAGTAGCTTATGTAAACCTTGCGCAACCGATCCTGATCCGAAAACAGATTAGTTTGCTTCTGGGATTCGGGAGTCTGTTGAATAGACACTGGATCGATGATCGAGTTATCACCGGAGGAAATCACATATTACATATTGCTTTCGGAGAGTGTGGAGAGCGTGATGCTCGTTTGGACTCCGGGGGCTCTTTTGTATTCAACCCCTAGCAACACTGTGGTGACCAATCGTTGATTAATTCTGTCTTCGCAGGGTTCATATTTTTTTCGTAGATCCTACGTATTCTATTTTCTTTTGTAATACATTCATTTTTATTTAGAAAATATCAGTGACTTTTGCAAGGGCTGAAGTGTTTCTAGGCCTTGAGCTTTTTGTATTCGACCTGATTTGTGACCCCTCACCCCCTGCAAGCTGTCCTAACGATCTTTCGTTGTCGATTTATTTATGGGTACCCGTTATTTATGGGTTCCAAGATTTTGTTTACAAGTCCTGCAACCGTGTATTTCACACATTTTTTTCAACAAATTCATCCCTGTTTTAAAAATGGAAAGAAAATAGAGAGGGGATGTCTATTATTTTTATGCGATCTAAGTTATTCGTGGATCCTACAGTTATTTTAAATTGACGGTATAAATTCATTTCTTGTTTCTTTGTAAGCGTTGCACATTAACCTAACCCAGACCCTAGGCTTTTTTGTATTCAACCCCATCTGCGATCCCTAACCCCGTGTAAACTGTCCTGTTGACCTTTCGTCGATCAATTCTGTCTTAAGCTTCGCAATTTTTCTCGTAAACCCTACACCCTTACAATATTCAATATTCCCTCTCAATATATCCATTATTTATTTTCAATGCATATTAGTCTTTTTTGAAAATGTCGTGGCATAGGATTTTTGTTAACTACCTTGGTGACCTTTAGTCGATCAATTCTGTCTACAATTTTTTTGTGAACCCTATACCCTTATATTTCATTCTCCTTTTCGGTCCACTTTTATTATTATCAATGTATGTTGGGTTTTTTTGGAAGGGTTGTAACATTGTGTTTTAGGCCCTTTTTTGTATTCAACTCTCTCTAATTAATTCTATTTTTATTAAGTCCACAATTTTTTTTAGTAAATCTTGTAGCTTTATATTTCACTGTTATTCTACGATAATTCTACTTCTGTGTTGAAAAATACGGAGAAAATGGAGCGAGAGTGTTGTCCATCCTGTTTTTATGGGATCTAAAACTTTGATGGGCCATAGACTCATTTACAGTCGACTACTCCATTAAGTAAACCCATTTGTATTTCTAAAAGAATTCCATTTAGCATACATACGTCTACATCGAAATAAGGATATTTTTATTTTGCTTTTTCCTTTAACCCCTTCCACTACCATTTATTTTGAGGTTACAATGATTAGAAATTCTTCATCGTTCAGAATTTCATAAATAAAGAAAGTTTATATTTATTGTATGCCTATGTTTCTTGCTCAAATCCTTTTATATCGACTACAACAAAATAGAATTTTATTTCGGTTTGAAGGAAATTAATAACATACATATTTATTAGAGTCTGTTCAGAATCTTTCTCACGAGTCTGACTCGATATTGTATGGGAAGGGGTTAAAAAAAAATTGTTCAACGGGATTTTCTTTACACATTTCTTTAGAGATTGGACCTAAAATATGTATTTGATTTTTTATTTGTAATATATATTTTTTAACAAAGCCTAGTTCCGTGTATCCAATAGTTGTTTAAAAAAAAATATTTTTCTAAATCACTTGTTTTCACTGTCGTCACAAGCCTCCCTTAAATCGCCCGCAGTATCAGACGCGTCGGTTTTTGCAATTTTATCGGCTGGAAAATGGAAAAATATCGGCCGGGTCGATCGACGGCCGATGGAGGTTGATGGGAACCGAAGAATTGATCTTGGGGAAAGCTGTCGCGGGTTTCTACGGGCTATTCTTCTCCACATACGGTGTCGGTCACAGCACGAGGTCTCCTGACACTGACACATATCGCTAAGCGTAGCACGTACGCGTTGCGGCCACGCCAAGGAAATTGCTTATCAGGGGCGAAACAGAGTGTGGCATGGGGTGAATATGCTGGGATGAGAATGAAATCTTTGTCGGTCGATCGATAAGTTTGTCCAGCCGGGGGAAAAAATGACGAAAAGCTGGTGTTTACACGGGAATCACCAGAATTTCTCATTTTGTCTCTTGCCGAACGTGCTAGAACGATCTGTTCAGGAAATGAACACAGTCAACGAACATGATTCGTATCATTTACCAATGGCTTCTTCATGTCGCAATTTATACAACAGTTCTGTTATAAATTCACGTAGATGTTTCGCTAAAATATATTTTCTTTCCAACTTTTATCATTTTAATTTTTGCTGAAAATAGCACATTAACGTTCCGAAAGTTTTTGATTTCTTCCATTGTTTCGACACGATATTAAAGAGATTTTTCAACGAAATGTTAATCTGTTTCCTGGCAATATTGTCGTAGAAAATGCAATTCCCATTGAAACGAATAATATATTCTATAACGCCAGACAAACTCGAGGAAATTGGTTGTGTCACCGACATTTTCCTTTGTTATTTCGAAACACGTATTGCGCGCTCTGCGAATCGTTGATGAGTTTAATTCCCTTTGAAATTAATGCAACATGCATTCGTCACGAACGAACGTGTTTGGAGAATTTTTTCCTCGACGTTTCCGTCGCTCAAAATGTTCGTTCGCCGCTTTAAACACACACACGATTGTGCACTCCGTATATTGTCATTGGATTTAATGCAAATATATTACATAATACCTTGCATGCGCCCATTCTTTTGTAAAATGGATTAATGCATTAACGAAATTTATTCGCGAGCATGCTCTGCTATGCATGAGCAAATTTTTGGCGGAATCTACTTATCTGAAAGTGAGCGGTAGCCATTTGAACGCAGGTGATAGTGGGGAGAAATTAGGTCACATAAATGGAGTTCTACTGTATCGCAAAGTATCGCTATTTGCATTCATACTGTAATCATTCTAAAAGATATTTGTCTATAGCGAGGGTATTATTTGAACAGTTTTAAAGGGTCTGAGATAACGTTAAGCGCTAAGTCTAATTCCGTGAAGAGGTTAATGAATTAGTTTATGAACGAAGGTGGGACACAGTGTAAGATGCTTTAGAGCTAATGCACTGGAAATGTTACGCCAAAGAAGAGAGTAATTGTTGTTTCATGATAAATAGACTGCAGATTTCTATGCAAATATGTTGTCTCGGAAATGTTGCACCTCTTTGGAGAAACACGGACAAATCACAAAGTGGCATTTGCGTTGGCCGAACCGGAATCCGTCCGAAGTAGCCGGGCTGCGATTGGTCCGTGTTTTTCGTTAATAACTTCTTAACGGAGCCGAGCCGAAAATTTTCGCTAAGGAAATAGTTGCTTCAAATAACCTAAGGAACCACCCTGCATATCTGTGGAGATTCTAACTCCTGTAACTGATGTTGAAAAAATTGTATCGTTCATTCTTGTTTAACACCACTCGTGTTTCTTCAAAATCGCCGAGCACACGGATCACCGTTCGCAGCACGATTCCGTAATAAAAAAGAATTTTATCGTTGTAAATCGATGGTAACGCGGATCGATAGGAATTATCGTGACGCGTTCTCGCGCGGATTTGTGCCGGGGCTCGCTCGGAATTAATCTTATCGTCGCCGGCGTATGTTACGTATTTGTGACGTGGTTCGGACCGGTTTCCGACCGTTTCGATCACGTTCCCCCGACGATTATGCGGGTGCTCGTGACAACAACGAACCCGGGGAGAATCAATGCCTCCGGCGGATCGGTACATGCCCGCGGTGAATATCGGTCGTTCATGCGGTGAACCGATAACGAGTTTCCGTTGATATAAATCAAACGGTGAAGTGGAGCAAGGATAAATGTTCTACCGACTCGCCGCTGCCGGCAGAGATTTTACCGCTGTTATGCGAGCAATTTGTCAATGCTGCGCCATCCCCGCGAGGAATTCGGTATCGGGATCTCGGGACCTGTTCGTCTTGAGGACATATCGAACAGTGTATTTGCTCTGAATTCGCATAATTTAAGCTAACATTAATGTGGCGTTATGCATAATTCAGAAGATGTAATAGCATAGCATGAATCTGACGTTAAATGTTTGCTAGGCGAACAGATCCTCTTAGATGGTTTTCTAAAGATGGTGAGAAATTTCAATTTTAACTCCTTGCCCTACGATTTATTTTACGGTTTCAGTGATTAGAGCTTTTTTTTGTAGTTCGCATAACATACATATATATTTGTTAGACTCTGTTCTGAATCTTCATCACGAGTCTGACACGATATTGTAGGTGAATGTGTTAAAGCTGTAAACAATATTTTAGGAAAATAAGAAATGGTTAAAAATATGTTTGAGAGTGTTGAGAAGAGAACGAGTTGTTGTACACGTGGGTACAAGATAGTTCTCAATTATTATAAACAATATAGCTTAATACCATTTTTAATGCTAAATAAGCTGTCATCGTAAATATAAAAAAACCTCTAACTTTACAAGCCGTTTTCGCAATTACTATACAAAGGTATACGTGGTCTGTCCGGAAAGTATTCGATCTTTGCGTATATCTTCGTTCCTAAGTGGGCTAATCTCCTAAATCTCTGCACGCCGTCATTCGAAAACGACACGCAGTTTTGTAAGCATCGAGTCAAGTGATCGTCGCGTATTATTGGGGTTGGCAAGAAAGTAATTTCGGTATTTTAAGGTGAAACGAAACCGAATTTCTTTATTCAAACGACGAACTTTAATTATTAAAATATTTTCTTATTTATTCTTTTTTGCAAAGGATCGTCGAACAAAAGGGAAACTATCTTATTCATTAAAGTCCAATGCTGGAATAACAAAATTGAGCTCTCTTTCACCTTAAAATACCGAAAATACTTTTTTGCCAACCAAATATAATGACCGAACGCATGGAACAACTGATATTCATTAAATTTCGCCAGTAACTCGAGCATTCTTGTTCGGAAACCATTGGTGGGAGGATCGCTGAAAGAAAGTTGTGGGTTTTACCGGACAATACTTTGAAGGGGACACCATTGATGTCAACCAGGAATGATATTATACTTCCACCGTCTACAGCACAAGGTTGGATACTTTCCGGACAGACCACGTACAAATGAATCCAAGTGGAAATAATGAGTCCATATCTGTCCTGCTTCACATAGTTTTATCAACATTTTAGATCCCCCATCATAGTTAGAAAAAATGATTCGTTGGAGTCTGTTTTTTAAGGTAACAGTAAAAACAACGACCAAGAAAATCGATTCCATTCGCATCAGAACTCTTAACTTTACGAGTCATTTTCTCTTTACCGGCGAAGTGGAAACATCAGATCTGTGGTCAGACGAAGCGACAGTGGTAGAGACGCGACTCGTTCCGACACCTACGCAGAAAGTATGGCCTACGCATTCAGCGGTTGTTTGACAGCCCGACGACATTCTGCGCACATCATCCGCCCTATCTGTAAAATGTTATTCTGATATTTTTATGTAAAACGTTCCACTGCACTCACAACTCTAATATTTATTGTTCTCGAACTATGAAATTGTACTGCAGCTCTTTGCTGAATGACTTCACACTCGTGCTCGTTGTCGATATGTATTAGCATCCTTTGTTTTTTCAATTAACACGTTACTGCTATTAGCGACGCCTTCTTTTATCCCTTCGGAAGTTGCCTTTATCTGCGTTTTATCTCCATCGTTACTAATTAATTTGTGCCTCCGTGTATGATGGACATTGATGCGAAGAAAAATCGATAGCGCTAGATAGCTAGAGAAAATGGTTGGAGAATGTGGTAATTCTGCAGATTTGTTTATTGGAAAATTAGAAAATCTGTCATTGTAATTGTATTTAGAATGTTCCTGTTTCATTCGTTTCACAAACCCTAACTTTACAAACCGGTTTCTCAACCACTATGCAAGATATCGAAACAAACTCAAGTGCAAATAATAAATATATGTCAGTGCTGCTTCACAAGATTTTTCCAAAATTTTTCATTTCTTATAAGGTACAGAGAAAAATGATTCTTTAGGGTCTGTTTTTGAAACTAATCACGACACTCGCCAAAAAAATCAATTTTATTCGTCTTCGAACCCCTAATTTAGGGAGCCATTTTCTAAATCACTATATAAGATATTGAAACAGTCTCAAGTGCAAATAATAGGTACATGTTAGAACTACTTTACAAGATTTTTCAGAATTGTTCATTCCTTGCGAGAGTTAGAAGAAAATTATTCTTTAAAAATTCACCAAAAAATGTACAAAGCACCCCCTCTCGCCAGCAAACAAAGAATAATTAAAAATCTGGCGAAGTAGGTACAACCAGAAACTTTTTTCCCTCGCACAAAACAAAGTTCCACTTTTCCCGAGCTCGTTCTTCTTGGTCCAGGTACGGCCCGCATGCTCAGACTAAGAATTTTCCCGGAGATTAGAATTTTCCACCGGTGGGTAAGTTAATAAAGTGAGGCGCTAATAGGCGAGTGGGCTAGTTCGAGATGGATGAATTACGAGGAGGGAACGATAAGGAAACTTGGCAGGAGGTTGTTGCTCGCGATTACACCAGCACTCGGTGATCCAGTTTGCGAACAGGACGAATTTCCGGTTATCCTGGTTAGCGTTGACAAACGGGTTAAACGGCCGCGTTTCCCTGCAGTTGGAACAATCCCTTGGATCTCATCAAGTGGTGCTTCTTAAGGACAGCGAAAACAAGTGATTTTTAAGAATTTTATTCAGAATTGAATATACGGAACTAAAAAACTGGCACTTGTACTTCAAGAAAAAAATGGCACTTGTACTTCAAGACTATCTGCTTACATTCCAAAACTGTCTCATATTCACAGTAGTTATTAAAAAAATCTAAAAATTCACTTGTTTTAACTGCACCCTCTTTTAATGTCTTAATCCCCCTTGATGAAAACTTCTTCGGGGAAGAATCGTATGAAATAGCTCTCAGAAGGACGCGAGAGCTTCGAGAAGCACGAGTGGGAGTCATTCGCAGGATAAATTGACGGCGACGTTGTCTCTCGCGACTTTCGAGACTTCAGTTTATTGCACGTGTTGAGGGAGAGTCCTTGGGTGCTGTGTCAGTTGTTGCTTTCCTCATTTCTTGCTGAATCCTATTATTTTTCTCTCCAACAAAGAGAGTCTCTCAGACTCCGACAAATGAATTTCATTAAATAGCCTCGTTTTTAATAAATTTGAGATAAAGAATAACACAGGATAAAGAGTAAACAAACAGACTTAATTTTTTATTCATATGAAAATTCTTTTTAAAAATCTGAAGCAGGGACCTCCGAGATCCCACATTATCTTAAAGCAATTTGAGAATGTCAATACATTTTTTTTCAACTTACTGAGATCATTAAAGAAGAAGAGAGGCCTCAACAATATAGTCTTATATAAAAAGAACTTGTGAAAAGCAATCTTGAATATTTTCTGCACGATTCTGATCAACTGAAATATAAAAAGAAATTTATTACGTTAGTAAATATTCTATTTTGTATTTTACTACAATATTGTAGTAAAATATTTCCAAAGAACAGTCATGTCAACTTAAAGTGGACAGTGGTATTTCGGTTTTCGTGAGTGCATTTGGAAAAATGAGCGTCGGTATAAGCGGAGTCACGTTCTAGCGAGCAAGCAGAAAAGGGGTCGCAATGCTGAAGAAAATTGAACCCCCGGACGAGTGTGTACTCGACGTAAACACGTTTCGCGTTACGTTTGTTCTTCTACGTTTGTTCTTCTACGTTTCGATAATACATTTGCAGAGTCATCCGGCACTGCTTCGCCGTTCCTTTCAGCGTACTGTTACACTAATGCCACTTGTTACGTGGCTCCCCGGTCCTTTAACTCTCCCTTGTTGGATTTGTGCATTCATTAGACGCCTTCGACGACCACGCGATCGCGGGAAATCGTAAATCCACTGATAATAATGGCCAAGCGTTCCGTTATTATCTGTTTGGTCGATCTGAGAATAGAATGAATGGGTGGGACACTTTGATCATAGTCAAACAGACAACTCTACGTTAATTATGGTTTAGACAGATATTGATTGGACGGGATCAGCGAGGACCGTTTGTAATAATAGAATGACTAATATTTCTCATTCTACTATTTTTAATCTGATATTTTTTTTTAAAATTTCGTCTATGTTGTAAACATGTCGAAAATACAATGACCCTTTGTCTCGGATGCTCCCTGGAGATCTAATATACAGTTAGGAGCATAACTGATCACACACACTTTAAATCAGAATAACTTTTTTACGAATGGACCAAACGATTTCAATTACTCTGTAAGGCTAGAAGAATTAGTTTAGTAAGTGAAGTCTAAAAAATATGTTGAAAAAATGCATTTGGTCGGTATTGTGAAAACAATAATAAAAATTGATTTTTACAACTTTTCTAGCTGGGCCAATAATGAAAATTTAAAACATGTGTTTTGTTAACTCGTATAAATTATACACGCTCTGGAAATTTCATTGAAATTGGTTAATTGGTTTACGAGCTATAAACATTCAAAAGTGGTAAAAAAGTCGAAAATCTTCAAAAATTGCAATTTTTACCACATTTGATCGTTTATAACTCGTAAACCAATTAACTAATTTCAATGAAATTTTCAGAACTCGTATAATTTATACGAGCTGACCAAACACATCTTTTAAATTTTCGTTATTCACCCAGCTAAAAAAGTTGTAAAAATCAATTTTTACTCTGGTTTTTCACAATTCCGACCAAATACATTTTTTCAGCATATTTATCAGACGTCATTCACTAAACTAATTCTTCTAGCCTTACAGAGAAATCGAAATCGTTTGGTCCATTCATAAAAAAGTTATTCTGATTTGAAGTGTGTGTGATCAGTTATGCTCCTAACTGCATGTAGACTTGACACAGTCTCAAAGTAAATCTAACACAGCTCTAATTAAATCAAAGTCCTTGCTAGGAAGTTCAATGACTCTTCTTTTATATTCGGAGCCTTGAGTGGGCGTGGTTTCGTTCTCGTCCTCCACAGAGCCGAGACGGTGCTTCCCGATGACCTAACAGTCTCGAAATAGATCTAACATAGCATAAACCAAATCCTAGATCAATTCAAACGCCAAGATCTCTAAAAAATCTAGCTGCAAAAATGATAGTATCCCATCTTTGTCTTCGGAGTTCGGAGTGGGCGTGGCTTTGTGGCTCTCGCTCTCAAAGGAGCCAGGGCAACGCTCCCTGGAGCAATTTGTGCTCACTCTTTTACACAAGTTGACGAGTGTCGAAGGCGATTGAGTTATTACAGTAGCTGTGAACAGGCTGGATAATAAAACCGTAGAAATTCAAGTAAAAAGTACGGTGGCATTTTCACCGTCGTCGCTCACAGAAGAACTGTCTCCGCGACAGATGTAATTTATCTGCACGCGAAATGGAATCGATCCTCGTCGAACGCCATATTTACAACGGTGACGCTGTCTCGCAGTATCTGGATCCGTCTTCCTCGATTAATCGTTCGGCGTGACGTACGGCTTACCGACTATCACTGTGATCGATCGGCACTGTCATAGTCAGCGAACGGTGTTGCTATCGGGGTAAAAATGTGGAAATGATAGGAAATGATAGGAAATGATAGAAGGCAGCGGAGACGAGTAGAAAAGATTGTTGGGGACCAATGAAGAATTGGAAAAGGCGATAAAAATGTTCGAGAACGAAAGAAGACAGCAAACAATGTAGAAAAGAATTCATAATAAAAGATAAACAGGAAAAAGATGGCAAAAATGTTTGAAAATGAAAAAAGAAAAGGGACGATGAAGATAAAATTGAGAACAAAAGAAGAACAGAAAAAGATGGCAAACAATGTTTGAAGACGATAGAAGAGGAGCGAACGTTGCAGAAGAAAATTTTAATAAAATAAGAATAGGAGGGGATGGCAAAAATGTTTGAAAACGAAAGAAGAAAAGAATTGAGAAAAAAAGAAAATATTACACGAGATGTTAAAAAATGGAATGAGAACCGACCACGAGGAAAAGAATTGAGAATAAAAGAATGAACAAAAGAGTATAAAATGAAAGAATAAAAAAAGCATGTAAATAACTGAGAATAAAAGAACAAGGCTTTTATAATCAGCCGGAATGGATCGCGGTAGTTAAACGGAAAATTAAAGAATGTAATTGATAACTAAAGGAGAGAAAGAAATGCAGAACAAAAATTAAAGGAGAGAAAAAATGAAAAAAATGTTTGAGAGTAGAGACAATTAATAATAAATGAATAAAGCACCCATATTGAGCTGATCGCATGGTGGCTAAGCAGAAAATAAAAGAAAATAGAAAATTGATACTTTAAGAAGACTAACAAGAATAAAGAAAGTAAAAAAAGATCGATTCTTTTTAGAAGAGAAGACAGGAAGATTGCTGAGAATAAAAGAAGGATTTAATTGAGAACAAAAGGAATAGCTTTCCACAGTAACCACCGATAAATCGTGTTTGCCAAATGGAAAACAAAAGGAGACAAAGGGGAATAGATCCTCGAGACTAAAAGAAGCGAGACAGGTAAGTACATCATCAAGATACAAAAAGAGGGGATGAGTATTCTGAGCAAAAGAATCAGAGAAAAATATGAAGAAAGTGACTGGGAATAAAAGAAGACAATTTCGAATAAAAAGAGCAAAACTGTTGCAGAAGGTAAACAAACCGAAAAGAATCGTTGATAAAGAGGATGAAGAAGAACGAAGTTGCGAACCAAAGGAGAGGACAAAGGAAAACAAAAATCGAGTAAGTAGCGATAAATTGCGTTTTGCCAAGCAGAAGATAAAAACTGACGAGGGGAAAAAACCCTTGAAAATAAAAGAGGAAATATATATGTAAATCATTCTAGATAAAAGAAGACTAAAATGTGAAGAGTGTTGATAACAACAGAAGGCAAGAAGAAACTAACTAAAAATAAGAAGTCGATAAACTGATATAGCCATAACAAGCAGCAACAGAGCACAATATAATAAGCCCTCAATACAAGAAAATAAAAAGATAAAAATAGACGCTGAAAGAAAGTAAACAGGATCACTGAGAATAAAATAAGATAATGGAACAAAAGGAAATAGAACATAGATGGAGACTATAAATAAAACGAAAATTGGAAAAGATGCACGAGAACAAAAGAAGAGTAGATAATGTAGCATAAAAGGAGATTAACGGGAATTTATGTCAAGAATTATTATATAGATGGCAGCACTAACTTTTTACGACCACGGTGAAAATGGAGGACAATGGAATCTGGGGATTTCGTCTAATATGGAGCAGAAAAGTGCTCGCTCGACAGTAAACAATAAAAAGATTAGACGTGGAAGAAGCCACGCGAAAATAATCATTTTAAATGGGTCGATCGATCGGAATGTTGCGGTTACGCTGGCTGTGTTCCAGGTTTGTGTTGGTAAACTTTGCTGCGATACGATCCTGGGGATGGTATGAGCTCCCTTAATTCGGCGTTGTTCTCTTGTGTACTCGCGGAACTTGCGACAGCGATCCTAAGCGGTTGCAAAGTGCGCTTCTATCGAGTTAAAGTTCCAAAATCTACTTACAATTGTATCCTTATCATTTAATTAATCTGCTAACTGCTCAGTCGCTGTTCATAATAATTTTGCAAAACAATTCATTTAGTAGTTTTAGCAAATAAAAATTGATTTTTAAATCGAAACAAATAGTGGCTCTAGCTGAATAAATTTCCATCGAACTCTCTGCTCGTCCCAGTTCGAAGCAACCTGACTACCCGCATGCAGGTTTAGCTTTCCGAATACTTATCGCAGGTTTATTTTAATCTTCACTATGCCCGCTCGCAGACAAGTATCTTCTCATTCGATGCTATAGCAGTCGTACGTTCCAATTTGTGACAAAAATGGAACGCAAAATCAATTCCGTCTACTGCGTCAATGTGGTTGCTGTTTTTACAGGATCGTTTCAATAATGAAACAGTACGTTTATTGATCTTGTCTTCTCATTTAGGAGCTGCGCTTTTTCATCCTTTTTTAGGACCTTCGTGAAAGTGCATAGTTGAAGTTCCTCTGTGTGTTTTTATGCACTTTTCATGTTCGAGAAAGATTGAAAAATAAAGAATTTTAAACACCATTTTTCAAAAAATCTTCTCACTTTAATTAGCTAGAAAACGTATGCATTTTTGAATTATTCTTTATGGTAAATGTTTAATTTTCTTTTACGCGCGGACCGTTCCTTTAGCAGTCAGAAAAATTGGGGAAAGCAATTTATTTAATTAAATGAGTACTGAAGTTGAAATTTATGATTTAATTACAAGTTTATTTTTCAATTTGAAATGAGAAAAGTCGTTTTGATTTCATTAATTCCTTCTTTAATTACATTTTCATTTATACGAAAAGAGTAAACTCGTCAGACTGCAAAATACATGCAAATACGCATTTCCCTAAAAGAACATTGAATTTTACTAACTGCATTTGCCGCATTATCGAAAACTGTCACGACCCACGAGCTAACTGCATCAACACGCCTCCAACGCAAAATAGATGAATTAGCAACTATCTCGTCAAAAGTCCTCCTTTGGACTCAGGTCCGCGAAAGTCCATCGGTGCATCTGAAATTCATCTCGCGTTGCATTCGCGAGAGCGTGCAGCCGCGTTGCAAGTTTTACCGGCTACGTTTATTACGGTCCCGTGGTTATGCATCGACTATGCAGATTTCTCGGCTTTGATCCCCGTTTCTCATGGAAGTGTCGGGAACCGATGCACTTTCCGACCCGATGGTGCATCCGACCGTGCATCGTGTAGAGAAAATGCATCCCCGGAAATAACGAAAGTGAAACAATTTTTACTATTTCAGACATTTTCTGAATAATAAATGGAGTACATATGCAATGTTTGGACCAGTAGGTACGACGAATTCAGAAAGTTAATCATTAACCCCTTGCCATACTTTGACGAGCCAGATTAGTGACGAATATTTTTAACAAAGCCTAACAAATATGAATGTTACGCGGCGTTTCATTTTAGATGAAATACAATTTGATTCGTTTGTATTCAATATTTAAGTATTAAAGTAAATGTAACCATACAAAAAATATACATTTTCCTTTCCCTTCTACGACATTTTCGTGCATGGAGACGTTGTAATCACTGTAACTGTAAAAGAAAAGGTACGGCAAGGGGTTAAATCATGTTATATGCAAATTGACTTTTTAGAAAACCTGAGGCTACTTCTGCAAAGCAATAAATCTCACACAGAACTGGAAAACTTGACTCGACAAAGCACGTGTAAAACAAAACAGTAATCAATTGAAAATTGCGTGACGCCGTTGCCAAAAGGAGCGCTTGCTCGTCTAATTCTTGGAACCTGCGCTAAGAACGTACACACACGTAGAGACACTGGTGAAAGCCAGGTGACATAGTGCAGGTCCACTCTATTGATCAAGCCTAATCGGCGAATAGCAAAGTGGCCTCTTTGACTTCGGTATCCGCTTTGTCTCGGGTAGCGTGCCTCCGTCCGTCGAACTATCCCTTAATCCAGTTTGACTTGGGGCTACACGTGTCACGTAATCCAATTAGCAAGCGCCCACCCGAGTGCGTAACACCGAGAGCGCAACGTTACAGCTATCCTGTGCTGTTTCCAGCTTCATCCAGTTGCAGTTGCTGCACGCACGCACAAACACGGACACCACCGAGCGCGTGCGTCCATAAACACGAGTGCGCAGGTTTATTGTCCTCTCCCTTCCGCACGACAATTGCATGTAAATTCAATTTGCACGACGCACGGGGACGAGACGTGATTCGGGGCTGCAACTGGAAACGATCTGCGAAACAATTCTTCAACGGTCCGCGCTGCAATTGCGTTGTCTTTCGCATTTTACTTCGTCCCTTTGCTGATGCCACCAATCTCTCTTTTTTCATACACTCGTGATTATTCACAGATCAGTGAAATATTGTGCCAGATTTGACCCAGGTTGGCTCCAGATTTAGCACTGTCTGTCTATTTTTAATTTATTAGAATTATTGCCGAGATATTTATGATCATCAAATTCGATTTGGGAGTTGTTTAGTATACATTATGTTAAAAAAATACCAAGACATCTTAAATAAAACACACAAATTTACAATTTTCGTCAAAATTTGTTTCGTCGCCTTCAAAATAGACCCCTTCCGAGGCATTGCACTTCTGTCAGCGTAAAATCCAATCATAGAAGCACTTTTTATAAGCGTTTTCTGGTATCGCCTTCGGTTCCTTCAGCGAATTTTGTTTCACGGCCTCCACCGACTCAAAACGGCGACCTCGAAGGGGTAATTTGAGTTTGAGGAATAAGAAAACGTCACAGGGGAGCATATCTGGCGAATACGGTGCTTGGTCGATGACAGTTGTCGAATGTTTGGCCAAAAATTCGAGTACAACGGTCGCTTTGTGAGATGGCGCGTTGTCGTGGTGCAAAATCCACGATTTCAACGCATTGTACCACTCATATGCTCGTGCTCCCGATATTATTGAATCATCGAAGGCGTTATTCAACATTTTCAACGAATAGGTACAAGAAATTTCGTCGGCAACGCAAAATTTCATGCAAACTCTTTGTTCAATTCTTTTTCCATGGTAACGATCGCAGAACACTCTTGGGGTAGACCGATAAACTCGACAGCTGTAAACGAATTGCGCGAAAGATCGAGCTCAAACTCTGCGTCGTAATGGCTTACAGTCCTACTAACTTGTAGAAACAACAAATTTTTTAATACCTCTTACGCGGGCAGTTTAAATGAGGATCTCTCGGTACATTTCTTGACGCAACGTACCGAATTAGCTTGTAATGCAACGTAATTCGTAGTTGCTTTCAAAGGGAAATACAGGAATGTTAGCGATTAGGTGATCCATTGTGCCAATCGAAATCGATTTTCTTGATACCTTGGCTGATGCTTTGATACTATACACGGCCCCTGTCGTACGCTACATTACACAGATCATGGGCGATGTACAGGGCTTCTCTTGACGAGTAATGACGCATGAATGCGCTCCAAAGCAATAGTCGGTCAAGTATTTGGTTCGAGTGAAACCGATTAACCCGCGTGTCACAGCCTAAAGTAATCCTACTGCTCAAAGGATTAACATTAATACTCACGGTTAAATATCCCCTAATACATCCCCATAATACCCATAAGAAATGGAAGATCGATAGCTTACCCAGAAAGAACTCTTTCTACCAAGCTTTATCCCTATACCTCGCCCGTAAGGGTATTTACGGGGAGCAAAGCGAAATCCAGTTTCATCTCAAACTTCTTTAAAAACTCTGACATATTTACCATATCGATCCACATACCCGAGAATTTTTTCCGATTTTTTAGTTGCAAACTCTGGTTGTAAAAAATGAAAAACCAGAAAATATTCGTAAAATACAGATTCCATATGGTCACGAGCGACCAACCTGGAAATTAATTTAGTGGTCAGGTATTCTCACCAACACTATCTCCGATTTTTTCAGATTTTTATAGCTAGGTTGCCTCGCAGTTAAAAAAAATGAAAAACAATACTTTCAACGTTTTCTTCTATGAAAATTGAAAGTTATACTTCATTTTTCGCAATTCTTATTCTCTATACCAACAATTTCAACGCAGTCTAAACGATATTTAATATTTCCACAAATGCTACCTTTTTTGTTTCACTTTTCGAAAATGGAAGCTATAGTGTCACAAACTATAGCTTTTCAAAGATTGCTGGTATACGGGCGACCACGCTATCAGTCGCCTAAGGGTTTCATCGATCAAAGAATTTCCGGCGATCTCTCGAAACAAGACCAAGCGGGTTCGATGCAAAGTTCACGCGTGGGCGAACAATGGCAGCCCGATGAAAGTTTTCGAGGAACGGCGCGCAATTATGAACCATGTTCTGTTGCTCGCATAGTTTCGATCGATCGAAGCGGTGGTCGGTGCCGTTTCGAGCACGAGTAACGATATATCATTTGTGGAAACCTGATAGGGAGAGCATGGGGATGATAAGGCAGCGACGAACCTCCGGTTTCCCTGTCGCGCGGGCTGCCGTCGCCTTCTTTTCCGAGAGGCTGTCGAACCGCATTGGTGGATCGATCGGACACTCTAGGCGGTCCCACTTCCGTCGCTTTTCTTTTAATTCGGAGGGTAGAACCATCTGTTTCCCTTCCATTTCCACCATTTCACTCCCCTTTTATGTCCCTGTACGATAAAGGCAGGGCTTAGAGGGCGACTTGGACAAAAAGCTTCCCTTAAGGGCCTCATTTGCTTTGGAAAGGTACCGGAGGGCTGGAGGAGAGATTTTTGCGAAAATTTATGCCAGAGTGTTTCATTTTGTTTGGGAGAATATTGGAAAGCTAAGAGGGTTTCATTTAGTTTCAGAGTATTGAAGAGCTAAGGGTTGGAGATTTTTGCGAAAATTTGTGTCGGAGGAAGTTGAGGGAGAAATTTTTTGAAAATTCGTGCCAAAGTATTCTATTTGTTTTGCAGACTGTTGAATAGCTGTGTAAAATTTTTGAAAATGGTCAAGATTAAGAAAGGATTGAAGAGCTAAGGAGGAGAGATTTTTTTGTCTAATTTTCTTTTGAAGAATATTGGAGTGCTGAGGAGGAGACATTTTTCTAAAAACTTCTGCTCGAGTGTTTAATTTGGTTTGGTAGAATTTTCGAAAAATTTGTTGTAGCGTTTCATTTGCTTTGCAAGAATATTGGAAAGCTAAAACTTCTTAATTTAGATTGAAAAGGACGAGAAGAAGAAGAAATTTATTTGAAAATTTGTGTCGGAGTATCTTGTATGTATACAATTGTGTACTGAGCCATTTTTTCTTAGAAAGTAGATCCACTAGAGGGGCTTTGATGTTTTATATCTATTTTGTCTTTTTAAATTGAAATTGCCCTTTAGAAGGGTATGTCATTTCATTAGGAATTTATTGATGTACATAACGTTGTTCCGTAAACGTCATTTAATATTATATGTGATCGTGTAACCTTTCATGAGCTCGCATGGAAATTTACATCACCAGACAGGAGATATTAAAACATTAATGAGGATGATGTGGGATAAGTGGATTGAGAACGACCTTTTATAGAGATAGAGAAAGGTACATTTTGTGGGATAAGGTAAACGAGAATTGTTTTTGTAAAGACGAGTAGAATGGAATTGTGGGTTACGGAGAATAGATGACCTGTGGTCGGACGAGTGGAATGGAGTATTCGTACATAACGATATATGCACGTACATTGCTGTGCAGATCCAGGATTGTAGAATATGGATGAGGAAAGGTCGAATAGCAATTATGCGCAGCCTGACAGTTAGAATGGGGATTATGGCAGCTCATTGGGAGAATTGGAATTATACACAGTTCGACAGCGAGAATGGGAATTATTCGTAGTTCGATAAGCAGAATGGGAATTATTTATGGAAAACAAATAGTGTGAGAACGATGTACAGACGCAAAAGTAGAATGAAATTAATGTATAGTGAAAGTAAAAAATTAGATCGCGATGTAACATAGTCAAATAAAAGGAATGGAAATAGACTGCTCAACAAGTAGAATACTGACAAAATATAACCAGAGAAGTATAGATAGAAATCGTGCACGTCCTTCTAAGTAGAATAAAGATGATTGATCATACAAGTAGAGTAAAGATGATTGATCATACAAGTAGAGTAAAGATGATTGATCATGCAAGTAGAGTAAAGATGATTGATCATGCAAGTAGAGTAAAGATGATTGATCATACAAGAATGTTACATAAAATTATCAATTTATGTAAAGTTGAAACTCTAAAATTGTCCATTTATATGAAGTTGAAAATCTAACATTGTCAATTTATATAAAATTGAAAATCTATAATTGTCCATTTATATAAAGTTGAAAATTGTCATTCTATATAAAATTGAAAATCTAAAATTGTCAATTCATGTAAAATTTAAAATTTAAAATTGTCCAGCTATGTAAAATTTTTCAATAATTCAATCCCTCACTAATCAAACAAGTAGAACGAAGCTTAATGCAGTCAGACGTCTCATTAAACGAGATTCAATACATCTAGGCGAGGAAGACAGAGTTAGCCGGCAGCAACGCAAGTAGAATAGCATAGTTTATAGCCAGACGAACTAGAACAGTATGTACTTGGCGGTCAGATAAACGGTTAGGCAACTGGAATATACTTAGCCAAGTGGAATACCGTTGTAAACGATAAGGGAAGGTAAAATAAATTATTCCATAGTCGGCCATGGTTTCTCCGAATCCGATTCCTATCTGTCACGGAAAAGTTAGTATGTACTCCTTTAATTAAAGGATTAACGGTAACTAGTGGTAACTAATGGTAACTAGTGGTAACTAGTGGATCTTAACTATCAGAGATGGCTCGGATATGCCGACTGGGGATGATGCATCCACTTCCATAAAGTCGATGGCGCACGGTAATTAATGGATCCACGGAAAACTAAACGATTCTCATTCGATATCCACTTGGAGAGTTGAATTCAGAGCCACTCGACGTATTTGTGCTCGTTATTTATTTTGTTTGAACTTCATTGTACTTGGACGTAAATATTGCTTTTGCATAATGAACGAGATAGAGGCTGTTTAATATTTGTCTTGTTGAATGGCTTTAATATTTGCGAATTATCCTATTCAAAAAAGGATTAAATTATCCTATTTAAAAGGAACAAAGTCGTTCAAGAAACGTTTTCATCTACAGTCGATTCATATCGATCGAAAAAGTTAAAACAAAATTTTTATAAGTGTTTTTTCCAGGAAAACTTGCACAAATTAATAAAATTAATAAGTAAAAATAAAAATTTTACTCGATTCAACTTCCACAAAATTATTGCGGATACTATCCATTCGATTCGGCTCGCGCTTTATCCCTCGGGAAATTCGAGGAAAAATCACAGGAGAACTTGAATCCGTCATTTGTTTAAATCGTCGCAGACCAGTCACTCCAATCATTCAACAATTCCAGTGTAAAACTCGGCCCCGTGGCTCGAGCACAGTCGCGGCGCAAAAATAAAAAAAAGGACAGGCTTTAATCCCAGCGTACCGCCTGGTCGGAAATTATTTTCAAACTCGGCACTACTACCCTGATTGTTTTCCCGATACTTGGAGCCCGAGGGGGGGGGGGGGGGGGAGCTATTCTCCGTTTCTCCCGTGGTCGGTCACGAGGAAAACATCGTGTCAAAGTTCTACGGCTGCTCTCGGCAAGTTTTCGCCGGAGGAGAACCGTAGAAAGGAGAGCAGACTTGCCATCATGCTTCAAGCTCATGCTCGTGCAACACGCGCGGTTATCGATGCCAAACCGCACGTGACCGCGCGCGTTACGAGAAATCTTGTTACGATATTGGAATCCGTCCACGTTGGTGTCGATCGATCGTTGTTCGTTTCTCTGCCGTGGATTCCGCCATTTTCTAGCGTTTCGGGATGCGAGAGTGACGCGTGACCCGGAAATTAGGTCGTTCTCGCCCGTGAAACGAACCATAAACGTCCGGGAAAATCGTTTTATCCCTTCAGTCCTTTTGTTTCTATTCTATCCAGTCGATTCGACTTTGTCGGCCCTTAGAAAAAGAATTTTTCTCAGCTCTACCTTTACGTCATTCGTTATTGCTAATGAGACTCGAGAATAGTGTCTTTGAAAAGAATTTTTCATCTTTTTAATGGGATTTATAAAGTAACCCCTTAAAGTTGTGCCTTCAGAAAAAGGATCCTTCTAAATTCTACCTTTACATTGATTATTAATTCGTATATTGTTAATGTCATTTATACAATAATTTCTTTGCTCTTATTTTCCCCAGTCAATTCAATTTTATATCCTCTTGAAATTGAATCTTTCAGAGCCTTGAGCCTGATTTTATTATTTCTCGTTGAATCGTGTAAAATTGGTTCGAAAACAATTAGAAAAATGTTTCGAGAAATTGATTGAAATTTAAGAAAATCCTTCGACAGAATTCGAGAATGTAGAAAAATTCTTATTTATCTCTGCTGTAATTTTCAGCTTTATGGATCTGATCTAAGCTCGCAGATGGTGAATTTTCTGTTGGTGAATTTTCTAACGGAGACATTTCTGTTTCATCTGCCAGAGTTGACAGCATCATGGAACTAAGCACGCGGAAAGGGCAAATAGCACGCGCGCGCGTGCGTTTAATCTGCCATCGGTCAGTTCGATCGATGCCCTATCGCATGGCGAAGTTATTAATCGGATAACAGTCTACACACCGTACTCGAGATAACTTTATCGGCCAGTAATTGGCTCGATTGGATTGTTGGAGCGACGCCTTGATCTCCACCCTTTGCTGATCCAACGATCATTGACTTTACTTTGTGACGTCAGATCGATGTGCTTGCAAGAATTAAATTAATTTTTGATCCCCTGAAATTCTGACTGAATTAATTTCACGTCTAAGCGAGTCTCGGTCAGATTCGATCAACCAATCAGCCAGATTCGATCAACCAATCAGCCAGATTACCTGAAATTTTTAATAATGGTATAATGTGTTTGCGATACACAAGGTTTAATAATTATACGCAACTGGAAATGTTCACAGTTTCCGAAGCTGTGAGACATCTATCAGAAACAACGACGAGAAACAAAAGCTTGTGACAACTTGTTGCACCGGTAGGGCACTTTGTTAGTTCTGTTGATACATTCACGCACATCCGGAAGACGACCCACGAAACCACTACCGCACTGTTTCTGTGGGCTGCTGGAGAGATTGTACTCCTCTAGATCTCCAGACACGCGAGACACACTCTCCCTTGATGAGGAGAGAACGAGGGGAGCGGATAATGCGTTTGCCGCGTAGCGGATGTGCTTTACTTCAGCCTCTCTCGAATTTCCTCGCGGTTGTTTTACCACTGTGTTGCCACGTGTAATTGGTAGACGAGGAATTTAACAAACTTGTACCAAGAACATCTCACGAACCGTAATTTCTTGACGGGAGATAACGTATCAGGCAACATTATATATATGTATTTTACACTTCAGGACTTTCTTTTTTCCCTTTTCTGTTTATACTCGTTTTTATTTTTAATCATTTTACAGGCGAAACATTGTGTTTTTTCTTGGCGCGAGATAAGCTTTTTTTCCTTATTTTTTAACCCGACTCATTTTTACTTTTAAACGAGATCCCTGCTTTTTTTTTAATGTTTTCGATATTTAAGCCTCCGACTGACTAGACGTACATTGTTTTTTTATTTTTTCCGGTTGCTCTTTTTAACTTCACTCCTTTGTTAGTTGAATCACTTCTGCGGAACATTGGATTTTCCTAGCGAATGCTTTTACTTTATATTTTGTATTGTTCTATCTTTTCTTGGTTGTTTTTTCACCTACCCGCATTTTTCAGCTGAATTTTACTACGGGACTGAATTTTTTGCCACTGGTATCCTTTCTGTCGTCCTTCTCATATTCTTTTTAAACATAACTCAATTTTTAAAGTAGAATTTTTATCGGTGGCTGGAATTTTTGCCTGACAGTTCACCAGTAGTTTTTTTTATTTCATATTGTAGTTTCTTTTTTAGCGGAGTTATTTTATTTTCAAAAGGGAAGGAAAGAGATCCGACTTTTGTTTGAAAATTCCTCTGAGATGTCCTTTTTTCAATATGGCCACCAGGAACTTTGGTCATCGGAATTTCGGCACCTAGATTCAAGAACTCGAGAACTCAAAAATTAGTAGTTGGACACTCTACTGACTGTGTGTTTCTAAATTCACGATTTAAGCAATGTTTACTCCTGAAATAATGTTTTCAACAATTTACGAGATTGTATTTTACATCGTTCGAATTTTTTAACAATTTTCAATCGCCTCATAAACATGGTTGCTATCGCACTTCTATAGCGTATTTTTTTAACGAAAATGTAGTATTTTGTAGATAAAAGTGTGGCACAACTTATGCGCTAAATGTTTCTTGAACACAAAACCTACCATCACCGGTCAGAATAATCGGTTCTAGTTTTTTTATTTTACGACAATTGATATAATAAAACTAATTTTATAAGAAATGATTGTATAGATATCTTTAGTGGAGCACATATTACCATAGAAGCTGCGCAAAGTCTAAATAAATTCAATCTTGTCATTTTTATAAAGGAACATGTACAGGGTGTATAAAAAGTAATGGTCATCCGTTGTAGGGGTAAATCTACACTTACAATCTACACCAAGAATCTTCTTTGTTATAAACAATTTTGCGGCAATTTTCTCTTACAAATGTCCACCGATCCCGAGGTGTAGATTCACTCTTAGGACGAATGACCATTACTTCATACACTTTGTACCAGCTATTTTTAAGGCTCAGTAGGTTTAACCCTTAGCACTCGAGTGGCGCCTCTGAGGCGCTATTAAAAATTGCTGTACTATTATTTAAAATGTTGTTTACACTATTAGATATGTCGGTGTTTAATCAATTACTAAAGATTTAAGTATTGTATGAGGTATTATATCAATTCCACATCTACCAAATTTAAAAAATCATTGAGAGTGGAAAGAGACGTCTGATTTTCGAGTTAAAATAGCTCCGAGTGCAAAGGGTTAATGTTAATACAACCATTTGTTGAAATAAACAAAATTCACAAAGTCGCTTCTCGACACCCCAGATGTTTGTCCCCCACTTACACAAACGATAATATTGTTGGAGAAGTACTTTATCAACGATTCTGTGTTGTTTTGTTCAAGGTCCTGGGCAGTCAGACGGAATACCATTTTGTGCACAGGGCTCTGCCGCACGCCCGCAGCAAACGCTCGGTGCCGCACACGAGAAGGTTGAAGGTGGATCCTCTGGTAAGCGATATTCTCCCCCAAGCTCTCACGATAAATATTTTTTCTACAGAGCGTATTCCGCCACGTATTTTCCCGTCCCGTGTCTTTCCACCTCGCCGCGTTTCGTTGTGTCTCCGGCAGCAGCGAAAGACGGAGAACTCTCCGATTACATTTTCCGTATTCTTCCCTCGACGAGCCTTCCATATGTAGGCGGCAGCCAGAAAAAAAGCAATCCAATTCTGTACAGCGATTCTGAAACAAATTAAATCTCTGATTCGGAAATAAAACTGTCTCGATGCTAATTCGGGTTTAACGGGAGAGAAACGGTTATCGAAATTCAAAGGTCGTCGAAGGAAATTAAAATGAAATATTTAGCTTGTTCAATGGATTGTTTGAGTCGTTATTAAGCTTCATATAATTAATGGTTGGGAAAAATGTAATGAGTAGACTGCGGATCTTTATGCAAAATAAAAATTGTCTGCATCGATTGTAAGAAACAGAAACTAAATTGAATGTTGTTTCTTCCCTTAATGATTTTCATACAGGAGAAATTATATATTGATACATTCAATTGCAAAAATTTGTCAACAATTTTTAATTTCATGCTCTCAATTTTGTTATAAATGCATAAAGCAGTTTAGTCATGATCAATGCGAATTCTGGTTCGTGTTTTTGAAAAATGAAATACAGAAAAACAATCACAATTATTTGTCTTCTACATATGTATAATAATATAGCTTGCAAAAAATTGAGGGAAATATACATCAAAAATTTGTGATAAAAATGGATTAGACAAATTGGATTTTGCTATATTATTTTTGGCTTCCAAAAATTATTAAAATGTCTTTCCATTTAATTCTTGTTTCGTACACAGTTGACTTGACAATTTTTATTTTGAGTATCGGCAGTCATGTTTTTGTATTTTATCTGTTAAAAATATGGAAAAAATCGCATGACACGAAACGAATTTTGTTCTGTATTGTTTAAATGAATTAAGCCTCTAATTTTGAAGTAAAAGCCTGCTGGGATTTAACTTCAGTACGAATTTAATGCATTCCATTTTCAGTCGATTCTCGTTTAATTTTGTTTGTTGAGAAGGTCGTGCCCACGTATATTGGACACTATGTGAACACGAGCGCAATGTGTGGATTTAGTCGAGAGGTATTAAATACGATATAAAATTGAAATATGTACCTCGTTAAGCGCTCTGTTTGGATCATTATAAAGTTAACTACAGTCAATGTTTCTGCTTGGATAACATAGTTTTATCAATTTCACAAAGTTTACATTTCTAACACGTAGCAGTTTCTTTAAAAAACAATAAAAAATTGCCAAACCCCTCAAGCTATCTCTGGCGTCGCTGCAATTTTATTGCACACGTATCAAATTATACTGCGAAAAATCGAACTCGCATATAAACATTGAAAAACGATTTCTTATGTAGTGCTATACTACAATCAACGTTGCTAGTTTCACGTAAAAAAATAAAAAAAATATTCTGCTAGTATTGTATCTCTGCTTGACCTTAATAATAATAAAATTTTATACAATCACTATTTCTGTTTGAAAAAAAATTTTTACAATCTCTAAACATTGATAAACATTGCCACAAAGTTTGAATATTTTACACGTACCGGATTATTTAAAAAAAAATAACAAAATAATAGTTATAAACAATAAATATTTGCAGAGTTCAGTGCTAATTGCGCCCCAAATTAATTCTTAACACTAAACCTACCGACCATCAAAATTGACTGATTTGTATAGTATTATAAAAATAACAAGATTAAATATATTTATATTTTGTGCGATATTTACTACAATATATACTGGAGTCAAAAAATATATTCAATAAATTCCCATGAAAACACCTTTACAATTTCAATAATTGTCAAATACAAAATCTAAAATGCGTCATTTGACCCCTCGTGGTAGGTTTAGTATTAAAATACAAGCTTTTTTCAAGAGCCTGCAGAATCAAGTAAAAATTTAGAATTAAATGAAAAATAAAAAAATAGATGGTGGTGCAATGTTGCATCTATCTATCGCATGGCACCGATCGTATGCGAAGAATTGTGCAGGGCAACAATTTCAAATTAATTCTATGATATATACTGGAGTCAAAAAATATATTCAATAAATTCCCTCGAAAACACCTTTACAATTTCAATAATTGTCAAATAGAAAATCGTGGTAGGTTTAGTATTAAAATACAAGTTTTTTTTCTAGAGCCTGCAGAATTAAGTAAAAATTTAGAATTAAACAAAAAATAAAACATAGATGGTGGTGCAATGTTGCAACTATCTATCGCATGGCACCGATCGTATGCGAAGAATTGTGCAGGGCAACGATTTCAAATTAATTCTATAATATGTACTGGAGTCATCAACGACCGTGGTCCCGTTGAAAGCACCGGTTCTCATTCGATCACCGAAGTTAAACAACGTGGAACGTGGAATGGGCTTGGATGGGTGACCGCCTGGTAAAAACCCGGGAAGTGATCCCTGGGTGTTTTTTCACGTGTTGTTT
>CM052189.1:7222849-7273506 GCA_028455805.1 Lasioglossum figueresi | reverse complement strand
CCGAAAAGGCGACAGGGAGAGTGGAAAGAAGGGAGAGATTGGTAAATGGATTTGAAACCCTGAGGGGACCAAATAATCATATCAATCAATGTACTGGAGTCAAAAAATATATTCAATAAATTCCCATGAAAACACCTTTACAATTTCAGTAATTGTCAAATACAAAATCGTGATGGGTTTAGTATTAAAATACAAGCTTTTTCTAGAGCCTGCAGAATTAAGTAAATAATTAGAATTAAATAAAAAAATGAAAAATAGATGGTAGTGCAATGTTGCATCTATCTATCGCATGGTACTAATCGTATGCGAAGAATTGTGCAGGGCAACTATTTGAAATTAATTCTATAATATACACTGTAGTCAAAAAATATATTCAATAAATTCCCATGAAAACACCTTTACAATTTCAATAATTGTCAAATACAAAATCGTGATGGGTTTAGTATTAAAATACAAGCTTTTTTTAAGAGCCTGCAGAATCAAGTTAAAATTAAGAATTAAACAAAAAATAAAAAATAGTTGGTGGTGCAATGTTGCATCTATCTATCGCATGGCACCGATCGTATGCGAAGAATTGTGCAGGGCAACGATTTCAAATTAATTTTATAATATGTATTGGAGTCAAAAAATATATTCAATAAATTCCCACGAAAACACCTTTACAATTTCAATAACTGTCAAATACAAAATCGTGGTAGGTTTAGTATTAAAATACAAGCTTTTTTCAAGAGCCTGCAGAATCAAGTTAAAATTTAGAATTAAACAAAAAATAAAAAATAGATGGTGGTGCAATGTTGCATCTATCTATCGCATGGCACCGATCGTATGCGAACAATTGTGCAGGGCAACGATTTCAAATTAATTCTATAATATGTACTGGAGTTAAAAAATATATTCAATAAATTCCCACGAAAACACCTTTACAATTTCAATAACTGTCAAATACAAAATCGTGGTAGGTTTAGTATTAAAATACAAGCTTTTTTCAAGAGCCGGCAGAATTAAGTAAAGATTTAGAATGAAATAAAAAATAAAAAATAGATGGTAGTGCAATGTTGCATCTATCTATCGCATGGCACCGATCGTATGCGAAGAATTGTGCAGGGCAACGATTTCACCGGAGAGGCATGCCACGCGTTCCCGTGGAAATTTACCGTGTAAACCGAGCGAAATTAATCGTGCGACCGTGGGCGGTTTGCTCGGGGCTCGATTCAGGGGCATGCGATCCATCAGCCGGCTGATATAAATGTAAATGAATACCCAATTTCGAACGAGGCGACGAGAACATAATCGAACGAGGAACAGATTGCTCGCATAAAATTACGGTCCTTTGACGGAGTCGCTCGCGCCTCCAGCGCGGAATCGTCATTATCCCGTTGAAAGAACGCCCTTCCTCGCTCTCATGCATTTTCATCGCGCGAGAAACAGCCGATTTTTTTCGATCCTCGTACCTTGAAATCGTTATCTATTTGCGTCTCAATTAAACATTCCCTCGATGCAAATACCTCGTCGTCGTTTCCGTAATTACTTCTCTGGGTGTTTGTTGGGCAGGCTGAGATAAAAATAATCCGTAATCTAAACGGTGAGAATTAAATACCTCGCTGTGTAAATCGTTGAACGTGGTTAAAAATTTTCTTCTATTTTCTCCTCGATTAAACATTCTACTTGATGGAAATAAGTTGTTGTTTTGATTATTTTAGTAGGTGCGAGTGAAGAAAATAAGAAAAATAATTGATTCAACACTGGAGAATAAATAATGTAAATTGTTAAACGTGGCTCGATTAAACATTCATTCGATGCAAATGAGTTGTTGTTGTAGTGTTAATTACTTTAGTGGGTGTGCGAGTGGAGGAAACGAGAAAAATAAATGTAAAATGCTGTATTTTTACTTCTTCTGAATATTAGAAAATTCGAACACTGTGCATATTTTCATACTCTTGGTTATAGACTGTCTATCACAGATTTAAATGTGCTAATGTATTCACCGTTCCAAAGGTTACAATCTGAAAAATGCAAATAGTTTGAGGGACTAGTCAGTATCATACATTTTAACTTTCAACCGGCAATCTGAAAAATGCAAATATCTTGGGAAACTAGTTAGTAACATATATTTTAACTTTCAACTGGCAATCTGGAAAGTGCAAATACCTGGGGAAGAGGGGGAGGGGGCTAGTCGGTCTCGTACATTTTAACTTTCAGCTGGCGAGACTCAGTATTCATGTAAATTCTAATCTATATAAATAAAAATGTAAATGTTCGTTTGTTCAAAATCTTAAATCTCCGAAAGTTCTTCGCCGATTGCTTTGAAATTTTGACACAACGTTGCATTCGAACACGCGCGTGTTATTATATACCTAAAAAATATTCCATATCCACAAGCATTGTGAAATTAAACATATCAGAAACGTGCGCTTTTTCTTTTCTTTCTTTTCCATTTAACCAGAGCTGGCCGGGTACAGCTAGTATTCATATAAATTCTAATATTCTAACAGCCATTTTAAATTTGTAAAAGGAATGTAAATTTGCAAAAATAAGTAAAAGAAAATTGATACGTAAGGATTTGAATGGATCTATGGATTAATTTTCTTATCTTAGCGAAATAGTAACCAAATGATTTTTTCCCTTAATCATGTTAACAGTTGAAAAATATGACATCTTCAAATGTTTTAAACATTTGTTGAATTCTCTTACAATTTTAAATTTTATGTACATCATTTTGCTATAAATGCCTATAATCCTTAGTCTAGTGACGATTGATTAACACGAATTATTTTTAACGTTCCAGGTGCACACAGCAGTGCAACAGGCAGGGTTCAAGCGAGTGAAGAGAGGCTACAAGCCTCTGAGTGTTGACAACCTCGTACCATTATACCAGATCAAGAACCCTTGGAACCCTGGGAATAGAGACCCGTCAGACCCGTACTTCCAGTACCAATGGTACCTGAAGAATACAGGACAAAATGGTGGCAAGCCAAAGTTAGATCTGAACGTGAAGGCAGCGTGGGCCCAGGGTGTCACTGGGAAGAACGTGACCACAGCCATAATGGATGATGGTGAGATCATGTTTATTCAAACTTTCCCAATAACATCCTCTAGGTTCTCCAATTTGAAATGGTTTCGGTTTCGACGTGGAAAAAATTTTAGGAAAACGAATCTCCTGATGGCAGCTAAGCTTCTTCACATTCTTATTGAGTTGTAATAATAATCTTAAACAACTCGCAATAATACTCGTAACAACAATCTCAAATTCTTTGTATGCTTCCACCGTTTTGCATAAAATCGCAAGGCATCTTGTGCATCTTCTTCTGAAGCCCAAAATGCAAACCTTAACCCTTTTCACTCCGAAGTATCTTTTAATTTCGTTGCCAACAACTCCCTACTATTTTTCAGTGTCTTATTTGAAATTTACTTCGAAGGACCGTTCCTTGAACGCCACTTATTTTAAACTATTTTGTTTACTAATTATCTTTATCTATATCTATAAAAACGCTGTCCTGACTCACTCACTCATCAACGCCCAGGCTAAACTCTTGGACATAGAAAGCTGAAATTTTGCACAGAGGTTTCCCTTATGATCTATACAAGGGATAAGAAAGGATATTTCGAAATTCAACCGCTAAGGGGGTGAAAAGGGGTTGCAACGTTTGTACGAGGAATATTTCGTTCGTGGTCGGATTTACTTGAAACTTGGTCTTAATGTTCATCGATACAATTATTTCGCTTTAAAGTTGTCTTATTTCCGCAAATCTATCTGGAAACTAATATATAAGTACGTAATTATTATCTTATCGCTGAACCGTTGCTTCAAAGTTAATCGACGGAGAGATCTACGGAGCAACGCGAAAAGCGAAATGGAATTGAACGGCATAGATTATCATCGATCGGTAGAAATCAATAGCCCCAAATATGTTTCGGGACAATTTTGTAACGTTTACGTCTCGAGGCGCGAAACTACCCACACCGCGACCGCCGCGAGAGGGCCACGACGACGAAAGAGATACTTTAAGTATAAATCAAATAGTCATAATCCGTAGGTACGTCGTACTTTTTCAAGAATCAACTCTTTATAAATTCAATTCAAACTTATATTTGACAAACGAGGTAAAATGGTGCAAATAAGCCTAAAAATCGGTATGGGTGTCGTTATTGAGGTTTCTTGGGACGTTAATTACGAAAATGGCATCAATTTTTAAATCTAAGATGGCGACATGACATCAAATTAAAATGATATAGGGGAGAATGGGGGGTTGAAAGGTGTTATTTTCCGAGGGCATTAAACAGTTTCCTGTGCGAGTGAAGCCGCGGGCAAAAGCTAGTATTAAATAAACTCTCTCAAACTTACTATGTTGTAATTTGTATTTGTTTCTAACTAAATAATAAGACAATTATAAATAATGGAAGAACTAAATACATATAAAAACCCGTTTTATTTACATTTCTCTTTCTCTGATTTGAGGAATGCAAAGGGTTAATAAAGAAACGAACAATAATTTTCAAAAATTGTTGGATCCGTTTCTGAACAATTGCAGTATTCACTTTGGTTATTGTTTATCTTTCCCGATGAGAACGACAAGAACCCTACAGGTCACCTGATAGCTAAACGTAAGGTAGCTAAACGTAAGGTAGCTAAAGCGAAGCTTTAACGATTGCTTCTGAAGTCACGTTGTCGTGGGAGAACTAAGACGTAACAGGTAGTTGAGATCGCGGGGCTGAACGTGACCCAGCGCAGAGCTAACAGAGAAAGAGAGATAGGAGACTTAGATTGTTTGAGGTGGAAGGAGGCTCTGATCATCGACTGCCTTATCGTGAACTTTGAAACGAGACCTCGGCAGCCATTAACAACGGTCACGTTGTCGTTCCGACAGTTCAAGTTTCACGTTGCTAGAAAGAAGGTGACGTTGCTCTTGCAGTGTTGTATGTCCTATAGTTTCATCTTACAGTGTTTCAGTCTCTTAATTGTTATCCTGATTTGCTAATAGATTCGCGGATTTAGACTCGGCAGACTTCTCAAGATCTCACTAATGCAATCGCATTTAGATTATGCGAATCTCGGAATCCCCTGTGCATCGATTGCGTGTCCTGATGAGATAATCGTTTGACGACGTTGCCGTAGCGTAATTCTGTTAATTGTTGCCGTACGACATTTTATATTATCTATGACAATTTATGCTGTTCCGAGACGTTGACTTTTCTATGTGGGTTTTCGGCTGTTTTATTGTATAGTTTGTATAGGTAATTGTTTCTTGGTAAAGTTATTATTTTTTTAAAGGAATCACAATTATTTATAATTAGGTTAAGAGTCTATCTATTTTGAATTTATTTCTGCAACAACAGAAGATTTTAAAATGGCAGTTTTCCTATGTTATTGTCTAATATTCAGAGTTCAGTTTCATATCTTTTTCATGCAAAAAGAGGTACTATTTTTTAATGAAAAAAAATATAGAAGCATTTTAAAATAGACGGTATTAAAAATTATTTAACTTGAATAGTTAGAAATAGAATTTCCATCCGAAATTGTGTGTATAAATTTGTTGTTGAAGTGTAATGAAATTGTTTCTGGAGTCAGCGTGTGACTGGTCTTCTCGAATTTGTTGTAACTGGGACGGAAGATCGAATAAATTGTGTGAACAACAATGTTTAATCGTGCGCGATGCACCGATTGTTTAACATTCGTTGAATTCTTCGTGTCGGTAATTGGCCGAATGTTGTCGCTCGCGGCTCGACCCGGTTTTGCAGAGGCAATCCAATTATATTCGCAGCAAAATTCGTACCTTGGCTTCGCGATACAGCTAAATTCATTAAATCAAGCAGAATCAGACACGTTCGACGATGCTTGCCGACGGACAACAATCCATTGGATCAGGACGGACGTGGTCGATTCACTTCTGTGGATATATTGTCAATTGATATTCCCCGTTGCGAGGGCTACGTACAATAAAAATAGAATATTCGTTGTAAAAACATCAGAAAAACTTTCATCAAATTCGATTGGCGAAAGTCTTGTTACCAGATCCACAGTTTTTATTTTTAACGAAACTTATTGAATTTGAGTTGAAACTAGTTTAATGCGAATCATTTTTTCGGTGACAAGTAATTTATATGCCACATTCGCAATTCTACTAATTTTTTAAATGAATATAATATAAAGAATATAATAAATTTTTCGATAAACGAATTATTTACTCACTCATTGAAGCTGTTTCAGACAAGACGTCACAAAATTCACTGTTAAATTCGCAATTTTGAACATTTTTTTTCAAAACTCTTCCAACACACAGTTAAAAGTATACGCTTTAACATGTATATAACAGTTTTTCGATAAAAAGTGATATACTTTTTTAAAAGATTGTCAAAGTAAGTACATCCTCTTTTGGTTTTCACCGATCAAGGGCTATTAACGGTCCGAGACCTGATTTTACGGTGTTGCGTGGAAAGAAAACAGTAATAGCAACACAGTCGTAACGCGAGGAGCGATCGTTGTCGTAACGGGGTTACAATGGCAACGGCTGCTTACGAAACGCGATTAAGTTTCCGGATTTTCGTTCCGCGGGCAATCGATAATTCGTTGCCCGTCGCTCTAGGCTTATTACGCCCCAGAGCTGCTAAACTATAATCTTGAGTGGTTCGAGACGCTGCTCGTTAAGGATTTCAGGCTTTCACGGCTTATCGGACGCTTCTATCGATTTCGGACTGCAGTCACCGATCTCCGTAAACACGTCGCTAATACCGCGTCACGGTGTCCCGCTGATCGCGGGAAATTGCAAATTGAATGCCCCAAGGAGTCCGCAAACAGGTTTCCTACCTGCTCCAATTTTGCATTATCAATAGCCATTTTCTCCGAGTCACTTTTCTCCCCAAGCGCTACACCTGTCGTAAGTGATCGTTTCGAGAAAATTGCGACAATTTGCACGATTTGCACAATTTCTAGACCCCGGTTTATGCGATTTATATTAACCTGCGGTATGACGTAGTTCATGCGAAATTAAGGAGAGTTTAAATCATCATTTTGTCATAGTATTTTTACAAAATACTGGAACCTGAATTTTGCGATTTTCGCTTATCTCGAGAAAATAGGTTGTGCGTGTTTTAACTTTAATTTTGAAAACTAGTGGCTGAATCGAGTTGATATTTTTTTTATTCCGTCAGAAAGGTTTTATGTAACCGTAGAAATTTTTTTCAGTCGAAAAAAATTAATTGTGTAAGGTCGAAGATTATAAACAAGCTTCTATTTTGAAACTTTTTATTTCGAGGGACTGCTTCTTTGATATTCTTCGAGGTTTATCAGACAATTTCTAATTGAAGAACAACAACAATGGCGAAATGTGCTTGAAACTAGGGATTTTTCTTCCGTATAAATCCTCCAGAGGGCTCGACAGCGAGCCGACAGTGACTCCGTGTCTCGACAGTATCGGTCTTCCGCAATTTGATCAGCTCCTGCTTTCACGTGTCAATATGTTTCCATTTCGAACGCGTTCTCTTGTTTCAAGAATTCACGTTGCTTGCATATCGCTCTACCAGTGTGCGTAATATTTTACACATTTACACTGTCTTGTAGTAGTTGTACACTTTTTTGTATTGCGATTAGTGTAAATTGTCGAACGATTAGGGTTCGAGGATGGGTTTATGGTTTCCCAGCGTGTCCTTGGCGCGAGGGTTAATTGGCGAATTGAATTTCCAGTTCCAGAGAACGGAACAAGCTCGTAGAAGCTAGATTAGTTCCTTGTTAATTGCTTCTGCAGCCAGGATTAATCTTTGACGCGAACTTGGGCTCTGGCTTGCAATTACTGGCTCTCTGGGAATCTTGTAACGTCTTGCTTTGTAAAATATGCACTGGGTCACTTAAGCACTGGGTCACAGTTTTGAGATACAAAACAAATTTATTGAAAACAGTATCAACGTTTATAAATAATATTCTTGCTGTAAAAGTGCTGCTTGTTTTAAGCGCCATTTTATCTGGAAAATAAATTTTCGTTTCACAGTTCCACTGTTCCTTTTTTCACACTTTACCTATCGGAAGTCTATTGATAGGATTTTCCATAATTGTGCTGTACCAAAAGAAAGCATAGAAATTGTCTTTTACATTGCAATGTTAAATGAAACTATTAGATGACGTTATTGATAGCGACTTGTTAGTTCACAACGAAAATTGTTGTTGCTATTGGAGATTCCATTAAAAAGTGTTTAGCCATGCACCATAGATTTTTCAAAATTATGCAATAATCACCGATCGGTAATGTGTTAAGGGCACTTCAACCTTTTTAAACTGGTTAAAAGCGTTTTTCAAGATACTAGAGATTTTTTCAGAATTTTGTAGCTGTCAAATGGATCTCAAAAGGCCTGCAATTTAATTTAAAGCTTGTTAATTTAAATAGCTTTGAATGTAGATTGTATTAAAAGTTCTGATGTGGATGAAATACTGTTTTTTATGAGAAATGGTAATCCTACCTTGCCCCCATTTTCTTCAAGTCTGGCGCAACTGACCTTCTTCTTTTTCTCTGTTCCAGGTGTCGACTACATGCATCCGGACCTAAAGTACAACTACGTGAGTACGACCTCCATTTTTCATCTAGAAAGTCTCCTTTGTCGTCGGACATTCTTCGGAGAGAATCGGTTCTCTCGTCTCGATTTTCTTGGAATGCTCGGTCCATTTTTCTCCCAAATTGCTGCAATTCATTCTCCACTTTATCATATGAAGTGTCTACACAATATGTACAGTTCAAACAATATCAAAAGATAATTTATCTCGAATTTTATTGCGAACAGTTACAATTTAAAAAAATATAAAATTACGGTCGAAAGACACTGAAATATTACTGAAAAATATTCATCTATAACTTGCTAATCATCCGGTATGCCTTACATTTGTACTCCCGTCCATAAATCACCGGACACTTATCTTCAACAAAATGGTAATTAAAGAATACAAGCTTCCAGCTTGATTTTATTGTTTTATTTTGATTAGATGTAGCTATTGTACGATAATATTTCAATGCAAAATTAAATATATACATATGCTATTTGAATATGGATGATATTTTGGTCAGATTTGATTTACATGTTTTCTACATTAGAAAAATTAGTAAGTACCATTTTTATTTCATAATACGGGTTCATTAATAACAAAAGATCGTGACTTATAAAATGGATCTAATTATTTCATTAAAGCGTCATCAAAAGCGATGTACAATAAAAATCTCATCAACGAACAAAATTTGATTCGGCATTAATATTCACAATTAATATTCCCCGTCGACAAAGGGGCAAGTCCAACAGTATTACGCAGAAACGGCGTTGAATAAATAGGATCGAGCGTTGTGCCAACACTGAGAACCAGTGCTCGACCCGATTCCAGATCCAAAGAGTTCGAAACGCGCTCGTTCAAAGGAACCCGCGGTTAAAGATGCGAAATGTCAGCTGGCGGGTAGAACACGTTTTATAAGGAAAAACGACTCGGTGAAATAATGGGAAAATAATGTTATATCTCGGTCGGGTGTCTTCCGTCGCTAGTTGGTTTAATGCGACAGCCGCTGGTCGACAATGCAACCCGTCTTCCACCGAGGAAGGTGATGCACGGATGCGAAAAGACAATGCAACCGGCACGTGTCTCTCGCTGCAACTGCTGATCAACTTTGTGCGACCGGCAGACAATGAGGGGCGAAAGTTTACGTCGCGAAACTCGACGAGGAAAAAATTTCGCTGGGTTCTCTAATTAGTTATATCGGTAGACCGGGTGGATCTGTTGAGGGAAATGAAAGGTGTCTGTCGAGGAGAGAAGAATTAATCCTGCTGAATTCTTGGGGTCTTTTTAATACTTTGAACTTCAATTTAAATTAAGCTGTTAAAGCACAAAGATGAAGCACAAGGATCAAGCATAAAGATCACAATGATCAATCGCAATGATCAAGCACAATGTTCAAGCACAATGTTTAAGCACAATGTTCAAGCACAATGTTCAAGCACAATGTTCAAGCACAATGTTCAAGCACAACGTTCAAGCACAATGTTCAAACACAATGTTCAAGCACAAGGTTGAACAACACTGTCCAAGCACAACGTTCAAGTACAATGTTCAAGGACAAGTACAGAGATCAAGCACAAAGATCAAGCACAAAGACCAAGCACAAAGACCAAGCACAAAGACCAAGCACAAAGACCAAGCACAATGATCAAGAACAATGATCAAGCACAAGAATGAAGCACAATGTGTGAAGCACAATGATGAACACAAGGATCAAGTACGAAGATCAAGCACAAAGTCCAAGTTTGAAGACCAAGCACAATGATAAAGAACAAGAATCAAGTACAAAGATCAAGCACAAAGATCAAGCATAAAACCAAGCACAATGATCAAGCATAATGTTCATTAATGAAGCGCAATGTTCAAGCACAATGATGAAGTACAATGTTTAAACACAATGGTGAAGCATAATGTTCAAGCACAATGATCAAGCACAATGATTAAGCAAAATGGTCAAGCACAAGGATCAAGCACAATGATCAAACACAGAAGATTTATGCAGTTTTTTGCAGAATAAAAACAGATTGCCGAAAGCTTCAACGCAGCATTCCTGTCAATTAGTAGTAGTAAAATGACGAAGGAAACTGGAGAGAATAGTCGTCTAGAAAAGACTAAGATTAATGGCCGACGTTATGAAATGATAGTCGGTGAAATTAATGAAAGAGAATTTTGCACCGCAAACTATGACGGTGGATGGTATCTGTAGCCAATTAGTGGGCGATGTGGAATCCTTGTTACTCTTCTTTGAAATTTATTCGGTCCTCTGGTTATACAAGCACGATCTCGTTGAATAATCCTCTTCGAAATTGCCGGCACGAGTATCGCCTATTATTAATAGCTGTCTTATCGTGTGCTACCCTTTACATTTTCTGTTTATCCTCTGCTAATGGGAAGGCAATCAAATAAATAAGTTGCATTCTTTTGTTACAGAATGCCAAGGCTTCTTACGACTTCAGCAGTAACGATCCTTTTCCTTATCCGAGATACACCGATGACTGGTTTAACAGGTGAGTGTACGTTGATAATGTACAGCGTGAGATATAGTTGTTAATAATTATATCATACTGCGGGAGGAGAGAGAAAAATTAAATGAAAAATTCAGAAAATTTTTTGCAATTACTTAAAATTATATTTATATGTTCGAAAGACATATTCCCATTTCCAACGTACATGACTTGCCCCACTAGCATCATTCATCCGCAGAACAACCATAATCCCCAGACTTCTACGGCACCTAAGTAAATCACGCTTTACGCGGGACAATAATCTGCGAAACACGATGTCTCCGCAGAAATAATCTACCTTCTGGACTCGGGAAACCGTATCTCGGTGACGAAGGTCGCCGCGATCGCGTAATTAACGATCCCCGAGTAATAATTAGCGCCATTCGTGCTTTAATGATTACACTGTCGGCGAAAGAAAATATGTTCTACCGCGAGCCCCTTTCTTATTACAAAGAGAACTTTGTTTTCCTTCAGTGATTGAGGATAACATCGTTATTAAAGAAAACGGAGGGGTAACGTTCGAGGCGATGAATCCTAAAGTTTTCCCTCGTCAATGGAAAATTGACTTTCCTCTGGGAAAACTTTCATTCGTCGGTTTCAATAAAAGTTTGTGGATTTAAAGTAACCGAGAAGAATTAGATTTGTTTTATCAGCGAATTGCGGTACTTTACGTAAATACAGATTTTTATCAACTATTTTAAACAATTTAAGTTAAATAATTTTCTTCTTTTCATCGGGACATGTATTAAGTTGTAAAGGAGATAAAAATTAATAGAGAAAATAAGAATCCATCCTTTAATCTTATTTTCGGCTTTTCTCAAAATCTCGTTTTCAAACCTTTCTGAAGAAAATAAAAAAAATTTCAACCCGATCTAACCGTACTCTGAACGTAATTGGAAAAGATCAGTTTTAGACAATTTTTAATCTATATTTTATGAACAAATGCTAAACCAGCAAAACGATGACTTAGTCTCCATCTCCCCTAATTTCGAGTTGAGTACACAGTGTTAGGTTTTCAATGATGTCCTCGGTTCCTAAATAAGGATTCTTGATCCTTCTTTGTCGGCTGATCAAAGACAGATTTTCAGGTAACAGTGTGGCATTGCAGATCGTCATGGAGAATTCTGGGATGAATGTTTCCTGGTCGACTCAGAGGAATGTTTCCTGGAATTACTAGGGAAATAACGTTCGTGAGTCAAGAATGCGACTCTTTGGGAAGGGCAACGGGCTTACGTAAGCTCCGGAGCAATTTCCGCGGGCCTGCGCCACTGACAAGCATGTTTCCATCGAAGGGATCGGAAAAAGTAGGGGCTCAGCTAGTACGGTCTTCTGTCATTTCCTTCGCTTCAGTTCCTCTATGGAAAGTTCGATTATCATCTCCAAAGAATGTAGTCTGCGAGCTCGTCCCTTTCGTTACGTTTCAAACGAAATTTTTAATATCTCGCTGGGTTCACTCCCACTGGCCTTCTTTCTCTTCTACATTGCAAAGGACTCGTCGATCTATTGTTAACCTCCAGATCCAGGAAAGTTTTATAAATATTCCGATATTAATAATTTCGTAGCTGAAAACAAATTATACTTAATTTTTCATGAATACTACGATTTTCAGAATTTCTTCTATCGAATCTGGTGTGGACACACAAATTTCTAATTTTGTGGGTTAGTTTGTCGATCTTCAGAGAATATAAGGAAAATCTTTTTATATGGAAATGTACAACAGTGATATTAATAATTTTATATTTGTCGTTAGCTATGGCCTATAGAAAATAGTACGATTTTGGAAATTTTTTTGCTGGATCTGACAATCTTTAACCAGTTAACTGCGTTCGACGTGTATACACGTCAATCCAGAACTCTATTTCGGTGCAATAACAATAACCTTTTCAAGAACGAATTGTTAATATTTTATCAAATAATAATGTAATCCTTCCTCGTTTTTCGTAAAATTTATAATAGGATCATTTGCTCTGCGTTCGACGTGTATAATCGTCATTGCTTGATTTTAATTCCGCACTCAGTCGGGGATTTTTAAAACTAAATTCCGCAGTTAAAAGGTTAAAGAATACAAAGATAATTCTGTTTGTCCAAAGATAACGATTATATCCAAAGTCATAAAATGACTCAATTAAATAAATTATTTAACCAGTTAACTGTGGCGATCTCTTTGAAAAGCGCCCACCAGTGTGTGTCGCGATAATCAGTTAGCTCTCAGGAAGTTATGAATCCATCTCAAATCATTTATAATTTTCATTTGTTTGTTTCATTTCGTCTTGCCCTCTAAACATTTTAAACATATTAAAATTTACGAATATAATTTAGTTTTCGCCAGAATTACAATTTAAATATGAAATTGTAACAAAATTTTACGCGTGACGGATATAATTGTCATGACAAAAAATTCTGCCACATCTCCATGACGGATATAGTCGTCAAACACACTTAACTGGTTAAAATAAAGATTTGACGTTAGTAAGAAATTTTTAGCGAGATTCCCCAAGAAGAGACATTTCTCGAAACCAGTTTCATTACATCAAACAAATTGCTTGCGATTGTCCGTAATTATTGTTCCACCATCGAAAGAAATTGATGAATAAATCAATCGCCAGTGTCCCAGTCTCTAGATTGTTCTTCTCCTGTGTCGCCGAGGAGAGTTCCAGTCGAGTTTTAACAGACTCTGCAGCCGGTCGCGCTGTTGTAATTTCATTCCACCCCCATTAACGAAGGTAGAACGAGTTCAAGGGAGAAAACGAACGCGAAATTGATTATAACGTTTCCCGGACGGTCGTTCACGGGGAATCTGTTAATCCGTGATATTGCACGGCCGACCTCGGACTCTAGCTCGCCTTATTTACTTAACCGAGAAAGTTGGCGATTTCGAGCACGACGATACTCCATCTGTGTCGCGTGTAAGACGACGACGGCCATTGTGCTCTTTATGGGATTCGTTTCTTGATTTTATTGGCGTAATCCGAACCTTGTAATAAACCGAGCAACGAGGACGTCTTCGACGAGTATAATGAAAGGAACGCGATAAAAGGGCGAACCATAAAATCGCTGCGCGTAAAATCTGTGACGATACCAATTCCTTGGCGTGGGATAAAGAAATTTCAGATTTGTGCTTGCATTTCGTAAACGTGGAATGCCTTGAGACACGAGATACAAAAACTTAACCCGCCGTTAGTTAGGTGGGATCTTACAGACCCCAGAGATTTTAGATTGATTGTAACATTGTAACAACGCGTGACAGCGAGTCGGGCCTGAGTGCATTTAAAAATTTAATTTCGTGGAACTACAGTTTTACTCTGAAACATTACAAGCCTCTTAAGCAACACCTAATCTTATATTCATGAAGAAGGTATTTATTTCTATAATACAATATATTATTTCGGTGGGGTCTGTGAGACCCCATCTTACCACTTTCGATACATTTTTACACCTTACGAACGGGTTAAGGAATTAGGCACATTTTTTTTTAAATTATTATTATTTTTCATTATTAACCCTTAGCACTCGAGTGGCGTCTCTGAGATGTCACTAAAAATGACTGTACTATTGTTTAAAATATCGTTTACATTATTAGATATGTCGGTATCTAACCAATCACTAAACATTTAATTATTGTATGAGCTATTATACCAATTTCATAACTACCAAATTTAAAAAATCATAGAGAATGAAAATGATTCTCGGTCAGATGAAACGTTTGATTTTCGAGTTAAAATAGCTCCGAGTGCAAAGGGTTAAATCGATATTATAAGAATGTGGTAAAACGTATAATTTATTATTTATTTTAGGAACAGAAAAGGAATAGACATTAAGTGTATAATAGTTGCGCGATTAAAAACTAACTGTTATAGACACAAACTTTATTTTCACCCGTCAAACAATTTGTCGGTTCGCGAAGTACACCTTATTATAACGCATAGAAAAAGACCCAGAAATATTCGCTTCACCGCTATTTATACAGTTCTCCTAGTCTTATCAACTACCTGAGATTCGTGGAAAAAAGGCTAGAGCAGTTGCTTAGTATTATTTACTTTAACCGCCGTCCCAGGTATATAAATTCCTGAGCTCGTCCTTGCATGCCACATGCGTAATGAATTTCGCTAGACGGTTAATTTCTAGTAAATTTACAATCACACTTTTTTCTCTTTTTCCGAACCTCGCGACCCATTGCAGCCTGGCGGCCCCGGATATACCTTTCGGTTTTTCCGTGCTCGCTCATAAACCTTCGTGCGAGAAAATCTCCGAAATCGAGGTTTTTTGCGGCCTAAGGTAGACACATTGTATCTACCTTTACACGCTATTTGCTTGAATGCAACTAACGCTGTCGCGCATTCGCCGGTGTCAACGAGATTCGGACGCTTAAACTTTGAACTATGCACAATTTCATAACAATCGACTAACAATAGCCATCTTCCACTAGTCTCTTACAATTTCACATATGGACCGTTTATTTTGAAAGTGGTGTAAGTCGATTTCTTTTGAAAAATGAGATATCACATAATTTGTGATTAATTTAGTGTCAACTTTTTATTTATAACTAGTTAATATTTAATATCTTTAAAAGTGCCAATGTTTTGTTCAATTTAAAATTAGTCAATCAAAGAAATTGCGTAGCGATAGATTATGAAAGTGGTGTAAGTCCAATTTCCATAGACGAAGGTGGCGGGGTCACGTGGTTACCACACCACAGGATTATTATGATGTTATAAAACAATGTAGACACAAAATAATAGATTTATTTTACACGAGATGAAACGAGAGAATTTCGTTTCAACATAAAATCTACAAAACTCAATTCAGAAACGGGTAAGAAAAAATATTAACAGAGAAAAGGTAAACTGGCTGAAAATATGTTGTATGAGATGTTGCAAAAGTGCACCGTATACTCCTTTGTATAAAACATCGATTGAGGATACAGAATTTAAGACGTTAGATTTATCACCTACATGTCGGGGAAGACCGCAAAAGTTTGAAAGAAATTTTGTATAACGATGCCAGACCTATTAAATACGAAAAATATAAGGATATGAAGCAGTTATTACCTTATGTACCTCCTGTGCATCATGAATATTTCGAAACACTGCCACGTAAAAAGCATAAATAAATAATAGCAATATCTTATGTTAAGTTTAACAATATATGAACATAATTAACGTTCAAAATAAAAAGATACTATTCCTATTTTATTTCTTGTTATTATTTATAAATAAAATTGGATTAATACAAAATATATTTTAAGTGATACTTAATTTTTCATCATCGAAATTAAATGATTTTTACAATTGACTAATTCTGAAAATGGTGTAAGTCAATTTACATCCCGTAAAATGTTATCTTAGTTAAATTCGCCTAAAAGAAATTTATATAATCAAATTACATATTGATAAATTAGTAGAAACATTGCCAGACATGATATAATTGATGTTTCTTTTTAATTGACTAATATGCTAACCTTTAATTTTCTCGAAACGATAAAAAATGGACTTGCATCACTTTCAAAATAAACGGCCCATATCGTACTTCGTGTTTATTTCGCATACATGTGTCTAAACGCAAAAAAATAACAGAAATCCATTTCTATCCGTAACACTAACTGTTAACCTAAACTAGCGATTACTATACTAAAATATCCTAAACAATCCTGAAATATCTCTAGAGTATACCTAACGTTTGTATCTTAAAACTATATACCGGGTGCCCGAATATTCCCGATACCACAAGAATATAGAACAATTTCAAAGACAAAGTTGAAAGAAGATACATAGGTACTTATTGACCTGAGGTTTGAAAACAATTTCTAACAAATTTGAAAAGAATATTGGAAGAATGTCTTCGGGTTTGTTTATGGAAATGGATTGAAAATCGTTGTTTCTGTGAACAGCCACGGCACCAGGTGCGCAGGAGAGGTGGCAGCAGCCCGGGACAACGGCGTGTGCGGCGTGGGCGTCGCATACGACTCGAAGGTGGCCGGCATCCGAATGCTGGATCAGCCTTACATGACCGACCTGATCGAAGCGAACAGCATGGGACACGAACCTGACCTCATCGACATTTATAGCGCCTCGTGGGGACCGACGGACGACGGGAAGACCGTCGACGGTCCAAGGAACGCGACTATGAGGGCGATCGTGCGCGGAGTTAACGAGGTGCGTGTCGGGGTGTCACGTTTTTCTTATCCTCCAACTACCAACCCCTACCAACCTCTACCTAAAGCATCTCTCCTTACCCGACCTTCGGTCAGGTCGACGCTAAGGGTCACGATTTAACACTCTTCGGTCGTCGCCCTTGACTACTCGCGGCTTTTTGCACGGTGAAACACCGGTCGCCGGAATTAATTATTTCACACGTTCCAGATAAGGCAATTTATTCTGACGGAAGTAGTGGACGTACGGATTTCTGATTTTGTGGGTTGATAAAGCTACGTTCAGAGCATATTGTTACGAGCCAGGGCCGGCGAAGGGTTATTACCCTAGGAATAAGGAATCAATTTGTTAGTTGAAAGTGCGCGGACGAACCCAATGCGAAATTGGGGAGCCGCTAGGATTATAGATTGGGAGGACGAACCTGACGCGAAGTCAGGGAGCCTATAGGAATGGAGTCAAACGCAGACGAACCTGATGCGAAATCAGGGAGCTGCTAGGAAGGTGAAACTTCACGGACGAACCCAATGCGAAATTGGGGAGTCGCTAGGAGGTTGGCAAAGAGCGCAGACGAACCTGATGCGAAATCAGGGAGCTGCTAGGAGGTTGGCGAAGAGCACAGACGCACCTGATGCGAAATCAGGGAGCTGTTAGGATGCGGATGAACCTGATGCGAAACCAGGGAGCCGCTAGGATTGTGTAGTATTCGTGGACGAACCCAATGCGAAATTGGGGAGCCACTAGGTAAAATAAATCTCTGTTCGGAAGATAGGAATGTTGCGAACGAACCTGATGCGAAATCAGGGAGTCGCTAGGAATGTTAGTAGGGCCTCGTAACTGATATAATCTAATTGATACAACCCGAGCGGTAAGGTTGTATCGTGTGGGAACGTTCAATTACTCTATTAGGATACAGGAACTATAATTGAGGGTTTAGCGAGTTTACACGAAATTATCAAATAACAGAAATATATTCAACTAATGAGTAACGTGTGTAATTGTCGCGAACGAATAAGATGAGTTGTAAGAAAGGTGTTGTTACCGAAATTCAGATGCTCGGTTTTGACGCACCGGCAATGCGGGGGTCTCGTAGCGACTTTAGAAATGCCTAATAGATTTTATACCGGACTCGCGGAATCAATATGGTTAACTTTGATACGAAGGGGAACTCTAGCCCGATCTCACTGAAAGTCGACTCTACGAGATGCAGCACGACGCGACTCGATTCGTGACTACCGAAGTACTAGCCCCCGAGAGTAAAAATCAGAGGGTTTATATACCCCCACAACGAATGAACTGCTTTGTTCATAATCTAAGGGCACTTAGGGCCGGACTAATAACTCTAGTTTCTTGTCACTTCCAATGAAATCAAAGCCAGAGCTCAGTCCTAATGAAAGGGTTCAACTGAGATATGAAAGGTTATCTAGGACGCTTCCATTCAGAGACGATCTGGAAGAGATTCCTGTGAGGAAACGAACGGAAGATTTTCTCTATCCGTAACAATATAAAGAATATTTTTTCGTGTGAAAATTTTTAGTATCAACCCTTAGCACTCGAGTGGCGACTCTGAGGCGCCACTAAAAATTGCCGTGCCATTATTCAAAATATTGTTTCCATTACTATACAGGGTGGGGCAATAACTATGACCACTTTAAATATTGCCGTTATTTGTAATAATATGAAAAAATGTATACAAAACTTACACGGTATGGAGGGGGACATATTGTGACACAAACATTTTCTGTGTGGGTGGATGCATAGAGGAGATTTCAAGGTCACCTTTAGTTTTTTAAATCGAAAGACCTACTTGCTGTATCGTGAATCGGTAGATTATTGAATTCTGTGTCAAAATTTATTGACCTTCGGATGCCCTAAACTTAATAGTTAACGAGATATTATCCAAAGAAGAATGAAAATTATTTCGATGATATCTCGTTAACTATTAGATTTAGGACGTATGGAGGTCGATACATTTGTGGCGGCCTACTTCCTACACTCGCCACAAGATGCACAGATAGTCAAAGACCTTTCTCGCTACTACCTGATCAGTCACCGATCCCTATATATACGTCCTCAACTGCCGATTACACCGTCTAAGGCAGGGCCCGCTAGCTAGCCTTACTGACGAGTCCCCTAGCGGGCCTAGGACGAAACGCTCCGTTTCCTTTTCCTCCTTCTCTCTCTCACACCTATGCAGCGCCGCCAAACATTTTTACTCAGAATTCGATAATCTATCGATTCATGACACAGAGAGTATATCTCTCCATTTAAAAAACTCAAGGTGACCTTGAAATCTCCTCTATGCATCCACCCACGTAGGAAATGTTTGTGCCACAATATGCCCCCTCTATACCGTGTAAGTTTTGTATACAACATTTTTTCATATTATTACAAATAACGGCAATCTTTAAAGTGGTCATAGTTATTGCCCCACCCTGTATATCTTGGTATCTAATAAATCACTAAACATTGAAGTATTGTGTGAGGTATTATATCAATTTCATATTCATACAGAGAAAAGAATTAATATAGAATGGAATTATTTTAGGTCGAAAAAAATGTTTAATTTTCAATTTTAGATAGGTCCGAGTGCAAAGGGTTAAATATTAACCTTTGCAAGGTAATATGTCGGGCCTCGGAGATCCCAGCTTCAGATTTTTGAAAAGAATTTTTATATGAATAAAATTAAATCTGTTTGTTTACTTTTTATTCTGTGTTATTCTTTATCCTTTTTTTTCTTTCTTTTTTTTATAGACATGCGGAAAAGTAACAAAACAAAAACCGCATGCATGTGGATGTTGACAAGGCCCCGTTACAGCAACTCACTTGTCAAACATCTCATTTTCTCGGGTTACACCACGCATGTTCTTGTCTTACGTGTTATTCTTTATTCTAAATTGAATAAAAACGTGGCTATTTATGAAATTCATTTGTCGGGGTCTAAGAGACCCCGCCTTACTATTTATGTGTTATTAGACCGTACCTTACGACGGTTAACAATTTTTTAGTTTTCGTTACTCAAAGTTCGTGTACACTCCTATCATTGGCAAATACTGTTATTTTGAGAATGTTTTCTGGAACACCTGGCAAACATGTGAATTTCAAACTTTGTGGATTGATTTGTCAATCTTTTAGGAGTACAGAGAACATTGTTTTACATTATTAATATTAACATTAACAGTGCAGTATTTTCTATTAGTGGCCACGTACATAATCAAACGTGTTGTTGACAGATATAGCGATTTTAAGAATTTTTTTCGGCTGAACAATTTGGCATAAAAGTTCAAAATTCGTGAGCAGATTTGTCAATCGTTAGACACTATGAACATAATTTTTTAATCTAAAAATATTACGTATATCCAAAGTTATAATCGTCCAACCAGACTACTGTTTTATCTCTACAGATAATTTGTGCGATTTTGGAAATTTTTTCTAGTGAAATTGATAAATGAAAAAATTTCAAAGTTTGTGGATAGGTTTGTTCGTCTTTAGACAGTATGATTTAAATTTTTTAATCCACAAATATTGTTTGTATTCAAAAGTTATGCTTACCCAGCCAGTGTGCTGTACCAGAAGCATGCATCATTTTGTATTCCAGTCAAACAACGACAGATTTGTCAATCGTTAGACACTATGAACATAATTTTTTAATCTAAAAATATTGCGTATATCCAAAGTTATAATCGTCCAACCAGAGTACTGTTTTATCTCCACAGATAATTTGTGCGATTTTGGAAATTTTTTCTAGCGTAATTGGTGAATGAAAAAATTTCAAACTTTGTGGATAGATTTGTTCGTCTTTAGGCAGTATGGCCATAATTTTTTAATCTACAAATATTGTTTGTATTCAAAGTTATGTTTACCCAGCCAGTGTGCTGTACCAGAAGCATGCATCATTTTGTGTTCCAGTCAAACAACCGACAGATTTGCCAGTCGAGAGAAAATATGAAACCATATTTTTTTAATCGAAACATATTGCGTATATCCAAAGTTATAATCGTCCAACCAGAGTACTGTTTTATTTCTACAGATGATTAATGCGATTTGTAAATGGGGAAATTTTTTCTAGCGAAACTGCTAAATGAAAAACTTTCATACTTTGTGGATAGGTTCGTTCATCTTTAGGAAGTATGACCATAATTTTTTAATCCAGAAATATTGCGTATATCCAAAGTTATAATTGGCCAACCAGAGTACTGTTTTATTTCTACAGATGATTAATGCGATTTGTAAATGGGGAAATTTTTTCTAGCGAAACTGGTAAATGAAAAACTTTCATACTTTGTGGATAGGTTCGTTCATCTTTAGGAAGTATGACCATAATTTTTTAATCCAGAAATATTGCGTATATCCAAAGTTATAATTGGCCAACCAGAGTACTGTTTTATTTCTACAGATCATCAATGCGATTTTGGACATTTTTTCTAGCGAAACTGGTAAATGAAAAACTTTCATACTTTGTGGATAGGTTCGTTCATCTTTAGAAAGTATGACCATAATTTGTTAATCCAGAAATATTGTTTATATTCAAAGTTATGCTTACCCAGCCAGTGTGCTGTACCAGAATCATGCATCACTTTGTATTCTAGTCAAACAACCGACATTTTCACCCGAGTAAATTCAATACCGTGACCGTCTAAGATTCATGGACCACCGATGACACCTCAGTCCATTTGTTACTAGCAGGAACAAGGTGACACCGTTTCGTCAAGGCTAGGTCCTTTCAATTTCGAGACACGTCCTCGAAAAGTCCGACTGTGCTCCAAATAACAGTTCGCGCGCGTACAGCTCGCATATCCTCGAAGATTTTCCACCGTTCTTCCCAGGACCTCGCTGATCAGCATTCTGTTTCTGTGTGACGTTTACATTTCCCACGTGCGAACTACTTCTCGACGTTTTTATTTGGTCGCGTCCCTTCGCTGCTCCGCTTTCCATTTAGAAAAGGAAGCTGCGAACACGAGTTTTCCGCGTTTGCTGTTGTAATTTTCCGGCGTGCTTCTTCGGCTGTCGCGCTGACAGCTTCCCGTGGAAAATTCTTCAGGATTCAACGGTTACGTTTTGTTAGCTACGGAGTTGGGAGAAATAAGGGTCGAGTGCACTTTAATCGCCAGTGGACCTTGGTTGGCCTCATTTTATTTGAAATAACACAACTATTTCAAATAATGAATTACGTCAAATACTATTTCTGAAGTCAAAAATTATTATTATTTTTGAAATAATTTATTTTGATAATGCCCAAGTCTGTAGCCAGAGTTGGGCATAAATTTTTATGTAAATAAAATTTTTGTCCAACTCTGTAGTGGACTGTAAAAAATAAAGTAGAAAATAATGACCAAGTCAGAATTGAGAAAAAATTTGATTTACATAAAAATTTTTGCCCAACTCTTTCTGTAGTGGACTGCAAAAAATAAAATAGAAAATAATGCCCAAGTCTGTAGTCAGAATTGAGAAAAAATTTCGAATAGAGTAGGGTTTTTTTCAAGTGGGATCTAAAACCACTTTATTCGAAATGTTTATGTAAATAAAATTTTTGCCCAACTCTGTCTGTAGTGAACTGCAAAAAATAAAATAGAATATAATGCCCAAGTCTGTAGTCAGAATTGAGAAAAAATTGTATTTACATAAAAATTTCGAATACAGTGGGTTTTTTCCAAGTGGGTTTTAAACCCACTATATTCGAAATTTTTATGTAAATAAAGTTTTCGCCCGACTCTGTCTGTACTGGAATGCAAAAAATAATATAGAAACTAGAACAAAGTTTTTTACGGTTATTACGTAACAATTATTTTCAACTCAAGGAAATGTTCGTTACATTGCTCCTTCTTAATTGATAGCATATGCTATAAATATATAAGGATCCACGCTGCAATAATCGGATTACACTTCGTTTAACTTCGACCTTTATCAACCGGTAATCTCGTTTCTTTTATTAGGTTTGTTCTGTACACTTATTTCCTCGAGGAGTGACATCATGTCGTTTATCGTTAGATTGGAGATTTTCATGCAATTTCCGTATGGAAATGTGCAATATTCTGTATATTGGGTTGGCAAGAAAGTAATTTCGGTATTTTAATGTAAAATAGAGCCCAATTTTTTTATTCAAGCAATTAACTTTAATGAATAAGATATCTTCCATTTTGTGCGATAATCTTTTGCCAAAAAGAATAAATATGAAAATATTTTATTGATTAAAGTTCATCACTTGAATCAAATAATTCGGTTTTACTTCATCTTAAAATACTGAAATTTCTTTCTTGCCAATCCAATATAATAAATCGAGTCTGAAACTCTTGTTATAATTCAAATCTGAATCTTGCTATAATTCAAGTCTGAATCTTGCTATAATTCAAGTCTGAATCTTGCTATAATTCTACTTTTTATTCCAACACACTACACCATCCGCTTGAATTGTACTTTTTCATTAAAAACAGTATCAGCCATGTCCTCGGCAATAATAATAATTGTCTGGTCTTTTCACAGGAAGATTCAAAGGGCACGAACAGTATCGAAATTAGCCCGGCATCTCGCGTCGCTCGGTAGCATTGTCCGCGCAGGTAATTAACGTCGACAATTACCCACGCGAATATATTCTGTAGCGTCGCGACGCTACGCGTCTCCTTGCGTCTTGTCGGCGGAAGTCATTTCGCCCGGCACTTAAGTCGAGTGTAAACAAAGCGCCCTTCGGGTCTATCGATCTCTCCTTCACCTCGCGAGCGTTCGACGAGTTTTTCTTTGCGGTCCTCGTGTGACCGATGTTTGTACTCGAACGAGCAATTAGGCGACGAAGGAAACAGAGAACGAAGTAGTAACTCTCTTGTCTATCCGACCCTTGTCGAAATCCCCAATATTTCCAATTCGATCGACCTTGTGCCCTTGTATTCCTACATTTCATTTCTATTACTGCTGTATACGAAGTCGTATACATCGGGTGTACAAAGTATTCGTACACCTCTTAAAATAGAATAACTTTTTTATACTTGTACCAAACGACCTGATTTTTTATCATCAATCAGAAGCATTGGTTTACGAAATGATATGCAAGAAAGATTTTCCAGAAATTATAATTTACAAGGTTACATGCAGAAATAAAAAAGGCATTTTTTAAAACTATTTTATTTGGGACCTCAATGAAAATTTAAAATATATGTTTTGTAGATCTACGTTAGTTATACGTACACTGATAATTTCATCTATTGAAAATACTATTAACCCCTTGCCTTACAATATCGTGTCAGACTCAAGAAGATTCTGAACAGAGTGTAATAAATGTATACAGTGAGTGCGTAAAAAGTATTCGTACACCTCTTAAAATAGAATAACTTTTTTATACTTGTACCAAACGACCTGATTTTTTATCATCAATCAGAAGCATTGGTTTACGAAATGATATGCAAGAAAGATTTTCCAGAAATTATAATTTACAAGGTTACATGCAGAAAAAAGGCATTTTTTAAAACTATTTTATTTGGACCTTAAAGAAAATTTAAAATATATGTTTTACAAAACATGTTTATAGTAGTTACACACATGTTGAAAATTTTGCAAGCAAATAAAAATGGTGAAAATTTTGCAAGCAAATAAAAATGGTGAAAATTTTGCAAGCAAATAAAAATGGTGAAAATCGTAGTTTTACACGACTTTTCATCAGTTTCTGCTTAAAATCCACAGAATCGTACATTTTTCGATGCGTGTGGTATTTCCTGTGTCAACCGATTTCGATGAATTTTTCAGTAAGTGTGTAACTACTATGAATCTACAAAACATATATTTCACATTTTCTTTAAGGCCCAAATAAAAAAGTCAGCTACTTTCGTAGCTACATGCTCTATTGTACTTATTTTCTTTTTCTTTTAGTGGTATATAACCCCCAGCCGATGATATTAGCAAAAATGAACATGTTTAAATACCACACCCGCCTCTGGCTATAATTCTAGTATGTGGTTTTTAAACCACACCCGCAGTGAAAGGGTTAAACGCATATTTGTTTATATTCGGGATCCGGTTAATCGAGGTTCTGCTGTGCCAACAGCGATCTCACATTGATAAGACACGTCTCAATGGAATCGTTGAAAGTCGCGCAAAAGCAATCGCGAAGGGACGACCACAAAAGGTTGGTGGGATCGCGTAAAATCCCGAGGGACAACACAGGATTCGCAGGGCTCGGCGGGCCCGTCTGATTCGTCGTAATTCGATTCCAGTGTGTAGCGAAGCTTTTCGAAATTTCCACCGGTCGGTCGAAGAGCGACCAATAATTGCTTCGAATCCAATCAGCGGCGGCCGCTGCTCGGTCTCTTCAAACGAAAACGTCGATAATTCATCGGAGAGAGAGACGACGGGCCTCGGCAGACCTAATTACAGAGATAATTAGATCGACGCGCGATGAAGGGAGAGGGGAAGAGGGAGACGGGCGTTTGTCGCTGCTGTTTTTGTCGCTCGATGCCGTAATAATATTGTTCGACCGAGAGACGCGGTTAATTGTCGACGAGCTCGATCACTCGAGGAGAGAGAGAGAGGTCATCCTATCGAAATATCGATCAGACTGCTCGATCGAGGCCTTTCGAGAGATCTGCCCGAGAGATTTCGGACGATGAACGAGAGACAAAGTGCCATTGACGAGGGCAGATTCTGTGGCTTCAAATTACCGACTGCTCCCTTCGACCACTAATTAGCTGCCATAGTTCACACCTGCCGAATGCGTGTTCCATTTTGTTGTAATGCCTCGTCACGCCCGTTTCTGTACACGTATTCGTTGTTTACGTGCCTCGCAAATTAATTTAGCCTTCGAATACAAATGTTCTGCGATGTTACGGATGCTATTGTTAAGGTATAAATTAGCTAAACTCTTTTATATTTTATTATATACGTTGTCCTACAAGTTTCTCTTTCGCTACGTGCACATTCCATATTGTTAGATAACATCAGCATAGATAAACAACACATTCTTCCGTTCGTTAATGTTTTATTATTAGCTTAAGCTTCCTCTTTCTTAACCGTGCCATTGGTTTTCATAAAAACTACTCTGAATTTGCACCGAGTACATTAATCGAGAACGAAACGAACTTTTCGGACAATCTAATACTTTATGTGAAATGAGACTATTTTCTTCTGTAATAACTTTAATCTGTTGGAAATTTGTGTTATTCAATCTTTTTAATTTGTTCACTGAGAGTGCATTGTTCAATGAAGTTATTAGAAACATTTGCATAACATTGACAAAATTGTACATTGAAACAATCAACTTCTAGATGAAAGTCTATCCACTTATTATTCTGATCATTTTTATTATTCAGCGAAATGGTTGACGTGTACACTACCGCCTCGAAAGTATGTTGACACTTCCTTTTTCTCTACAAAACGTAGTTTAAGTTAGTTGAAAAAATATCGGTGCTTGAAAGGGTTTCAAGTTTCACTGTATTTTATTTCGAAGATGCAGAGCGAATTCAGAGAATTTTTCGATACAAATACTAGTAATACAATACTAATAGAATGAAAAACTAAATAGAAAGATTGTCGCGATTAGTGCAAGCGGTAATATCTAATCGCGGTGGATACTGTCGACGAATCTCGTATTTAATATTAGACTTAAAACTTTAGATATTCTATAGGAAAGTAATAAAGATCGATTTTAGTCACTATATTAAATGCTTAAGGCGATAGACTCGTTTTCAGGATTGCAAGGGTGCAGGATTCGCGTTCTCATTTCTCGATAATACAGGAACGGAGTTTTTCAGTAGCCAAAAACGCTAGATGAAAGACCGATGTAGGGCGGTATCGCCATAAAAAATCCCATTTTTTCGTTTATGAGGCGTAATTTGCATTATTCGGCAGCGTAATTCGCATTATTTATTTTAAAGTATACTACTGCGCATGTAGCTATTTTCATAGTTACATGCAGTCGAATAATGCAAATTACGCCTCGTACACGAAAAAATAGAACTTTTGAGGGCGATAGCGCCCCAGATCGATCTTTTATCTAGCGTTTTTGATGACTGAAAACCCCCATTTTTGTATTATCGAGAAATGAGAACGCGAATCCCGCACTCTTGCAATCCTGGAAAAAGTTATGTAACAAATTATGGACAATTTTATCTAACGAGAACATATTCCCACGTTAGTATCTTCTTCCCACCCACTTCTTCAAGTATTCACGAGGTATATCGGGTGTCGTAAATTATTAATAACGAAGTATAATTGTAAGGGAATGGCATCCCTGCCAGATCACATTAAAAGACACGCAACCGCGTGGGAAGAAGAGAGGATAGAACAGGGTTGACTATGATCTAGAAGGGATGAATTTGAAAAGTAGGGGTGAAAATTGGAGAGGAAAACGTTCCTTTCGTTTCATGAATTACTCCACGTGCCCATCCATTCTATGAATGACAAAAGTATTTAGGGGACTGTCTTTATTAGTGAAATAAATATCCTGAAATAATTTCTTTGCAATTATCACTATATTCTTGACGATAAATATAGGTAATAATATATAATAATAGAGGGGTAAATATCGGGGAAGATAGTAGGGACAGACACAAGAAGGTAATAATGATATTTCTTCGTGTCTGACCAATCGCGGGGCTATACTACTTACGTTCACTTCAAACAGTTTAGTCTGATTCATTTCTCGTTTACAGGATGTGGCAGGAAATGGCAAAATACATTTTAAAGGAATGTTTGTATTTTTCTAACTAAATTGTTTACATTTTGTATTCCACTTCCTATATAAAAGATCGATCTCGGGCGTTATCGCCATCAAAAGTCATATTTTTTCGTTTACGAGGCGTAATTTGCATTATTCGGCAGCGTAATTCGCATTATTCGAAAGCATACCACAGCGCATGTAGGTATTTTCATAGCTACATGCTGTTGAATATTCCATCTTACCTCTCGTAAATGAAAAAATAGGACTTTTGAGGGCGATAGCGATCTAGATCGATCTTTTATCTAGCGTTTTCGATTACTGAAAAACCCCATTTTCGTATTATCGAGAAACGAGAACGCGAATCCCGCAGTCTTGCAATCCTGGAAAAAGGAGACTACTGCCTTAAGTAACTTTTAGGCGTTGCTATTACCCATTTCGCAAGTGTCCACATACTTTTGAACGGTAGTTAAGTGCGTGACACCTGTTGTGTGTCGCATTAGAGCATTTTCCCAGCTGTTCGGTAGTAGGATCCGACGAGCTCGTATCCTAGGACGTCGGTATTAGGTTTTTATAGTGAGCAGTTCCCATTTGCCGAGTCTCGAGAGTGCTTCTTCTCTTCCCGAAGACTTCCCGAAGGTTCGTCGATAAGCGTCAAGACGACGACGGAGTTGTTAGGGACGTTTCGAAATCTTCTCTAACAACCGATCGTTCAGTCGCGCGACTTACGACAGCCTGTTACAAGCCTGTAACAGGCCATCAGCCGAGATACGCCTTCGGGAATCGAGATGGCGACGAGGCGATAAGGATGATGGCAGTGGCCGTAAGATCAAAGACTCTGATAGACAGACGACGGGTTTGACGCTTCAAAAATCTTGTTTAAAAATGCCATGCACGCAGGCTGTTTCAGTTCTTCAGATTAATCCTTACGTTAGATTTTGTTCTGAACGACTCCATATCGTTTCAAATATTTTTTAAAAGATTTATAGCCAAGATTCTGATAGTAAGAAGATGATTATTAACGCGTTAGAATGTCATTTAAACATTTATTAACATTTAAGATTTCAATCTAGGAGACTTGTTAAAACAATTCTTTATTTCTGAGAATTTTCTTTTTATAAAAAATTGAGGATGATTGGTTAATAACGTATTTGTTACATTTTTCTGATTGAAATGAGCTTAAACACGACACAAATCGGAACACATTTTCTCGTTTTATTGCCGATTTAGTAGAATAAAGCGAATATATAATTATATAATTCATATAAAATTCATATATAATTCGTTGTTCATCCATACATCGTTTTGCATATAAATCTGCAATCTATTGTAGTTACTAGATTTTTGGTTTTATATGAACACAGTGAGCCTCTGGAGGATCCCCATAAAAATTGCAGAGATTGCAGGAACGCAACTGGTTTTGAACATGGATTGTTATTTTCCAGGGGCGGCGTGGCCTAGGAAATATTTATGTGTGGGCGTCAGGGGATGGGGGCGAGGAGGACGATTGCAATTGCGACGGATATGCAGCCAGTATGTGGACTGTCAGCATTAACAGCGCCATCAACGACGGTCAAAACGCGCATTACGACGAGAGCTGCTCGAGCACTCTGGCTTCGACATTTAGCAACGGCGCCAAGGACCCTAACATTGGAGTGGTAAGTCGACACGTGTCTAATTTCCTCATTCATTTAACTATTTCAGATATTTTCAACCTCCTATCTTCGTACCCCAACTCTTTTTTACCTGTTGCGTGACAAAATTTCTCAAAATAACGAGGAAGATTTCGCAATTTTTTTCATAGACTTGCTCTATTTATTTTCTGTCGGAATTTTTTTATTGGACAGTTTTAAGAGTGGTGCTGAAAAAGTTTCAGTAATATTCCTGTATTAGCATTTTTCTACAAAAATTGTTCAATTAGACGATTTTTTGGACTGTCATAAAACCTTATACAACAAAGTGAATTAAAAGGGCAAGAGAAAATAATCTTTTTGAGGGTCAAATATATTAATTTCCTTAATGAACACGAATAAAAAAATCTTTGAAGCTGCATAAAACCGAGGATAATTTCTTGATTAAAATCGTCTTCAAACAGAGCATGCAGCTGAAAAGTCATGTACCTTCATTAATAACTACATAAACCCACAAAGATCTACATCCAGCTGCACAGCTTGATCCTATTCGAAAGGATTCATGTCGTTCCCTGGGGACTGTCATGACTCAGAATTACCAAGGAATCTAAAGTTTCGAGAAGATCTTAATGAATCCGAAACGTGGAAAGTTTTCATTCCCGACTCGGGGACGTTCCAAAGATTTCCGAAACTTTCAACTCGAGAGATTTCTCGAGATTTATTAAAGTGTCCTTACCATTCAGAAAGATCCAGTTATTCATACTGATTCTTAGGCGGAATTTTATTGTTTTCGAAAGATTGGAAAGTTCGGATTGAAGCGATCCCTGGCGGTGAACTTTAAAAACTCAGACTCAGCACCCCGTTAATGCTTCTTCCCGGTTTAATGCTCCTGTTGGCAGCTTAACAGGGGATTTCTTGCCGCTGGAGAGCCTTAAGTTGTTATCGATTACGGGAGCCATAACTTCGTTCCACCCAGGATCGATTTTTTTAATGCTGAAAGCGAGAATTAAAGTTTATCGGTCCGTAATGATTTATAAAAATCACCTGAGTGTGTCCGGTAACGTTTTCTGGGAGTATTATGGCGGCACAGTATGTGCGTCCATTAAACGAATTTATTCCATGATTTTCCCTAAAAGTGCTTCCATGATTTTATTACCCAGACGTAGAGTAGCAAGTCGTTATTTTGAAATTAGTAATAATTCGGTGCTTTTAGTATTCGTGTTGATGCAGCTCGACATTTTAGCTCGACATATTGCTAAACTGATAAAAATGTGAAGGTGACCATGAAGTTTCTGAAAATTTTCCAGCTGCAAAACAATTATTACCGCCATATTAAACATCTCCCTGAAATAAATAACTTCTTTAAAAGTTTTTCAATATCTCCTAAAATAACAGAGATGTTCAAGTGCTAATTTTTATTGAACCACCCTGTATAATTTAGAACTTCAGATAATTTCTGGATTTATATAAAACGTATCAACAATTTGTAAATCTCAACATAAAATCTTAAAGAAGAATAAAAAATAAAAAAATATTTAATTATTAAGATACAAATCATCAAGCTCGATATTAATATAAATTCTAGAAAAAGTGTAAAATCGTGAGAAGTCGATTTCTGGCACACTGTTGTATGATTTAGCAAACATCCTTTTGTTCGCAAAACGAAACTCGTGAAAAAATATTTGCGCGAGGTATTTGTAAAAGAAGTTTCTTGAAGACGCTGCAAAAATTGCACAACTCACCTGGAACTCGGATGGAATTTCTGCACGTGCAGGTTATTCCAGAACAATGGATGCACAAGGTAAATTTCGAAGTTGTCTGTGCAGCGCGGGGGTGTTAGGTAAAAATAAATTAACCATGCAAACACGGTCGAGGAATCTCGCGGCGCGAGACAGAGTGCGAGTTGAATAAAAGCGGGTTGGAATTTCTGTGGAGATCCTTTCTCTCTCTCTCATTTTCTCTCTCGCTCTCTCACTCGCTCCGATGCAAATTCCCATGATCTTTGCGACGCGGCGGAGGACAGCGACGGATTCTCGAACTCATTGTTTCGCGACGAGTACACTAAACCCGTGCTGTCCGAGCTTGCAGCCTCGGGCTTCGCCTGTTCTGGCTCCGTTGGCAAAGGAAACCTGGAGACCGTGACGACATCCGGCAGTTGCGTCAAATGTTTCAAGTCCTTTTGTCTTCTTTTGTTGCCTTTTTTCTTTGTTCAGCGACGTCTGGTTGAGTTAATATAAAATATCCATTGTTAGTGCAAGTAGAAAAATTCTGTCTTTCTATCGTACATAGAAAAAGATTGCAGAGGCCAAATTTGTGGACAGATAAAAATTGAAGAGAGAAAATATGTTCAACCCAATCACACGAAAATTTTGTTATGGTACAGATAATCCTACAATTGTTGAATAAAATGTATTAAATACTGTTTTTGGTTGAATAAGTGTCCTGCTTATTCTATAGTAAATTGTCAAAAACAATACTAAATTGCTCGAACGCTGACAGCATTTTATACGAAGAGGAAGTAGTATAAGCACAGAATTGGTCAGGCGTGACATAATTTTCTGGTACTGTTTGTATAACAGTATGGTTTATTTGTACTGTCACATCTTGAAATTATGCATTTACAATCTCTTCTATGTTAGGTAAAAGTAATGATGTATGTATCTAGTAAAATTAAATAATCATTTTTGTTAATGTGTAAATAATTACAGTGACTACAATTTTTTACATAGTCCAGTTCAGTTGGACAAAATTCCCATTCATTCTGTAGTAAATTGTAAAAAATAATACTAAATTTTTTGAACGCTAACAGCATTTTATACGAAGAGGAAATAGTATAAGCACAGAATTGGTCAGACGGGACATAATTTTCTGGTACTGTTTGTTTAACAGTATGGTTTATTTGTACTGTCACATCTTGAAATTATGCATTTACAATCTCTTCTATGTTAGGTAAAAGTAGTGATGTATGTATGTAGTAAAATTAAATGATCATTTTTGTTAATGTATAAAAAACTACAGTGACTACAATTTTTTAAATAGTTCACTTCAGTTGCACAAAAGTCCCATTCATTCTATAGTAAATTGTCAAAAATAATACTAAATTGCTCGAACGCTGACAGCATTTTATACGAAGAGGAAGTAGTATAAGCACACCGAATTGGTCAGACGTGTCATAATTTTCTGGTACTGTTTGTTTAACAGTATGGTTTATTTGTACTGTCACATCTTGAAATTATGCATTTACAATCTCTTCTATGTTAGGTAAAAGTAATGATGTATGTATCTAGTAAAATTAAATAATCATTTTTGTTACTGTATAAATAATTGCAGTGACTACAATTTTTTAAATAGTTCAGTTCGGTTGAACAAAATTCCCATTCATTCTGTAATAAGTTGTCAAACATAATACTAAATTGTTCGAACGCTAACAGCATTTTATACGAAGAGGAAGTAGTATAAGCATACCGAATTGGTCAGACGTGTCATAATTTTCTGGTACTGTTTGTTTAACAGTATGGTTTATTTGTACTGTCACATCTTGAAATTATGCATTTACAATCTCTTCTATGTTAGGTAAAAGTAGTGATGTACGTATGTAGTAAAATTAAATGATCATTTTTGTTAATGTATAAATAACTACAGTGACCACAATTTTTTAAATAGTTCACTTCAGTTGGACAAAAGTCCCATTCATTCTATAGTAAATTGTCAGAAATAATACTAAATTGCTCGAACGCTAACAGCATTTTATACGAAGAGGAAGTAGTATAAACACACCGAATTTGTCAGACGTGTCATAATTTTCTGGTACTGTTTGTTTAACAGTATGGTTTATTTGTACTGTCACATCTTGAAATTATGCATTTACAATCTCTTCTATGTTAGGTAAAAGTAATGATGTATGTATCTAGTAAAATTAAATGATCATTTTTGTTAATGTATAAATAACTACAGTGACCACAATTTTTTAAATAGTTCACTTCAGTTGCACAAAAGTCCCATTCATTCTATAGTAAATTGTCAAAAATAATACTAAATTGCTCGAACGCTGACAGCATTTTATACGAAGAGGAAGTAGTATAAGCACACCGAATTGGTCAGACGTGACATAATTTTCTGGTACTGTTGGTTTAACAGTATGTCTTATTTGTACTGTCAGATCTTGAAATAATTATACATTTACAATATCTTTTATGTTAAGGAAGAAATAGTCATATTTCTGCTAAACTTAAATGAACATTTTTGTTAATGTATAAATAACTATATAGACTAGATTTTTTTAAATAGTTCACTTCAGTTCGATAAGATTCCCATTTATTTTATAGTAAATTGTCAAAAGCAATACTAAATTGCTCGGAAGCTAACAGCTTTTTATACGAAGAGGAAGTAGTATAAGCACAGAATTGGTCAGACGTGACATAATTTTCTCATTTTTCTGTTTGCGTTTGTTCTGCAGCATATTTTCATTGTACATGTTGGGGTAATTATACATTCATAGTCGGCGTTCCTGAGATAATTAATTAGCTGGAGGCCAACAGTGTTTCGTAAAATACATAAATATTGATAAAAATCTTGTAGAATGTGGAATGTTCAATTCTCCCTCTCAACGACCTGGATTCTCGAGAACAAAGGGATCGGACAGTCGATTCATTTTTCACTGCGGCACGGTTTGCAACTAGATGGAAGACTCCGCTGCTAATGGCCTAACAAAGGATGTCTAATTAGAGTGACCACGTCGCGCTCGTGCGAAAGTCGTGTTCGGGATAAATCAACTTCTCGCGGATTCGGTGAAACGAGGGTCATTCGAGGGATCTGGGTACTTGGACGAAGATATCGTACAATCGTACAATCACGGAAAATCTTGTGACTTTTCCTGAAATTTTCTTCTTACTGTTAAACTCTGATGACATCCAATCTAAAAAAGAAATATTTTCCGTGCACCCTCCGGATTTCGAGATGTCTCCAGAAATCACGGAAAATCTTGACTTTTCCTGAAATTTTCTGGTTACCGTTAAACTTTGAAGACATCCAATCTAAAACAGAAATTGTTTCTCTACACCCTCTGGATTTCAAAATGAAATACATTTTTCAACCCTTAACTTCAAAATTCCGAGGAATTCTTTATGAATTAATTTTTTTCTAAAAAATACATTTTCAATCCCTGTGTACGGTTGAATTTGATGAAATCTTAGTGTGATATAGAATTTCGAAAAATGTTCGACACGTATTTTTTCTTGTCAGTTAGAATTCGCGTCGAAGTGGTGAAAGTATTTCCCCAAATTAATGTTGAACAAATGATGTTATTTAATCAAATAAGAATTTCATAGTGGTCATTTGTGTGCCTTACCCTGATGATTTTTTGAGAAAAATATTTTAAACATTATTACATAAAATTGTGTAGATACCTCTACGTAATATTGGCTAATAGTAGTTTACTGCCAATTATAACAAAATTGCGATTTAAGAGTCTCCTGTATAAGACTCATCAACATTTTATGTAACAAGAACATATTCCCTCGTTAGTATCTTCTTCCCACCCACTTCTTCAAGTATTCACGAGGTATATCCGGTGTCGTAAATTATTAATAACGAAGTATAATTGTAAGGGAATGGCATCCCTGCCAGATCACATTGAAAGACACGCAACTGTGTGGGAAGAAGAGAGGATAGAACAGGGTTGACTATGATCTAGAAGGGATGAATTTGAAAAGAAGGGGTGAAAATTGGAGAGGAAAACGTTCCTTTCGTTTCATGAATTACTCCACATGCCCATTCATTCTATGAATGACAAAAGTATTTAGGAGACTGTCTTTATTAGTGAAATAAATATCCTAAAATAATTTCTTTGCAATTATCACTATATTCTTGACGATAAATATAGGTAATAATATATAATAACAGAGGGGTAAATATCGGGGAAAATAGTAGGGACAGACACAAGAAGGTAATAATGATATTTCTTCGTGTCTGACCAATCGCGGGTCTATACTACTTACGTTCATTTCAAACAGTTTAGTCTGATTCATTTCTCGTTTACAGCATGTGGCAGGAAATGGCAAAATACATTTTAGAGGAAAGTTTGTATTTTTCCAACCTAATTGTTTACATTTCGTATTCCACTTGCTCCTAAAGCATTTAATCCTACAGAAGTCTTTCAATTAAAATTGACTGATTTTCTTAGCTCCTCAAGGGTTGAGGTGAAAATATTAAAATAAAAAATAAAAGATACATACTCTTGGAGAAACGGTACATATTTTAAAAGGACGAAATGTAGCATCAGACAGATACTTCTGCAATAAAAAGTAAGAGATCTTGAAAATCTGAAGTTTAGCTCCCGGCGATCTCCAGGAAGGTTCCTTTGTTGTTCGAAGCAACTGATCGATAAAAACACATCACCGCTGTATGTCAGCGAGTCCGGAGTCCAAGTTTGTTCAGAAGTCGTCGTTCATCCGACTTAAGAGCCTCGATAGAGAGGAGCGCGTCCCACGCTATCGGGGCTGTCTCCCACGGGCCAAAGCGTTGCCATTGCCAGGGATTATCTTGTGGAAGGCTGCGTGGAATTCTCGTTGGCAGCCCACCAAAGCTTTGCCGGGACCCTCGTAAACTTTCCACCACGGCTTCGTGGACGTCGTCCATAGGAGGATCGATCGATCCAGCGTTCCAGAAGCTTGTCGACAGTGAAAAGTACCGCGTCGCTGTCCTTTCGCCACTCTCTGCCATCTTGGCCACTTGGGATCGCCTTCTGACAGCGCAAAGATTGATCGAACAAAGACTGAGCATACAGCTCGACAAACACGAACCTCGGGAAACGTGGACAATGTGTATTCCAGCTGAGAATCCGTTGAGAATTCGCTGAGAACAGGCATATTTACCATACCGCTTCTCCGGATCGTTTCCTCGGAGACCGAACCGCGGATTTTGCGCAATGTTTAACGGCCGCGGAGTCATTTAGGCGACTATCACATGGAATATTGCTCGTACGTCTTGGGACGTTCCGGGGAAAAAGTATTCGCCATTTTGTATAATGCGAATTTTAATTAGGAGTTCCCGAGAAATTCTGGAATCTTGAATTGAACTCTGGAATTTTTTTCCACTTCTTTAACAATTCTACTAACTAGACTGCGGATTTTTACGCGAATTTAAAGTTGTCTGCATTAATTCCTACATAGACTGTTTCGTTTAATCATTTTAATAAGTTGCAAGTAATACAGCAGTATTTTGTTAAATTTATTTTATTATATACACACATATTTAGTCAATTTCGTTTGAAATGTTCAATTGCAAGAAACAGGTGCCAAATACAAAGGACTCCGCACTAATCATATGGAAAATCTATTCCGGTAAAATCAGTTCGATTTTTCATATGTTGTAGCTTATGATTTACTGAACAAAAGATGTAATGGGTACAAAGTTCAATAATGGACAGTTATCGAGTTATAATCAGTCGAACATGACAAATTCGAGCTGCCGAATACTCAAATCTCGTGAAGTACATTTACTTTACACGCTTTACACGCTTAAACGAAGTTGACAACATACTAGCGTTATTGCTGTCGAATGCTATTGCTTTCTGGATTTGCTACGTCCGATATTTATATTATTCATATCAGTGTATTCCATACATTTTGGTCTCTGAAAGTATTTCAGAAGATTTTAATATCTGATCAATCAAATTATTATCATGGATTACAGACAGCGAATCCATTGTTATGTTTGCGATCGTGCTTTTCAAGCTCGACAAATGGTACGAATTCAAAATTCAAAAATAATGACACCACCTAACAGATTTTGTGAAACCCTACTATTTTTGTTTGAAACATTTTTCCAAAAAATAAATACTTCCCGAGATTTGGGTATTCGGCAGCTCGAATTTGTCATGTTTGACTGATTATAACTCGATAACTGTCTATTATTGAGCTTTGTGCCCATTATATCTTTTGCTCGGTAGATCATAAGCTACAACGTATGAAAAATCCAACTGATTTTACCGGGATAGATTTTCCGTATTATTAGTGCAGGGTACTTTCTATTTTTCTTTAACAATTCTAATAAACTGATGATTTTTCTATCGTCTAAATGCTACTGTTTTAATTTGCATTACCACATTACATTGCAAAAGTCGCAGTCTAGCTGGTTTCCACCGTTATGTTTCTACTATTTCTCGTAGCAGGGAAAGCATCGAATCAAGAGCTATTTACCAGCACGCGTAAACACGTGGACTGCGAGAAGCGGCGTCGATGTTGCGGAAAATGTGCAAGATCGGCTGGCTGCCTTTTATGTAGCAGTCTCGGTCGTTAACTGGATGTTGGTCGACAACGACGTAGATCGCGCCACGTTTCCGGATAGATTCTCCACGGTTTTTGTGGGCTATTGTGCTCGATAGTCGACATTTTATGGGCGAGCACGATCCACGCGATTTTCTCCAACCCCTTCTCGTTCGCTTCTACGGGAATTTCACGCTCGAGCGATGGGGGAAAATAAAGGAGAAACGCGGGGGCAGGTGATCGTGTGAACCGTGTGAACTGTGCGCGACACGAATCGTGTGAACTGGAAACGAGATTCCCTGGTATGAGTTTGCTCTTTCTTTGTTCTAGTGTCTCTGCTAGCTATAGTGATCCTTAAGCTTCGTTTCGTTCAGCGATTTTTAAAATGATTATTGATTTATTGATATAGCAATGCAATCTTCTAGATACAATTTAAAAAACGAATTTTATGACAGAATACATACGAAGACTGAAATTTCTAAAATGAATTAAATGAATATTTATTGTATCAGGAGGACATCAAAATCAAGAATTTATTTAAAATATTGTGGGCAGGGGAGACCGGGCTAGTTGACTAACTTTTATCAATGAATTATTAGTATTTTGCTGACTTGTTGTACAACCAAAAGTTTGCACATTGATTTGGGTATACAGATTTAATTTTGAAAATCGCTTTGATTGAACCTAGTTGTAGTTTTAATCAAATTTTTAGATTAGGGAGAGCAATAAGTTAACAAACCCCGGTTGTGGGGTTAGTTGGCATATCTGATGGGGTTAGTTGGCTTAACAGTTACTTTAAGTGTTTAAGAAAAAATAATAGTATTAACGATACTTACATTTTTATTTGTTCACGCATACCTATTGTAGTGAATCAGATGATGATTTGTAGGCAAAATTAAGCAAAATTGGGCTTACAAATCATCATATAAAATGTTACATTAGATCTGATGCACTTTTCGTGAGCCCATTTGCTGCAACGTGTGCACTGCATCAAGTTTTCACCACAAACGCTATCAGTGTAAGATTCGTTGCAAATCAAGCAATCTGTATCATCTTCTGATTCTGAGGACAAGGAATCTTTCTTGAATTATGTAAATCCTATGCTTAGTCAAGTAGTCCAGTTCGACATTTTTATCATTGCAAGGGCCACATGTCCATAACCTCGATGCACCGGATAAAATAAAACACTTCAAATTATAGTCAATGTATCATATTCCCATGAACTAATCATGAAAAAATATCAAGCAGTACTTAATGGACAAAAATTGATAAATATTCGAAACAAAAATATATACTTACCGCCGATGATTTTAGATTTTTTATTCTTATTGGTATAACACGCAAGTTTCGGTCACGACAACACCTCACATGCTTGAGCTAGTCATTCTTATGTTTCAATATCGCGGAAAGCAGCATCATCTACTTTATAGTATTACAATTAGAATGAATTAGTCAACTAGCCCCGGTCTCCCCTACCTCTCGAATATTGAAATTATTAATAGAGGAAATTTATTCTCATTTAATATTTAGTTCTTACTAATTGAGAACAGTTTTATTTTGAATATTGTCGAATTATTGAGAATTATTTTCCCTGTCCTAGTTTGCCGTACAAGTATTAAAAAACCTGGAAAATTGTACTTGCGACTAAGCAATTTCTCGGAAGAGGCACCGTGTAGACCGGATGGCGAGAGTGCGTCCTTCGCGTTTACGACGCCATTTTATCGCAACTTTATCGCTAACCGAAAGCGAACTTTTTTAATGTGGAAACTTGCCTGTTCCCGTGGGTCACATGACCAAGGTTCCAAGAAATTACGTCGTACCGAAATGGAGCGTTTAATCGTTTCTGGGATTCGATGCATTCAATCCCTGAATACACTGTAATCGACCGATTTGCAATCGATTTCCACTTGTTACCCTGCAGAAATCCATCGACATTGAAAGCACCCTCCGGAATTTGCCACTATTTAAAATGTATCGCTATATAATTCAGCTTTGAAAACGTTTCCTTGATCGTTTGGTGATTTCAATGCAAGCTGTACTCTAAATTTCGGTGCAAATAAAAGTGGGACGATTTTTCACGAAAAAAATTGCCAGGAAGGTAGAATGGAATTTTCAATTTGCATCTTTGTGAAAGAATTAAAAAAAGATATAAAAAGCTTTCATTATTTTATTTATAATTTTGTAACTTTTGTACAAGCTGCATTCTAAATAGTGTAATTTACAAAGGAGATTTTTCTTCGTGAGAAAATTAGTCGAGAAAGTGTAATGGAATTTTTAATTTGCAACTTGATGAAAGAATCCAATTTCTAAAGTCACGACGCGACACTATATAAAATTTCTAGCGAAATGTTTGTCGCATAATTTAAAAAAAAAAAATCTTCTCGTTCTTTCTTTCGTTTATCGTGTAGGGATTTTCATGCAAGCCGAGTTCCAAATTGCATTGAAATAATAAAAAGAAGTGTTTTTCATGTCGAAGCGAGTCAGAAAGGCAGAATGAAATTTTCTCATTTGCAACATTGTGGAGGAATATTGTAAACTAAATTAAATGGTCCACGGTCGAAGAGAAAACATTGTATAGGATATTTCCGCTTTCTACCTTGACCAACTTGTTACAGGTAGTGTGTATTTAACTGTTTTGCAGTTCGGGAACGTTCTCAATTAATTAAACTCCGTTCCAATTGTTCCTCCCGGTTTTCTCGTTCGATTTAATTAAGTAGTTCGCGATACTTGCAATCGAGCTCTGCAATAAATTACTTCAAAAAGAACTTCTATATATTCGTGTATTTTGTAAAATATTGTCCTTATTATTTTATAAACTATTATTATATTTCATCTTTTAAATTTTCCAACTAATTAATCGTTTCACGCTGAATTTACTTCGATATGATATGAACAGGATTAACAACAAGAATAATGTAATATAATATGCAGTAATAATAATTTGGAGTACACAGGAACAATGGTAATTGAAATGCTTATAATTATAATATAATGTGCAATAATAATACTTTGGAGTACACGGTGTGCAATTTTAATAAAAATGCTTATAATGACAAAAAATATCGCGTTACAAAGCGATAACTATTAAAATAGTGATCAAGAAACTTTGATAATGATCGCCGACAGGGAAATTACCGTATCACGCCGGTGCAAAAAGCAACAAGAGAGAACGGAGATAATTATCTGCTTAAATAGTTTAAGCAAACTCGTATGCACCGACACGAACGTAGAGGATCTTCGGGTCACGCAATTACCATTAAAATGCAAATGGCGGACATTCCTATAACAAGGTGAACCGGTTAACGGTTGAATTTTAATTTCGACTAGCAAATGGAACATCGTAATTAACTGAGACTACATTGTGACCCTTTTTTTTTCCTTTTTTCCCCAGGCAACCACTGACCTATACGGTGAATGCACCAGGACGCATAGTGGGACCTCAGCAGCCGCACCGGAAGCTGCTGGAGTGTTTGCACTGGCCCTTGAAGCAAAGTGAGTTGATTGAACATTTCTAATATTTTTCTGTCGAATTTCTTTTACTCTTTGATCTGCTCTCGTGGAAAATTCGAACTGTTTTATTCTTGCGCGAGATCTATGTTTTTCTACTTTCAACCCAGTGACCTTTCAACTGTTCAACCTTCTCCTACAGTTCTGTCTTTCAATTTAATTATTACAGTAATTCGGAACTTCGAGAAGTCCATCCTTCTAATTAGTATTGACATTAACTCGACGGCAACGATACCAAGTTAACAACGTTGAAGTAAACCATTAAAAAGCATATTGACTTGAATTTTCACTTTACCAGCTCGGCGTGAAATTCAACATTAATAACAGCAATGTTACAATTTTTAACAATAATTGATAAAGAAAGGGGAACTAACAATCTACGAAAATAGTATTAAGAAAATTTGCATTTTTGCAAGTATATTTTCTTATTTCATATTTTCGTTTCGAACATTGCGTTCAGAAGATGTTTCCCACAAATTTCCACCAACTCTTTGGAAAACTCATTTTATCGAGATCAGATATTTAAACACCGGTTGAAAAACAAATTAAAAAAACGAGATTCCTCGATAATCAAGTAATTCACACTTCCCCGACCACGTTCGAAAATTGCTTTATATCTTTCTTCTTGACCGCGTTCCCCGTATCGACACCAACTGTCCAACTATTTGCTCTGGCTCTCGCGAAGCCAAGTTCACAGGACATATCCGATATTATTCCACGAACGAAACTTCTGCCCTTTGAGCCACCGCGCAGCTCAACTTTCAGCTTTGTCCGGTAAAATGCTGCAGGAAATTCGCGATAAATTTCCCGGCAGTTTTTCAGGAACATCGCACAGGAACAAACATTTTCGACATTTTGAGGGACATTTTAAATCAACGTTCTCAAACGTCAATAAAATGATAATTAACCTGGAAAATATTCTGGATTTTATGCATTTACAGGGTCTTCTCTTAAGAACTTTTATTTCAAATGATAAACAATTTTTTATAATATTTTTTGACGCCCCTTAATGGAAGACCCTTTACAACAAAATGACTAGCTGCAATTTAAAACAACAAGAAGATCGAAAGAATTTAATTATTCATTATTCAAAACTTACTATAAAATGATCGAATAAACGACATTTTTGTCTGACTCCAAGCTCTTGCAATTGATGCTAAACATTTTTATTTTGTTCTAATCATCAACAACCTAAGTATCACTCTCTATTCATGCCTGATTTTCTATTCATCGCTGCATGCTACACTCTCCTAGCTCTATAATGATTTACCCGATGTCCTCTCAGGCTAACGAAGTTCGTAGGAACAAAAGAATAAAAAATCACCGTGAAAGATGGCCGATAACGCAATTCGATCGCGCAGCTTTCAGGGATAAGGACGCGGTTTTGCTTTTCGCTCATGTCTATCGAGTTATCGACTCGTGACCAGTACCGCGACACCCACGCGTTTTATTTCCTGAAAGCAGACCGCCGAACAACCTCTACGAGCCTCTAAAATTCAATTTCCCGCCTGGAACCGCCATTGTGCCTCGCGATGAACAATAGCGGACGTTTATTTTCGACAGCCACCTATGCATTGTCTCGCTTTAGCGATTAATCCGGGAAATTGCCTCGTTTGACCATTATAAAAGCGCTTTTATTTGTTCGCCTGGCCGACAATTTTATTCGCGACGTTGGAATACAGGAATAGCGTTCGATGAGCTTTCCAATATTTTAAACAAGATAAAATACTCCGCGGAGTCGTTGGTGCGTGAAAATAAATATTTCCAACGAAAGTACTAATTTTCCTGTTTGAAGAATTTTGAGTTTCATATTTGCGGGAGGCGTATGTGTTTTGTGTGGTATTTTTTTTAGAATTTATTCAATTTACGAGACACACGTTGATTTATTTCGTGAGTTAATTTATGATTGAACTTGTAGAATAAATTCATAAAAAGTGTATAGAATCAATTAATTTATTTCAGTGAACTTAATTCTTAAAGAAGAATTATGCTCCATTTCTTCCGTTCTCCTCAATAAGAAATTACGAAAAATTTTATGAACGTTGTATCTAATAGCACACACGACAGTGAATTATTTCAGAATTTTTGGTTGCCAAATCGATTTAGACAAAAATCTGGAAACATAAAATTGCCGATCTTATATTGAAGTTTTCAGAGTGCCAACGTTTATGTTTATTATGTTAGTTGCGTCTCATCGAGATTAGTAATGTGTATTCTTCTCAGATTTTTCGGATTTTACGGACAGGTTTAAAAAGATCGGATCATTTTTATTGTCACGGAAAAGCTTTATTTTGCATAAATACAATATTTGACAATGATTAACAATTAAAAGGTGAACTCGATGTTCGAACGTTTCTCTTGGTAATGCAAAATCCAGCCTGCGTGCAGATTAGGGTTGAGCCCGTCAGTTTCGATTTCCCCAATTTGGATTTCCACCGTCCGCATAGCTGGTCAACCCTAAATTCCCACCGAAATGTCGGATTATGATGTCATGATTTGCGGATAAAGCTGCCTCTCGCAAATTGTAGCCCGTTCAATTTGATGTTTGCAACCGGTAACAGGGTAACTGCATCTCCCGCAGGGTTTTTGGAGCGCGTTGATCGCGTGGCTTACGCGAGACTGCCGAAAATCCGCTAACGAAACATTCCCGATCCGTTTTCGATGGGGATGTTTCGCGAATCCGAATCATAACGTGTAGGAAATCGACCAGAAAACGCGTTAACGACCAATTTCACCGCGGGGAAAGTGTACCGAACTATTCGGAACTGTCGCTGCAGGCGTTTAGCTGTATTTTTTTTAACGCTGCGATCAAGTTTTTCGGTTTTGCGATTTTATTTGCGAGTCTCTTCGCTGTACTTCATTTCGACAAACACTTGTTTCCTGCAATAATCGTTTCGTGTCGGGAAATCGTCGAAAAATTAATAAATTTTTGATTCGTTGACTTTTTTTCTAGATGATTCAAAATATTGAAAAATGGAGAACAAAAACAATTGTTTCAGTCTTTTGCAATGTTGTCGCAGAGCAATACATCCTGGTCGAAATAAATGTATGATTTTTATTGTCGAACTAATTTTTATTCAATATCTGCTCTTTGCAATTTATGCAAAAGAATTTTTATTTTATATAAAAATCCGTAGTTCCTTGATAACCTCATTTAAATACTTACTTTCTAACAACTAATTCATTTTCCTGCCCTTTCATTTTCTTCTCAAAAATTGTTAAAGACGACGAACGTTTTATTTAATTACTCCGCCTGGGGCACTGTAGATTTAAATCTGCTTAGTTAATTGCCGATATTATGCATAATTTTCTGCCATTTATTTCGCAACTTTTCAGAAATTTTTAACAAATTACCACTAATTCATTTTTCCATTTTTTCATCATCCAACAATTTTTTAAAACGACCGTTCTATTTAATTACATCGTTCGGAACACGATGTCAATATAAATCTTGAAAAATTTTTCCGCTATCCTTCGTAATCTTATTACTCCATTTATCTTCCAACATCGTAGAAAGTTGTTCAAGAAAAATATCCACGAGTTCACTTTCCTGGCTTTCCACGTATCGGAAATTTTTCGAAACGTCGAACAGTCAATAAACTTTTTTTTCCGGTACGCCTTTGTCCAGTATCGAACCACGACAATATTGGATGATATTGTAATTTACGGTAACCGTAGGCGGCGTGGGTGTACGTTCATCGGCCGTGTAATCGATTTCAATCGCAAAAGCTCGCGTTTCGCGATGGAATCACGAAAGACATTGCCCGAGAGATGAGATATTATTCGCTGCGCCGAAGCGTCCTCCGGTATGTGAAATTCGAAGCGGATTAATTCGGTTTTTTACGCAGCCTCCGATGGCAATATTGGATCTCTCTTTTCCCCATAGAAACCTGCGCCATAGAGTCGGATTTATTACGTTATTAACCGTGTAATTGGAATTTATTGGAGACGGTGTTGACGGGCTGACAATAAGCTGGAACGAGGCCATTGTTGCGTCTGCTGCGAGAATTTTTCGCGATTTTATACATGCAATTTTCCATTTCATTTTGTTATGAAAGTGTTTCATTTTGTTCAATAAGAACATGCTTCTTTACATATTCTTTATATATTTTCACTAATTCATTTGGTTATCCTATTTACGATTGTTATTTACGGTTATTCATGCGAATTTATTGTACTTTTTATCAGTATTATGTTTTGCTGAATATTTTTTGCGATGTATCATTTTGTATTTTAAATTTATCATTTAATTGAATTTATTTACCTTTGCTGTGAGAAATATTTTATTCTGTTTATTTTGGATTATTAGTTTTGTGTTATTTATTATAGGATTATTGGTATTATGTTCTGCTGAATTTATTTTTGTGATGTATCATTTTGAATTTTCAAATTATTTAATTGAATTTATTTACCTTTGCTGTGAAAAATATTTTATTCCGTTCAATTTCGGAAAATGTGCATTGCAATATATTAATTGATTGAACATGTACTTTATTTATTTCCATTTACTGTCCTGTCAATCAATAATTTTATAACCCAAATTTACTGTGTCCTGAGTCTTCGTTAATATGAAATACGTTTTATTAATACTTAAATTTATTTATTTGTATTTACTGATCAGTTTATTGTTGAACATTTTTTCTCTCCATATTTAGTGCGTGGTCCGCTGTATTTCCCGTTTCGAAATTGGTTCACTTTTCATGTTGACTTTATTCACATTTATATTCATTTACTAGCCCTCCTAAATCCACTTTTTGTTGTTAATCGTGCAAACAGAGAACCCTCAACAATGCTTGGTAAACTCTTTGTTTATTTGCTTTACAACAAGAAAATCCGGAAAAATAGTTTGTTTTGTTAGGAAAATAAACGTCGACGAAAAGCTGAAGCCAATGTTTATTCCAGAGGATTCCGCGTTCCGTTGTTTGAATTTAATCTCTCGATGATGAACGTATGTATGAGATATAATTGAACGTACTACTGAATACTCCACTGTATAATGTTAAATATGATGAACAGGATTTTCTGCGTCAGTAGACTGAAAATGTGCATCGGGTTATAAAATTGATTATTTCGTGGACCATGCACAGTGTGCGATTCACTGGCGCTATGTGATGTACATATGTATTGTCGACTTGTTGGCAGTGAGTGAGAAGCGAGATATAATTGTGTCTAGTACTGCGTTTTGCATTATGCAATATTCAAAACGTTATACTCTGTAGCTCTAACATTCACGTCTATTTTCACATGTAATATGCACCATGCTATTAAATTTGTAGACGATGTTAATTGCACTTAGTGGGTGGTTAAATAAATGTATAATTCATAAATATAGGTAGACTGGGATTAAACAAAATTTTATTCCATTGGTTAATAATTGTAAAAAATAAAATAGAATGTTGAGTTAAATTTTCTTTTAATATCTAGTATTTTCCAGAGAGAAATAACCTCTTAGCAATTTCTTAAAATAAAATGAAATAATGTGGAATTAAATTTTATTATAATTCTTGGGGGGAGAGAATATTAATTTATACTAATTTATACTAATTTATACTAATTTATAATTGACCTCGCTATAGGGGTTTTCCAAGATTTAATATTCGAAACGTTAAACTCTCCATCGCTAATATTAATATCTATTCTCATTTGTAATGTACATCGTATTATTCAATTTGTGTACGAAATTAATCGCATCTCAATGGCCATTTATACAAATTAATATGTTGTAGGCAGATACAAATCAAATTGCATTCTCTCGCTTAACAATCTCATACATCAGAGTAAATTGCAATTATTGATTCAATCCTCATTGCAATGTTTATAATGTGAAAGTAACCAGCAAATTATGAAAATAAGTTTCGAAAGAACTTATGAACTTCTTTATGAGATTTATTCCTTTTGAAAAAGAACATTTTATGCATTCACGTCATTCCTCTGTTTTTTTCAATATTTGAACAGTAAAAACATATTTGAAAATTTTCTGAAAATTTGTTGAATTTTCTTTGAAAAAACTGTACTTTCTAAAAAATGGAGCAAAATTTAAAAAATTTTTCGAATTTCAATTTTTATATCTGCATCAAGGTCCACAGTGTCTATTTCCAGAAGTATTTTTATTAAAATGTAAAACTCGCTCGGAACATGGCATGGAAAAGTGACTCGCATTGGAGTGACTCACATATGCCATTGAATTAGGGAACGCTGAACGCGGTGAGTGATCCGAAGCACAGGAACGTGGCCTTTTAATGCTAAATTTCCATTTCTGGGTCACGTTCCGCCGACTGAGTTTGACGAGACTTCAAAAGCCCACGGGCGAGTTCCATTAACCATCTTTCACCCGCTTCTTTACCTTTAATTTCCCTCGTGGGACTGCATCACAGAAAAATGTCAAATTTTTCACTTAAAATGTAATTTCACTGACGATGTATTTCGAGTGAAAACAGCCTTTCTGTGTAACAGAGGAGTTTAAAAGTTGTCACACGTGGGAGTGCAACTGCGAGAAACTGAAATCGTATTTTCGCGATTGTCCTACTGGAACTGGCTGGAACCAGGCGAATTTACTATCGTTGAGAGCGAACAATGCGACCTCGTTGTTACATGTTACAGTGAGGCACTTGTGCAGCTTCGACTCTCGTACATTGTCAATCCATGTACTGTTTTCTAAAAAACTGCAATTGTGTAACTTTTCTACAAAAATTTACATTGAAAATCTTTTTCTCTAAAACTTTTATAGATAATTTTCATTGACTCAGGTGTCTTGTAATTTTTTTACAAATATTGACTTTGAAAAATGCACTGGCCTTTTTCTCCGGTTGCAATGGATATAGAAAACTTTTTGGAGATCGTCGATCTAGCGATCAAATTTCCAAGTTAAATGTCGTTGGATCAGCTTATCCATCTACCCAGGAAAAATCTCGATCCACATCCGTGCAATCCATTCGATGTAACATTCAACTTCATATAATTTATCGAACTCCGATCAAAGAGTGTCCCCATAAAGACTCGAAAAGGATTCCAGTTCTAAAGAGATTGAATCCATGAATTCCTTTCGCAGTCCTCAGTTGACATGGAGAGACATCCAGCATCTGACTGTGCTGACATCAAAGAGGAACTCGTTATTCGACGCCAAGGGGAGGTTCCACTGGACGATGAACGGGGTTGGTCTCGAATTCAATCATCTGTTCGGTTATGGGGTCTTAGACGCTGGTGCCATGGTAGCCTTGGCGAAGAAATGGAAGACAGTGCCACCGAGGAACCATTGCGAGGGGGGCTCCGTTCTGGAGAGTCAGTAAGTAGCTCAAACAGATTGTTTATAATCAATCTGCAAAAATATTGAAACGCAAACTAGTTCGGTAAAAAATAATCGTACAATGACGAGTCTGGGCTCACTGTGAAGCTTAAAGATTTTTTTATATTATATTGCGATGGAAAAACCGAAGACATGTCCTTTTTCCGAAAATGACAAGAACTTTGCACATTCAAACCTCTCTAAAAACGTTGAAAAATTATTGTCGAGATTGAGTCTTGCAAAGATTTGAAGATTGATGTTTCCTCTTTACATCGAGCTCTTAAAAATTGATGTACGATATTTTTTGACCGTTTTATTCAACTTTGAATGAAGGTCCATGAGGTATTTCAACAACTTTCTAAAAAACACAGCGAATATTTGATTTTGCACAAAGATCGCTTCATTGTAATTCCTGGAGATTTTTTGTTGCTCCCAGAAAAAGTACCAACTCTATGATGTTCGTTAATCGCAAAGAAATCAAGGATCATGGATCGTTCCTGGATCACTTGTTTCTGGTATAGCTATAGCAGATTGGCGAATGAAGCGACGAATAGGTTTTCTGGGTGAGAAAATTCGAAAAGCATTTAAAGTGGGGTAATTGGCCATTAGATCGTTATTTCTGGACGATAGTATCGATCCCAGCCGCCTCCTGTTGCGTTCACTAACGTTTCCCTGACATTAGCGATGTCAACCTTCCTTCCGCTAACCTTCTCCCGCAGGAACTCGAGTTAGCGTGTTCCAGCGGCTTCTCCTCTATGCTTCACGTCAATTTCCTTTCACAGGGAAGTGACGAGCGACCGATCGATCTTATTGAAGATAAAGACTGACGCCTGTGCTGGGACCGAGTACGCGGTCAACTATCTGGAACACGTGCAGGCTGTCATATCTGTCAACGCGTCGCGACGAGGCGATCTCGAGCTTTTCTTAACTTCGCCTATGGGCACCAGGTGAGATCCTTGTCGATTCTATAGATCTTCTAGCTCTTGTAGATCTTCATTTTAGAGCTGCCAAGTGAATTAACTGATTTTTGATTTCGAGACTCACATGGACAAATCAACAATGATTTGATCCAGTCTAAAAATTATTATGAATTTATATGTTCTAGGAAAATGCACAATTTCGTTGGTCCTCTTAAGGTTAATCAATTAATTGATTCACAATTATAATAATTGGGGTTTTTGGGGTTCTTAGACGTTTCTTGCATTGACTAGGCTGTTCAGCATTTCGATTAAGCGGAATAACAGAGTCTGATTTTAGGTCGATGATCCTGAGCCGGAGGATCAAGGACGACGACCACAGAGATGGCTTCACGAAATGGCCCTTTATGACGACTCATACTTGGGGAGAGTACCCACAGGGAACCTGGTTGTTGGAGGTAAATGGGGTGTAAGGGGAGGGTTTGCGTTCTGATCGATGAGACGTGGGAGAAACTGGATAAAGCTGGATAGATTGCCTTCCGATAAGCTAGCCAGACCTTTTTCTCCCGTCTTAGAAACTGACATTTCATCTGATGTGCGTTAATAGCTTGCGTCACGTATGTCTTCTGTTCCCACGATCGTTAAGAAAGTTCAATTCGTTCTGGACGCTTCAATGAATTCAGAAAATGATCAAAATCCACAAGAACACTAACTCATGAAGGACCTTTACAATCATCACTAAAAATAATAATTGCCAAACGCTTCCCTAAACGGTCCCAAGCATCATCAACTGCACAATTTTCATCAAGGATCCTCATCAATCCTCTATCCCAGGTTTAGCGAACCTTGGCCATGCGAGGCATCATCATCAATCTCCCTCTACGACAATCCCTGTCAAACAAATTAGCTTCAACACCGATTGGCTAACAACAATTCAAAGATAGCTACTCCATGAAGATTCACAATGTCCTTCAAAAACACCTCTAAAATTAAAAATTGCCAAACGCGTCCCTAAATGGTCCCAAGCCACATCAACTGCACAATTTTCATCAAGGATCCTCATCAATCCTCTATCCCAGGTTTAGCGAATCTTCGCCAGGTGAGGTGTCAACATCAATCTCCCTCTACAACAATCCCTGTTAAACAAGGTAGCTTCAACACCGATTGGCTAACAACAATTCAAAGATAACTACTCCATCAAGACACACAATGTCCTTCAAAAACATCTCCAAAAATAAAAGTTACCAAACGC
>CM052189.1:7201053-7222749 GCA_028455805.1 Lasioglossum figueresi | reverse complement strand
GCTTCAACACCGATTGGCTAACAACAATTCAAAGATAGCTACTCCATGAAGATTCACAATGTCCTTCAAAAACACCTCCAAAATTAAAAATTGTCAAACGAGTCCCTAAATGGTCCCAAGCCACATCAACTGCACAATTTTCATCAAGGATCCTCATCAATCCTCTATCCCAGGTTTAGCGAATCTCGCCAGGTGAAGTGTCAACATCAATCACCCTCTACAACAGTCCACCACTATAAAAACGCTCTACTAACTCAGCTCTCTTTCAGGTGAGCTTCAACACGCAGACTCCGCAGCACGGCTGGTTCCGCGAGTGGACCCTGATGCTCCATGGCACCAGAGAACCTCCGTACACTGGTCTGCCAGCACCGGATCCTCACTCCAAGCTAGCAATCGTGAAGAAAGCCCACGAAGAGCGATCGACCGCGATGTAACGCCACCATCGATAGGAAAAAGCGACCGCACTCCGTCTTTCCAATTAATTTGTCCAGCAGCTTCGTGTTCTCGACGGCCCCCCTGCGTCTCTGTCAAGTTACGTTCCTCAAGGTCCCCTGTCGAGGTGTACAGGCAGCCACGTTTTCACTGGACCCTCTGTGATATATCATTTCTCGCCGTTCAGCTTGTCGTTGTCGTTCGTTTCTTATCTTATCGAACGAAGTATCGCAGCTGATGGACAGCGACTCGTCTTGGAGAAAAGAAGGACTCCTCTAGTCGATCGATTGTTCCCGGATGTCCTGTCGAGTCGGTGTCCCTCGGCTGCGTTCGTCGTTCATTGATTGTTTGCGAACCTGTTCGTGGAAGGATTCGAAGACTTTTCGCTTCTGTTCGTTGTGATGAGTCCTGGAATTTGGGATAAGAAGACGTTGTAGGCTGACGCCGAGGACTATTGATGGTTTGGAGGTTGCCAGGTGTTTGAGGATTGACCTACAGGCTGCTGAAGCTGTAGAACAAGTATACAGCAGATGTCCAATCACATGAATCCTCATTTGTGACTTTGTTCAGCTCTTGAAGTGCTGAAATTGCTACAGCTGGTAGGTCTAAGAGACTTAACACTTGTCAAATGATGGTTAGGAGTCATACGACTTAGAGTCTGCCTGATCTTCTGAATGTGGCAAAGTGTAGATCAGGTTTCTAAATAAATAAATCCTCATTTGCAATGTGTTCGACTCTAGATGCATTAAAATCACTGCTACCACCAAATTCATAGTCCTCGGGTCAGAGGAGCGATGGGTTTCTTCTGGGAACAATAATCACTCAAGACCCACCTCCTAGTGGATCGACCAGCTACTAATCTCGTACCAATTAACCAAAACTTAGGAGATCTGGTCATAGCCGCGAGGAGGATCTAGCAATCCGTCAAAGGATCTAGCAGCTTCGATCCACGCTCGCGAATGTTCGCCTTCGGAGAGGGAACTCCGAGAGTCGTTATTAAAAAAATATATATATACATATATATCTGTTTTAGACTCTTCAATGTTCAATAATATATACATATTGTCTATGTAGTTGCGTCTCCCGCTGGAAGAGGGGAGACGGCTTCGAGTTTCTGGAGTTGAGATTATGTTTAGAGCCCTAGGCGATGAGAACTTCATCGGGATCATTTTTTAATCATGTTCTGGGTCAAGAAGGATTTTAGTGTTGGTTGTATTTCGTCTGAAGTCTTCTGTTCCTTATTATTGTATTCATATCGTGGATTAGGTTTAGATGAGGTGTAGTTTGATATATTGACTGCCATAATGTGAGAATGACACTATCCTTGATTTAAGAATCAATTTTTATTGTAATTTTGGTGGATGAGATTTTGTTGCAAAAGTATTCAATGTTGAATGAACTTTTTTTTATTTTTTTGAGATCCTAGTTTTGGCAGTCAAAATTGCAAGTCTATGTTGGCGAAGGCTCCAGCTAGGTAAAAAATGTAGAAAATTAAATTAGGAGAGCAAGATTTACTCTTAATGTTGGGTTGAATAGAATGTTTATTTAATTGAAATGAAAATTAGGAGAATTACAATTGCTTAAAGCATAATCGTTTTATTGTCTCGGGACGAACTATCTCATCAACTCAACATTTTCTCTAAATTAGATTTTGTCGTTTCACATTATTATAATCGCACTATGGCAAGATTGAAATTTGCCTCGTAGCTGTCAGCGACATAATCGTCGCTGACATTCGATCTCAATCGACAAGTACCTTTTTAACCCCTTGTCTTATAATTTATTTCACAACTGAGCTTACAAAAGTGTCTGATAAACTGCAGATTTTTATGCAAATACAAGAGGAAACATTTTTATTTTATTTCCACAGGAAATGCACTGAATTTTCTGAAGAGCTTTCTCTGTTATTCTAAATACAAATTTGTATAAATATCTGCAGTTGGTTCATCAACAAAGTAACTAGAAAAATAAATGATATATTTATTACTGGGAAAAGACAGGTATTTTAAATAAACTTATCAAATTCGAGTTTAACTCGACACTACAAGACAAGGAGTTAATTTATCAAATCAGTCTATAACAATTTCCAAAGGATTTCATTTTTAGTTCCTTTGGAATCTTTTTATAAGAACAAATTATCCTTAGATCCTGATTAACTTTCGAAGTTTTTCTAAAAATATGCCGGAGTCCTCTCGAAGCACTTCCACGCAAAATGATCTTCCGACAGTAACATATCCACAAGTCTCGGGTTCCCTACGTTACGCACAAATATATTTCTGATAATGGCGATTTTTTACAAAATTCGAGCAAGTAAATATATCAGTAGCTGATGGGGTCCAGGATCTCTCTGATAGCATTGAAAGTCCTAGGAAACGAGTCCTGATGAACATTCGAGAGCGTGGACCGCAATGAATCCAAGAATATACGATTTCGAACTAATTTACTACGATTTTAATTGTTTTTTCTCTTATTGTGACTAGTCATCGCGATTAAGGGACTCTGAGGAGTCTGATGACCGGAGTCTGGCGTTGAGATTGTCTCGGGCTCGTGTAGAATGTAATTATAGTGAGTGGACTGGGGATTTTTATGCAACTACACATTTTGAGTGATTTATAAAAATGGGTCTCCCAATAAAATGTATTTTCTCTTTTGTTGTGAATTTTTTGGTGATGATCATTGCATACAGATATGAAAATTATTTAATTTTTTTCAGTTTATTGTAAAATATATCTTGTACGTTGTAGAATTCTTATGTTTATACAATAAAATTTTTATCCATCAGTTTATTAAAGTTTCAATTATGTTAATTCATTTTTATTGGAGGCGTCGTTGTTAGGTTTGTTATTTTAGCAGGATCGTTTATTTTATGGCTTTTATAAGCTTAAGTGTTGTTTATAATTATTTTTAGAGACAACTTTTTAAAAAATTTATATTCCTATTTTTAGGAACAAATTTTATGGAAGTTTTTATGACGAATTAACAATACTATATTTATTTAACTTCTAGTCTATGACAATTGCTGTACAAAATTATTATGTATCTACAAAGATCCGCACCCTAGTAATAATAATTATCTGTGTATTATTCTGCACACACACATATTCCCATTCTGGTACATTATTTTTTAAGAACTTCATTATCAAACAGTTTAGAAGACGAAGAAGAATAAAATACTAATAATTTTTGTTCACATGTACGTTTCTTTATATTTTATGAATATGTTAATATAATCAATGTTACAGATGCATAAAGATCGTCAGTCTAATAGTAATAAATAACCTGCAAACACATTTCTGCAACTACGTATTGTGAAAAATTATTTTAAAGAAAACCAAAGGAAGGCGAAAATTTATTGGTCTCATTAAAGCATTCCTTATAGCAACAATAAAGTATAAATAGCTATAACAGCTAGTTTTCGGTACACCAAAAAAATTCATTCAGCTCATTACGAAGCTTCTTCTAATAAAAACGACAAAAAATATTATCAAAGTGACAAAAATATACAATTTTTATTGTCGTATATTTTTCACGAATTATTCAAACGTGGACGTACGATCAATTCATAAAGATGCACTTATGCATCTGCACAGATTCACAGGCAAGCGAACTTTTCGATTTATCAGAAAATTGAGAAAAAAAGTTTCGATACAAAACTAAATTAGACAGCATTCATTTGAATTGATATACACGCTTTTCCTGCGAACCTAAATATGTAAGGTGTATAACAAATCCGCTGATAACGAAGGCTCGGAAGCGCTACTGGGTTCGCGTTTAAGATCGAATCGGCCGCGATTTAGGGATCTGTCCGCGAGGTTGGGCTCCCAGTTTCGCGGAGGAGCCTTCGGGGAATAGTTTCGAGCACTTAGGCGAGCTCGTATCGAGAAGATACTTTTTCCCGTGGGGATTTCCCATGCGCGTAGAAAGGGGTTGGTCTGAAAGGAAACACTAAATCGCGTGAATGCGAAAAAAGAATTTCGCCGGTGCTCGCCGCGCTGCAAGCTGCAAGCTGCAATTTGCGAACTGCAATTCGGCTTCGATCTCAAGAAAGAGATTTTCAGTTTCGACGAAAGAAGCGCGAGACGAAAAAGTGTGCGTGAGTGGGAGAGAAAGAAAAGAAGAATGACAGAGAAAGAGAGAGAGAGAGCGAGACAAGTAAAAAGAGAATAATTTATGAAGAGAAAATATAATAAAAATGAGAACAGACAAAAAAAGACATGTGTAGATACTCTAGGTACGTAGCTATCAGAGTTCGAAAAATGTCCGCATAAAGCGTTAAGAAGAACGTGAGACAGACGAGTACATATTATATATACATATATAAAGAAGAATATATATATACATACATATATATTAAAAAAGAAGAAAAAGGATATATAGTCGAAGTGAATTTAATCAACCTTATTCTGTACGTGATGTACCTGGATGAATAAAATCTTTATTTTTTGGCCTGCATCGTTTTTATATGCTGTACCTCCATTGACGTCATCGACCTCTCCCCCTCCACCCCGTTTTTAAGAGTGCACTTAAGGGTGCATCGGCGCGGACCGAAGATTGCGATGATTTTTCTGTTTCGGTTTTGGACTTGATCGTGGAGTATGCGATACGATAAAAATATTATTTTTCTAATATCATCATTCTACATTGAAATTGTATTAAAAAAAATCCTCGACTGCGAAGGGTTACATTATTAGTTATTTATATTGAGTCCAATAGGATCAATAGGTATATAATTGCTCTTGAGTATGCATTTAATTCCCGAAGTGGTCAATTTACAATTTAATTATATTGTTACCAAAATATCAGTATACATTATCCATTTTTACCATTGCTAATAAGACCTCGACAGATAATCTAGTTCTCTGAGAAAAACATTTGTAGAATCTAAAAGGGTTTATCGGTAAAGGGTTCAATTTTTAGCTGTTAGTTAGTTGATAACTAAAGTGCACACACAGCAGCACTGCACAGTCTATGACAAAATGAGTTTTCCATCGTGTGGATTTAATGATTGAATCACTTGTTCAGGTCCGCTGATCATTCCCACGACGCGTGATACCGGATCGACGCGGATATTACAAAATAAGGTTGTCTAAAGGATGTTAATACGTTCTAACGGTATTAAAACCTAAGTAGATGCTTCGCGTCGAGCGTAGTACAGCTTCGGCGCCGAATTGTTTCTATTCGAAAGTATGGCTTCCAGATCCACATCGATCCGAGCAATTTCCGGAATCCTCCAAGCTACGACGGAGCGTTCGGTCCTGCGTCGTGACACTTATCCGACACCATTAAATCTTGATCGAAATGATCGTGTTTTAGGTTTTATCCAAGCGATCTTCTTCCGCAATTTAATCGTTCTGGCAATTTTCAATGAAATACAATTTCGATTTTGAAAGGCAGTTTCAGAAGTGTGTTTTTTAATGGCAGCTTTTGAGGTTTTTCCTGGGAAATTGAATGGTGGTTTTTCAAAATGTAGGGAATCTATGGGAATTTTTACTTTTTATGTTTAGAAATACATTATACAATATCTTTTATAGGGGATTTTAATATTGATTAAATTTTTGATGAGCAGTTTTTTAAATTTTTTCTAGGTTTCCATGAAAAATTCGAAATGTAAATTTTTCATTTTATTGATTCAGATTTGTCTTTTATTTTAATCCCTACCGTCTCTGTATTCAATTAAATATTGTGTTTTACTGGAATTAAGAATACGATTTTCGCAAATTCTAGTTTTGAATTCATTTTTACAGGCACTTCTCGTTCCACAGAAGAATAAAAAGGGTATCTAGATTTTATCTCTCTGTGTTCGGGTTTTACTTTATTTGCCCACGAATTTGATCGATTCTGTAAATTTTACTTGAAATAGGAACTTTGTTATTTTATTCGAAACACAGTTTTCAAAAGGATTTATCCCATGGTAGATTGCATTTTTAAGGGCAGCTTCCGACTTCATATCCAGTCTAATAAAAAAAAAAAAGATGTGAAAGTGTTGCTTTTTACATTTTATTGATTCACGCGCGCGAGCTTCACTTCGGCCGGAAATTGTCTGCGAATGTGGTCGTATCTTTCAGTGTTATTCAATATTTCAATGGTCCAAAAATAGAAATGCATTTTGTAAAGAGGATTTCCTGTTTCAAATACATTTTTAATAGCGTCCAGAGTTTTGGATTTTTTCGAGGAATAAAGAAGAATTCGAAACGACAGGTTTTTCATCGATTCATATTCAAGCTTGCGATTTTTGACCTTTTTTTTCTGTGCTCATAACAAAAATGTAAAACAGGGACAGATAAAAAAGCTAGAAACTGTGATCTTTAGTTTTCTCTTATCAATTCCGATTAATAGCAATTTAAAAAAAATATGTTTACACAATGAAAATAAAAAAATTTTGAAAAATAAAAAAAGAGTGTTCACTTACTCTTTTCTCCCACTGGATATAAATGAAAAATAATGATGTTCTTAATTCACATTTAAATGTTATAAAAGCGTGGGATTGTCCACACATTGTCATCCCTTCAACAAGTATTCCGAGAACCTAATCCCCGCAAGAAGACAGGATAAAAGCCGGCGATAACACAATGCGTACTGTTGCATCCCCTAACAAAGTTGCAGCGCATTTCCTAATAATTTCATTGATGCAGCAGCGAGTGTAGTCCGCGTGGGTGGCGACAGCTGCATTAGCGTTCAAAAGCGGCGTGTTGCACAAAAGCGCAAAAAAAGGAATGCATTCTTGGCGTAACAATGGCGTGGTGCTGGAGCGCTGCGACGAAATTGACTATTTACGCGTGCTTTGCATTATCCGGGAAGAATCGGAGGCGGAGGATGGTCCTCGATGCGCCGTTTTCATTGTCCCATCGATCTTCCCGTCCGCCCCCGCCTGGAATCAGAATCGATATCGCAAATATTGGTGCCTAATAACCCGAAAAAAAGCAGAGAGAGAGAGAGAGGGAGGAGAGACTTGGAGAGGCGATCACTGCGAAAAGCGTGGACCAAAATTCGGTCAAGATGCTGGAATATTTTAACAGATTGTTCCCGGGTCCACTGAAAGCCGAATAAAGTTTCTCTTCGACTCTTTCACTCTCTCGTTTCATCCACTCCCCCCTCTTTTTTTTTTTGAAATCGATACTTAAACGCGACAAACCGTGACCTAAAATAATTTTCAACGGCTCCGTCGTGCTCCAATTACCATTCGGAATATTTTCCGAGTGTTGCGCGTCGTTTGAAAACAGCGGACACAGGTACCGATGATGAGAGAGTGTGTTATCGTTGATACCAGCGTTGATATCCGTGATTCGAATCGATAGCTTGTGTACGGATTTATTGTACGGCTCGTTTCCGAACAATTTGAGACTCATCGGAATGAATAATTATCGGGGACGCATTAATTCTGTCCCGTTTCGCGTGCACCGAATTACTGTCACGTACTCGGTTGAAAATTTCGATTTCGATTGGTGGATTCAATGTTTCGAGGTTCTTCGGGGCGCTTCGCAATTTTGGATTAATTGAGGCCGTGCTGGTACGTGATTGTGGGATGATACGTTTAGGTTAACGATATTGTATAATTTAATTTTGGTGTGGTATCACACTTTTAGAAATTGACTGCGGATTTGACAAATTTGTTATATTATTTCAAATTAAACTGAATGCGAATGGAAATATTGATTTCTATTACTATGTAATTAATTTTATCAGAAATTTGTTGCAATTGAGGTAAAACCACTTCACTATTTTAAGACGAACAGAACATACACCTTATCGTTCCTTAACAATTTTTGCAGTCTACAGAAACATAATTTCATAGTCTGTCCATAAAGAAATGGTAGCTCGTTGTAATAATTTTAGGAAGAGTAGACTTGGGAAGCTGCACTGTATTTGTGGGGTCGCTGAAACCATTTTACCCTATTTTAGTACTTTTTCTAGTCAGTAGAAGTGGAATTACGTAGTCTGCCAATGCAAAAATGGCACCTTGATGTAACAATTTTACAGACTGCACACTGCACATTTGTGGAGAACAATAAAACTTGCACTTCATCGTTCCTTAACAATTTTTGTAGTCTACAGAAGCAGAATATCATAATCTGTCTACAAAAAATATGGTACCCCGTTGTAATGATTTTACAAAGAGTAGAATTGGGGAGCTGCATTGTATTTATGGGGTCGATGAGACAATTTCCAAAGTTTTTAGAATTTTTGCGATCTATAGAAGCAGAATTTCGTGATTTGTCTATAAAAAATGGTACCTCGTTGTAGTAATTTCACAAAGAATAGACTTGGGGAGCTGTACTGTATTTGTGGCGTCGCTGAGACAATTTTTCCCGTTTTTACAATTTTTGCAATCTATAGAAGCAGAATTTCGTGGTTTGTCTATAAAAAAATGATACCTCGTTGTAATAATTTCAAAAAGAGTAGATTTTGGGAGCTGTACTGTATTTATGGGGTCGCTGAGACAATTTTTCCCGTTTTTAGAATTTTTGCAATCTATTGAAGCAGATTTTCGTGGTTTGTCTATAAAAAAATGAAACCTCGTTGTAATAATTTCACAAAGACTAGATTTGGGGAGCTGTACTGTATTTGTGGGGTCGCTGAGACAATTATCCCCGTTTTTAGAATTTTTGCAATCTATAGAAGCAGAATTTCGTGGTTTGTCTATAAAAAAATGATACCTCGTTGTAATAATTTCACAAAGAGTAGACTTGGGGAGCTGTACTGTATTTATGTGGTCGCTGAGACAATTATCCCCGTTTTTACAATTTTTGCAATCTATAGAAACAGAATTTTGTGGTTTGTCTATAAAAAAATGGTACCTCGTTGTAATAATATCACAAAGAGTAGACTTGGGGAGCTGTACTGCATTTATGGGGTAGCTGAGACAATTTTTCCCGTTCTTAGAATTTTTTGCAATCTATAGAAGCAGAATTTCGTAGTCTGTCTATAAAAAATGGTACCTCGTTGTAATAATTACACACAGAGTAGATTTGGGGAGCTGTACTGTATTTGTGTGGTCGCTGAAACCATTTTCCCCGTATCTTAGCAATTCTCTAGTATAACAAAATCCCAGGGGCTGAAAAACTATAACTGCTGGGAAGAGTGGCTCTCGTGCGGCTCGAATCGACTCGGTCTCGCTTCCGCGATTGTCGAACAATTCCTCCCAGGGCGCGGCGCGCCGTATCGGGGAGCGAACTAAAAATTGTCCCCGGGAAACAATTCTGGGGCTACAAAGTGCCGGATACCTAACGCAATCTGTCTCTCCATCTGTCTCTCGCTCTGTATGACGCTTGAAGCCGAAACGTCCCGTCCCGCGGAAATGACGACGCGGATGAATGCGGGTCAACCGCAAGCGGCGAGTAGACGCGCCATTGTCATTCTGCGAACGCTTCTACATTGTGATCCTGCAACCTCACGACCTTGTAACACATAGTCCCGTGATCGTTACGGCAATCACAGATAGAGAGAGGAAGAGAGAGAGGTAGAGAACACACAACAAAGAGCGAGAGAGAGTGAGAGAGAGAGTGGAGAAATGGAGAGAGGGAGAGAGAGTGATCGTTACGCGTTGATCGTTCCGCGAGAGACATTAAAACCGCGTTAAAAATGTTTTTACCAGGTTTTGAAACGTCCGCGCTCCCCCGGCCAGGCTCTCGCTAATTGTCGAAGGACACGGTCGAATTTACGAAGCTGGGTAAATAACGTTTTAACAACGCCGACCCAATTATGCAAATTGGCAGCGCTCGCGGCCCGTTCTCCGCGTAGTTAATTACACGGATCGATGGCAATCTGTCAAGCCCCGCGGCTACCGAACGCACGCGTCTCGCCCGCACGACAGAAGAAGAATAAGGATGCGACACACAACTATACTGTCACCTGTTTGTACCTGGTAGACGGTAAATTAAAAAATTTAATCTAATTAAAACAATTTTTTTTAGAAATTTCGAAGTCCCATTCGTTTATTTCAAACGGGACCACACCTTTTTAAACACCTACGGTAATAGTTGCTGTTATTACGAACTCAGTGGCTATAATTACTCAAGATCACTAGAGGTCATTCAAGGTCACTGACAGAGAAAACGTATAGACCACCCAAAACTTCGAGTCTAAGTTCGATGGAAAACTTTCCACATCTTTTCAGCAAGATTTCCAACTCCCAATTTGAATTTTACATCTCCCCAACCCTCCATGACCCCAGTTATAACTAGACTATGGATCTTTATGCAAAATAAAAATTGTCTGGATCGATTGCAAGATATAGAAACTAAATTGAATGTTATTTTTTTCCTTAATGATTTTAATAGATGAGGAATCAGATACAATAGGACCTCGATTAATCGGATCCCCATTACAGTAAAGTCGCGTTTCGTGTTCAACGTGGATTACAGTTTTACGCCGAATTTATTAATTTTATAACCCCAATTCTAGTAACCCCTGAAGATGATCTGAATGAAGATCGAAACGTCGGAATTACTTTAGTAGTTTGCAAAATTGCATTGCAAAACAAGTAACGAATGATCGAACCTCTGCGACGAAAGCATTAGAAATTCAATATTATCAACAGCATGTGTTCTGTACGGACAGTGATCGAATACGGACATTATTTTTTTTAATAACTTTGAAAAGAAAGCCGAACGTAGAGAAGGACAGCATAACAGTGGAGGGGGTAGGCACTGGATAGTGATCGCATACCCGATCGCGGACAGTAAACGCGACTTTACTGTATAAACAAATATACGTTTAAATATGATTATATTCTAAAGGGAAATTAATTTTCAAAAATAAAACATTTATTTTGGAATATAATTTACATTTTAATTACAATAATATGTCCATCGGGTCTTAACACTAAACCTACCGAGCCTTAAAAGTGACGGGTACATGTTCCCTTATAAAAATGACAAGACTGATTTTATTTAGACTTTGTGCGGCTCCTATTGCAACACGTGCTCTACTAAAGATATCTATACAATCATTTCTTATGAAATCATTTTTATTATTTCAATAATTGTAAAATATGAAATATGGTACCAGTCATTCTGACCGCTGGTTTAGTGTTAATTTATCCGAGCTGTTTGTCTCCCGATCAAGCCGGTTAATCGAGGTCCTAGAGAATTGACATCTTCAATTTTTCAAATTTTCCAACAAAATTTGGAACATCATCCACTCAATTTTACAATAAATGTATGAAAATTCGCTGTGTAGTAATAACAACTAACTTTTCTGCAACCACCACTTCAAGTCGGTTAATCGTAAACCTACTGTATTGACATCTTCAATTTTTCAAATATTCCAATAAAATTTTGAACTTCATTCACTCAATCTTACCATAAATGCATGAAGATCATCAGTCTAGTAATAACAACAACTAATTTTTTTGCAATCACCACTTCAAGCCAGTTAATCGAGGTCCTACTGTATTGACATCTTCAATTTTTCAAATTTTCCAACAAAATTTGGAACTTCATCCACTCAATCTTTCCATAAATGCATGAAGATTCGTTGTCTAGTAATAACAACAACTAACTTTACTGCAACCACCACTTCAAGCCGGTTAATCGAGATCCTACTGTATTGACATCTTCAATTTTTCAAATTGTCCAATAACATTTTGAACTTCAGCCACTCAATCTTACCATAAATGCATGAAAATTCGCTGTCTAGTAATAACAACTAACTTTTCTGCAACCACCACTTCAAGCCGATTAATCGAGGTCCTACTGTATTGACATCTACAATTTTTAAAATTTTCCAATAAAATTTGGAACTTCATCCACCCAATTTTACCATAAATGCATGAAGATTCGCGGTCTAGTAATAACAACAATTAACTTTTCTGCAAACCATCACTTCTTCTCCCACATTTTTTTAGCGCACTCAGATGTACACGTGTTTCCGGTGCCGCGTTCTCGTCGCTATGTAAACTAGCATTATTTACGAGTCTGTCATGTTTCCACGTGAACGATCCAGGAAAACAAATGGACGCGATGGCGTTTCAAAAAACCGAGGAGCGAAAAACCGAGGCGCGAGTATAAAGTAGTCCGCGGGAAAAATAAGATTTCACTGGCATTTCATTAACTCGACCTACATACACCACCGAGGAGAATATAGTATACATACAGTATACACAACTGAGATATATGTATTCGTACATCTACTCACGCATTGGAACCTTGGTCGCTGGTTATCCTTGCAGCGGATGGATATTGGTCGATCCGGGGACTCTCGCCATTTTCGTACGCTTTATTTTCCGTCGATGTTGTAGTCCGACGATCGACTAGTTTGAAGTTCGCTCGGGGGATTCCTCGCGGCGCGGATCGATACGAAAAATGCTGAGGACGCGCGCGGGGAAGGTCGACGCGGGAAACTTGCGAAAGTGAGTCAAATGGTGAGGCTAAATATTTTATAACTTGGTCTTGATTGGATTCAACTGTTGGATAGTGGTATTAGCTTCTTACGTGCAGCTAGTCCTCCGGCTCAGTGGGATATTTAGTGTGTTAACCCCTCGGGCTCGACAGGTCAGAACGCCGTAAAACTCTGAGGAATATTTCAAAATTTATAATCAATTACAAGCATTGATTTACGAAATGATATGCAAAAAAGATTCTCCAGAAATTATAATTTACAAGGTTACATGGATAAATAAAAAAGGCATTTTATAAAACCTTTTTAGTTGGGCCTTTAATGAAAATTTAAAATACATGTTTCGTAGATCTATGTTAGTTATACGTGTACTGAAAATTTCATCTATTGAAAATCGTATTAACCCCTTGCCTTACAATATCGTGTCAGACTCAAGAAGATTCTGAACAGTCTAACAAATATATACAGTGAGTGTGTAAAAAGTATTCGTGGGCCCTTTGAAATAGAATTACTTTTTTATCATTGCACCAAACGACCTGATTTTTTATAATCAATTAGAAGCATAGGTTTAACAAATGATATGCGAAAAAGATTCTCTAAAAATTATAATTTACAAGGTTACATGGATAAATAAAAAAGACATTTTAAAAAACTTTTTTATTAGGGCCTTTAATGAAAATTTAAAATATATGTTTCGTAGATCTATGTTAGTTATACGTATACTGAAAATTTCATCTATTGAAAATCGTATTAACCCCTTGCCTTACAATATCGTGTCAGACTCATGAAGATTCTGAACAGTCTAACAAATATATACAGTGAGTGTGTAAAAAGTATTCGTGCGCCCTTTGAAATAGAATAACTTTTTTATCATTGTACCAAACGACCTGATTTTTTATAATCAATTAGAAGAATAGGTTTACGAAATGATATGAAAAAATGATTCTCCGAAAATTATAATTTACAAGGTTACATGGATAAATAAAAAAGGCATTTTATAAAACTTTTTTATTTGGTCCTTTAATGAAAATTTAAAATATATGTTTCGTAGATCTATGTTAGTTATACGGATACTGAAAATTTCATGTATTGAAAATCCCATTAACCTCTTGCCTTACAATATCGTGTCAGACTCGTAACGAAGATTCTGAACAGAGCCTAATAAATATGTATGCTATTAATTTCCTTTTGATTTTATTAATGTACAGCTATTGAGCAACATATAGGCGTACAATAGATATAGTGTTTCTCGTCAGACTCGTAACGAACATTCTGAACAGAGCCTAATAAATATGTATGCTATTAATTTCCTTTAAATCGAAATAAAATTCTATTTTGGTTTCGTTAATGTACAGCTATTGAGGAACATATAGGCGAGCAATAGATATAAAGTTTCTCCTTTCTTCGTAAATGAAGAATTACAAAAAAAGTTTTACTCACTGAAATCGTAAACTGAATCGCAATGCAAGAGGTTAATAGGCTTTCGGTAGGTAAAGTGTTAATGAAAAAAGAACACTTACCACAGTACTAACATTTTAGCTCACCATTCGTCTCTACCCATTCTCCAGACTTCGTTAGCCATTAGTAAACGCTCATGCAAACGCCACGACGTCAGCTCCAGTTATTTTTGTCCGGGGGTTTAGGATCCAGGTCCTACGATCCGAGATTTATCGACGGTCGTGCGTATCGCGTACGATCTGCGCCTGCTAATCCCCGTTTCGCGAGCCTGCCAGTGCGATATTTGCCCGCTGCGCGAGCGGGACTCGCCTAAGTGCCGGCTGTCGTGGACACAATGACGTAGGTTTCGTTATCTCCTGGAAACACGGCCTACCGACGACAACGACGCTCGTCCCGCGACGAGCTTTAATGAGCTGACGTCAGAATCTCTGCTCCTAGTTGGTCTCCTCCGAGCTCGCCGTGGCCCACATTCGCCTAACTACGACCTTGCCGCACGATTTTTCGAAAGTTTCGCGAAAACTTTATTGGAAGACCCGCCGCCGTAAGTGATTCCCAGCGATTTCGTCGAGCTTCGACGATACTACTGACCTTGCTTCTCAGACGGGACTGCCGCCGTTCACATAGCTGCCAACTATTAGCTTGTTTTGCTACGCTGACTCTTTTAAACATCATTCTCCAGCAAATTTCTTCTGGACTTCCAGCATTTTTATTGGTTATTGCCGTGATTTTTTTTATGTAATTTTTTGGTTGTTGAAACAAACAATTCTTTCACACATTGTTTCGTACATTAATGTATTGGGTTGGCAAGAAAGTAATTTCGATATTTTAAGGTGAAATAGAGCCCAATTTTTTTTAATCAAGCAATGATCTTCAGTGAATAAGATATTTTCCCTTTTGTTCGATGATCTTTTGCCAAAAAGAACGAATAAGAAAATATTTTATTGATGAAAGCTCATCGCTTGAATAGAGGAAGGTGTTATTTCACCTTAAAATACTGAAATTACTTTCTTGCCAACCCAATAGTATATAATTTTTTGGTTGTTGAAACAAACAATGTATTGGGTTGGCAAGAAAGTAATTTCGGTATGTTAAGGTGAAATAGAGCCCAATTTTTTTATTCAAGCAATAGTCTTTTATGTATAAGATATTTTCCAGTTTGTTCGATGATCTTTTGCGAAAAAGAACAAATAAGAAAATATTTTATCGATGAAAGCACATCGCTTGAATAGAGGAAGATTTTATTTCACCTTAAAATACCGAAATTACTTTCTTGCCAACCCAATAGTATATTTTGATTTATTGTATGATGTCTAATAACTAGACAGCGTATCTTCATGCAAAATCAAAGTTTTCTACCTGAAATGCAACAAACTCGATTGAAATAAAAATTCATTTTCTTTCTTAATACATTTAATAAGTTGAAAATAACATAACTGCATTTTTAAATTCTGCTAATGTTTTCACTGATTCGTATTGCACCAACTCATTTTTGTCATAAATGCATAACAATTCGCTGTCTACTAATAATCTAACAGTAATGTGACATAAAACAGTAAATTTAAAAAGAGTTTGTCGATATTTCAGATCGTGAGACACGAAATCCTATATGTATGGTGTTTGTATTTATGCTATTATATCTCGTCTGTGGCGTAATCATCAATCGACCAAACATATAAATTCGCATTCAAAGTTTCCCGGATCGGCCGCAAATCCGAGTTTCGAGCTATCGTCTCGATTGAATCGCGTTTTCCTTTCAACCGATCCTGATTATCCTGGATTGGAGGGATTCGATCTGGTGGCGGCAACAATGATCTAAAGAACGTCGCTTTTTTCCTGACCGGCTCTCCCTCCCGCTGGAAAAAAGCCCATTATTTACAGTCCCGTCGTCGTCGTCGTCGTCGACGACGGAGGATGACGAAGTTTCCGCGTGCCGAACAAAAGGACGCGCTGCAACGCTGCTGCACTCATTGCGCTTGAATACCGGGGATTTGTGCGTTACAGCGATTACTCTAGTATTATGGTTCGATTGTAGATATTAGTTTATATTATTGCTGTAATTATGTAGGAATCCTAGTGTTGGATAAAATCATAATAATTATGTTCAAGCCCAAGTGTGAATAAATTCATCATTATCTATGAATCGAAGGATAAATTATAATCATTATAATTATCCATAAATTCTCACAATAATGAATTCAATTATTTAATTACTGTACATTTGATCATAACTATGTAGGAATTCAAGGGTCGAATAAAATTATTACAATTATCTATGAATCCAAAGATTAACTAAAATCATTAGAATTATCCACAAATTCTCAAAAACTGAATTCAATTATTTAATACTGTACATTTAATTATAATTGCTAGGAATTCAAGGGTCGAATAAAATCGTTATCGTCATCTATGGATCCAAAGATTCAATAACATCAATAAAATCTCAAAGATTGAATAACATTATTATCATTATGTAGGAATTCTAGTGTTCGATAAACTCAATATAATTATATTCAAGCCGAAGTGTCAATCAATTCATAATTATCTATGAATCCAAGGATTAATTAAAATCATTAGAATTATCCACAAATTCTCAAAGACTGAATACAATTATTGAATTACTGTACATTTGATTATAATTATCTAGGAATTCAAGGGTCGAATAAAATCGTTATCATCATCTATGAATCCAAGGATTTAATTTAATCAATAAAGTCTCAAAGATTGAATAAGATTATTATAATTATGTAGGAACTCTAGTGTTCAATAAAATCATTATAATTATGTTCAAGCTCAAGCGTGAATCAATTCTTAATTATCTATGAATCCAAGGATTAATTAAAATCATTATAATTATCCACAAATTCTCAAAGACTGAATATAATTATTGAATTACTGTACATTTGATTATAATTATCTAGAAATTCAAGGGTCGAATAAAATCATTATCATCATCTATGGATCCAAAGATTTAATAAAATAAATAAAATCTCAAAGATTGAATAACATTATTATCATTATGTAGGAACTCTAGTGTTCAATAAAATCATTATAATTATGGTCAAGCTCAAGCGTGAATCAATTCTTAATTATCTGTGAATCCAGGGATTAATTAAAATCATTATAATTATCCACAAATTCTCAAAGACTGAATTAAATGATTGAATTACTGTAAAGTTGATTATAATTATCTACGAATTCAAGGGTCGAATAAAATCATTTAATTATCTATGAATCCAAAGATTTAATAAAATCAATAAAATCTCAATGATTGAATAACATCGTTATAATTACGCAGGAATCCTAGGGGTTGAATAAAATCATTCTAATTATTTATAAATCGGGGCTCCTGCTAACTTTCATAATGACAATAGGCGATGTTAGTACGAGAGGGACAGTTCTGGTAAGAATATTGCGAAGGGAGGGATCGGGAACCGAGTAATCTTTCTGGGGGAAGAGGGGATTGTTACTCGGATGCGACTGGGGAATGCAATGGGAAAAATGCAGACCGAATGCTGCTGTAATGACCGTGCCACTGGATGCTGCACGTGTGGATAATGGGAGAATAGAACGGATATAGGGAGAGGAGAATGATGTAAGTTGGAAATGATGATTTTTCGGGGTGGTGGGTTGGGGGTTGGAGTCGTACTTGGTATGGTTTCGATCTAATAGCGGATTAGTGGAGGTTGTTGTAGTTTGGGTGTCGATTGTTGTTGGGCATTATTTAGTTTCAATATTTTGAGAGCGATTTCCAAATCATTTTAACAATTTCATGTTACCCATGTCTAGATCCATTAATATCCAGATCAATTTTTTGAAATATTAACTAATATCTTCGATGTTGTAACTTTGATGCTGCAACGAGTGAACCCAAGTCTCTGCAAATAATAATTTGCAATTAACAAGAGTGACAGAAGATGGTAGAGGATGGAGGTAGAAGATGGTAGAGGATACATGAAAAATAAACATGTGACTGAAAGAAGAATGAAGGGAGTGTTAAAAAGAGAAAAACATGGGAAAACGTACTCTAAACTAGGAAGAGTAGTAATGAAGAAAATAAAGAAAGTAAAAGGGGTTGGGGACACGTAGAAGAATAGGAAGATAGTACAACAAGAGGGTGAAAGATGAGTCGGTAACAAGAAAGGGATTTGAGAAAAGAAATAGAAAGTAGAGGGTGCATAGAAAACGAGGAAGACACTTGAACAGGGTAAAAGAAAGTAGAGGGTGCGCAGTTAACGAGGAAGAGACGCGAAGGGGATTAAAAGATAGTAATGGGGTGATTAGAGTACGAGAAACAGAGAGTTCAAAATTGCTGGAAGACGTGAGGGGTGCTTGGGAAACGAACCAAAGACTTCAGGAGGGTACGAAATATAGATAAGGGGTGCGTATAAAACAATAAAGACAGTCAAAGATTGTAAAAGAACAGTTGAACGATAACGAGAAACATAAACTTGAACTAAAGGGTGCAAAAAAGAAACGAGCGAAGAAAATAAGAAACAGAAATAACAAGAGTGAATAAAATTAGGGGTTGCGTGGCAAACGAGAGGTAGGTTTGAAAGTTGCATAAGAAAAATAGCGTGTGCGTAGTGAACGAGAAACGAAGTTGAAAATTATAAATTAAAATGGTGGCTGCGCGTACAAAACAAGAAACATGGTTGGAAATTATTCGAGGAGCTAGGGGGTGCGGAGGAAGTGATAAACAGTGTTAGAAATTATACCACAAACTAGGAGGTGCGTGGTAGACGAGAAACAGAGTTGAAAGTTACAGAAGTTACAGAAGAAGGTAAAAAGATACGTAGACGACACAGAAGATGGTAGCATAAAAATATTCTATTAATAACCATTTGCAAACACGTATTTAAATCGGGGGAGAAAATCGCCGCCGAGGAACGCGCGAACGAAAGAGACAGCCTGATCCAGAAATAGAATACGAAGGACCGAAAGAAACCTAGAAATAGCCCAGGAAGAGGGAAAGGTAGAAATGGTATGAAGAGGGATCGAGGATGCATGTTCGAGAGGAGGGATGTAAAATCAGAGAGGGACGGCTGTCGAGGGTTGGAGCGAACTGGCTTGAGCGTCGGAGAGGGAGGAAGAGAAGGGGTAGGGGGTGGAGCAGAGGCCGAGGGAGGGCGAGGAGGGCCGAGGGAGGCCGAGAAAGAGACGCGGGCACGGTGGTTGAGTTCGGGCCGACAGTCCGCGTGTTACCCCCGGCCGTAAAGCAGGGCCGCGTTTCCTCGACTTCCGGTTTCGAGTCTCGGTACCCGCCAGATTCCACGCAGACACAGTTCCGAACCGGCCGTCAAAGGGAACAACCTCCCTTTCGAAACTAGTCGGGAACTGTCCCCTCGGACCATTCCGCGAAATTCACACTTTTCGACCAGTGAACCGGAAGTGACGGTAGCGTTGTCTGATTGGTGACGTTCCGGGAGATCCAGCTGCTCAGCTGGACTTTTGAACCTCGTGCTGGTAACGTACGATTTTTTATTACACTGTGTCATGTTTGTTATTAGTATACAGCGAATTTTATGTATGATAGAAATTAATAGGTTGTTTTTGTAACTCATCTAACATATCAACCCCTTCGGCTAGGCTTTATTTCACGGATCGGAGAAAAGGAGATAATTTATATATATTGTATTCCTTTCTGTTCTCCGATAGCTGTACATTAACAGAATAAAATTTTGTGGAGGCTCATGTATGAGGATTTATGACTTCGAGATTTGGCGCGATATTTGTTGTAGCCGCGCACGGTGAATATTTTTTGGGGAAGAAATTTAATATATTATTTACCGGCGATATTATGTCGCAATTTTTTAAGATTTATTGTCCATTGAGAATTTTTAATAGATCCTGCAACGGAGATAGCAATTTTAATTGTGTACTCGTCTGTCAGCCCCAGAGAAAGAATCTAATAATTCTGTTTTAGGGTTGTGAATGTAAACTGCAGGATTTTATGCAAAAGTAAAAATGTTGTAAGTCAGTCGTACTGGAACTAATGTAACATTCTTAAATTCCTATAATACAGTAAAGAACAGGACCAATAATACGAAATGATGCTTATAATACGAAAAACAGAGTTTCAAATGATCAAAAAGTAGAGATTTGAAAAGAGAAGTAGAGGTAGAATAAACAACGAGAAACAAACCTGAAATTGTACAAAAATGTAGGAGTTACACTAAAAACAGAAATGGTAGAAATGTCCTCGATAAAGAAAGTAAAGATATGACACACGTAGAAAAGTAAGAAAATGATTAGAAAGAAACGTAAAGAATAATACCGGGAAAAGAAAGTAAAAGGGACAAATATTTGCATAGTAAAAAGACAAAGAGGGAATAAAAGAGGGTGGAAAAATGGTAGAAGACATGTCGCACTTCAGAGGAAATATTTTCGCGATCACCGTCCCGATCTTTAATCTTGAGATTATGGTTGTCGATGCATACGGGATATTGGATGAAATATCGAGCCCTTTGTCGGAGGAATTTCTTTCTGCTGGTTCCGCGGGACAAGGAAATCTCAAGAGGATGAATCGGGACATGTTAGAAAACGGTTCACGTCCCGAGCTTTCCTCGGAAGCAGTTCACAGACCGCTAATGGTTACATGAATGTTTAACAAGTAGCACCTTGTCCTGTGGTCTTATTCCATATACTGGAATTAGGTTCTTCGGTTGTTTACTTCTGTCTATATCGCCTCCGATTCCCTTGAATTTTTAAATATATCTATATGATGTGTTTCATTGGATCTTTTCATTTTTGAGGCTCGTGCGAGCAGCCTATCGGCTTTTGATTTACCGTTGACCTTCTTTTGTCAAATCTATTGACCCGTGGCTCGATCAGATTCACGCTGAAATTTTTATCCGTGTCGCGTAACTTCGCCACAGTGTTGCTAGATTATTTATTGCTGGAGTGGAGTGGTGGAATACAGCGCGAAAATCGTTCCCGTCAATGTCATTCGGGCGATTGTCATACGACTGCAATAATGCACTTGTCAGTTGTCATATTCACCATTCAATTATTAGGTGGCTTTACTTTTCGACATTGCAGTTCGTGCTACCTTTTAGCTGCTGCGTTGTATTGTACAATTTCGAATTTTTGTGTGCACTTTGTATTTGCAATTATTTTTTATTCATTTCTTCATAAGCTGTTGTATAATAAAATCATTATAATATATTTGTGACAAGAATGACACGTACAATTTAAAGCAATGGACAGATTAAAAATATTTAAGGACATCAAGGTATTAGCTTGAGCTTAATAAGATAATCGAGAGAAGAATACAATTTTTATTTGGCTCCCATGTCCTGCAATCGATGCGAACATTTGTTATTTTAAATAAAGATACGCAGTCTATGATCATCTACTAATCCAAGGTTTGAAGAAAATCATTATAATTCAATTCCAATCCTAGGGTTGAATAAAATCATTATAATCATGTTCGAATCCAAGGGTTGAATAAAATCATTACAATTATTTCTC
>CM052189.1:7174866-7186445 GCA_028455805.1 Lasioglossum figueresi | reverse complement strand
ATACAAACTTTTATGCGTAATGAATTCGTAAGTCAATTGTAAGAAATAAAAATCTAGTAGAAATATAGGTTCTTTTTGTAACATTTTGAACCCTTACTATTTAATTCCAATTTAAATCTTCAAGATTGAGACATATAATTAATTTTGTAAGATGGAAAGATGGAAAAGTATTTGATTAAATGTAATGTCACAATCTCAATCCGATTTTAGAAAATCACTTTAATTATTAAGATACAACGAATTTTTATTTTAATCTTCTTATTTCCTCATCACGAAAATCTATCTTCATCACCACCGGACAATTTAACGAAATGTTAAAGTTATTTTAAATATCATTCTAATGATTAATACGTGTACCGTGAATTTTTATATTAATGTTCTCATTTCCTGAGAATTTATCTTCACCACCACTGTTTTATAAAACACTGTTCTATGTAAATTGAATATACACAATCCAACTAACCATAAAAGGTATCAGGTACGTGGTTCCCATACAATGTGTTAACGATTGCAAACTGCAACATTCGGTTTCGGATCGGTTAATAAATACAAGAGGTAACAAGCTCTTCGGAGGCTTGCTTCGCATACAGAGAATCGAATAAACGCAACCGAATGGAAGATCGTAGCATTCCGATTTGAATACAAAGTTATCGATGGGTTCAAGGGCACTTTCGAGGCCATAATGATGCTGCAAGCTCTTGGCAGGATCCGCGCCGCAGCGTTTCGTTAGTGACGTGCACGATACGGGCGCGAGAGCACATGATATACAAGGTAGCGCGGCCGGCAAAGGACATAAACTCTCACGGTTTAGCTCGTGCGGACAAAACCTGTTACACCGTGGCAAGCGGCCGGACAGCCTACAAATCGTCCCGGCTCCATTCATAGTAGCTAGCCCGTGGCCTAAATTCGCAGGACGACCGACCGAAATTCGCGAGATTGTCTGGAAAACGCGGTAGTAATGGCGCTGGCAAAAACTGGAAAATTTGTTAATTTGCCAGTGACATCTTCTACTTTACCACGTTTTTACTAACTCGCTATCTTGTCTGTCTGTTTGTTTGTTTCTTTATCTGTTCGGTACAAATTTTGCAATTGATTTTGAACTAACTTCCCGGTGAGCTAGAGACTTGAAACTTTAAATATAGCTCTCAGAACTGGATGACAATATTTTATCGGTTCCTCGATCGGACAATCTAGATCTATTTAGTTTGTTTGAATTTTCGTACGTTGAGGTAAACGGTCTCAACGCCCGCTGTTCGTTCCCGCAACCGCTCGAAATGTTTAAAATCGATTGAAAATTTTCAAACACACAAGACTAAAAAGCAGAAAATAATTATTGAAATAAAACAAAACTTTTAATATACCACGTTTTTAAGACGGACTAGAAAGTATAATTTAAGACGGACTAAAAAGTATAAAATAATTTTTCCCATTCCCATACAGATAGTCCTGAAAATTTGTGATTGTAAATTTTGAATAGCTCTGAAAATACTTGTAAGATTTAAAACGAAAAACGTGGGGTGCAAGATAATAGAAAGGAGTGTAGAGAGTAGCTGTCGTTGAGAAAACTCACGCAACAGTTCATATCCTTTGCAGTGCAATAAAATTGTTAGAGACTTGGGTGAACTATTCATGCATCAATTATTTATTGCATGCGCCTCACGTTTCTCGTTTTATATCTTACAAGTATTTTCGTAGCTATTAAAAATTCACAATCACAAATTTTTCAGGACTATCTGCATGGGGCTAGAAAAAATTATTTTATACTTTTTAGTTCGTCTTAAAAACGTGGTATATTAAAACTTTTTTTTATTTCAATATTTTTATTACACTGTCCAGCACGAAATTTGTTCAACAATTACTGTCGGGTGATTCTTATACAGAGTGAGCCGCAAATTGTAGTACACTCGGGCAGGGGTTGATTCTACATAAAAGAGTAATGAAAAAAATTCGGTATGATATTTTTTTATCCGAAGCTTCATTTTTAAGAAAGTCGAGTTTATGTTGGGGAACGTTTATAGAATATTTTTTAAGAAAGAAATATTTCCGCACCTACAGCTAGACCGTAAAAATCGAACATGATGCAACATAAAATGTCCAGTCCACTCGAGATTCAGGAAGCCAATCAGAAATTACATCGTGAAACAAAAGTGTTCAACCCTAACCGGAGGATTCACCTTGTCCTTCGCAGGGGAACCTTCAATCGAGAGACAGGAGAGTCGACTCGCGTTTGTTTCCTCTCGTAATGGAGTGTAATTGGTATCAGCTGTCAGTGATGCGGTTCTACGGCTTCCCGATAAACATTAGGCAACTGATAATTCAGTTAAAGATCCTTGGACGAGGATCATGGAGCGTCGCGTACACTTCGACGCGTGTTGGATCGCCGTCGAATCGATCGAACCTCGATCAATCCCTTGCGAAACTCTCGGGGACGAGTTTCACCGGATTCTCACGTGTTCGCAGACTAACCTTTTCAGAGAGGTATTTTCTAAAGTCGAGCAGATATTATTTAATCTATTGTTCCATTAGAAAATCGTAATTTCGTACGAGTTATTTGTTTTTATTGTTCAGCGATTCTATTCTGATTTGTCCATTAACAAATTCTAATTTGTCTAAGTTTATAATCTCTTCAGAGCCAAGTTTTTTAAAGTGAAAGAAAATGATTTAATTTTTTGTTTGATAAAAAAAGTCTAGTCTTAAATAATTTTTGTTTAAGTACATCAATATTATTTATGAATGAAAAAATATTAGATCTTTGTGGAGAACATAATCTTCTTTTTTGTCAAGGATGACAGCTATTGAAGAAAGTTTAAACAAATTTCCTCGATTTATATCCTGTTTATTAAACTACGAGGATGTTTTGAAATATCCGTTAATTCGAGCTAAAGAGGCAACTTTGATCTTCAAGTATCTGGTAGATTCAGTCAAGAAAAAAATTGTTTTAATGCTTTTACAGACGTTGCAATTCGTACTATTTTTGGTATAAATTTTCAGTTTTTCATCCCCTATATCTATTACGAATTTTCCAACCTATATCACGAAAAAACATTCGGGTAAAATATGTAGCAAAAATTACAGCGGACTGTGAAAATAGAAGCTTCAAGCTTTTTATAACATTTTTAACAAATTATAACATTTGAATGACTTTGAATCAGCATATTGGGATAAACCGGCCCGCAACAAAGCCCGTGTTCAGCGATTCTATGGTGAATTGTCCCTTAACAAATTTTAATTTGCCTAAGTTTATAATCTCTTCAGAGCCAAATTTTTTAAAGCGAAGAAAAAATGATTTCATTTTTTGTTTGATGAAAAAGCCCAGTCTTAAATAATTTTTGTTTTCATACATCAATTTTATTTATGAATGACAAAATATTAGGTGTAGTCTTAAATGATTTGTGTTTTAGTTTATCAAATTTATTTACGAATGAAGAAAGCAAGAATTCCATCTTGAAATGTTTGATCTATGATATAAATTACTTTTGATTTGAAAAATCTAATTTATAGTGTGTGCTGGTGCTGTCGAAGAAGTTGAAACTCGGTTTTTCGTTTTGTTTCGTTCCGCAGCGGAATCCTCGTCAAGCTTTTGCGTACGAGACTTATTATCGAAAGCTCGGGTTATTAAAATCACCGTACACCCCTCTCGGGAGAAGTCGACATCGATATCATCGCTGATCGAAGCTTCCAGGGGCAGCTTCCGGTTTGGATATTCGTTCGGGCGGGATATTTTCGATGCTCCGCTCTCGGAACAAGTCATTAACGAGTCTTTCTGACGGCCGAGAAGTAGCTGTTTTCCGAGGATTTTTTGCGGGGGAACTGTCGGAGCTGTCGAAATGAAACTCGGCGCAATTATTAGCCGTGTGTTGCGCCCGAGGATCCCGGCACTTTGGAAAAATTGGATAAATCGAAACGCGCCGGGAAAATGAGAAAATTATCGGCGCTGGGAAAGTGGAAGTCCAAAAAAATCAAATTCAATTCTTCTGATTCTCTTAATTGCTCTTTTACGAGAAGATTTATCGTTCCGAATTTTATAAAAATTAAGGTCGCTGTTGGTTTTTTAAATATCTGTTTTATTATGTTTTTACTTTCTCGTATGGCTACATTTATTTGAATGCTTAAACATTGATTACTAACGAGTCGAATTTTATTTCATTTGAAAAGAAAGTGCGTAACATCCATATTTATTAAGCACTGTTTAAAATCTTCGTGACGAGCGTGACTCGTTAAAACACGGCAAGGGGTTAACTGAGATGTTATCGACCATTTGCGAATTAGAAAAACGTAGAAAGATTTCTCGGCGCGATTCAGAGCTCGCAAAAAACATAGAATAAACAGCGCTTCGTATTCAGGAACGAATAGAACCGCGTTCGCAGGATTTTTGATCAAGATCCGAGGAACGGAACCCGCAATGAAACGGCGCTTAATGAATCAGATGAAAATGGATGTTTGCGAATTCGAAAGGAGGTTAAAGGCCAGGCTCCGGTCAATCGCGAGCACGGGATCGATCGATCGTCTCGCGGCTGCCGCGAGAATAGACCGGGGGCGTGCAAAAATAGATCCGACGCCGGCGAGCATCGTTGTTCGACGTGAATTTATTAATTTCATCGAGCCGGTGATTAATTAGCAGACGACGTCACCGTCGGATCCGGGATATGCTGTAGAGCGTTCAATTATCCCGCGTTTCGTTCTGCCATTGGTCGAAAAAAGAGATTGGCAGAGAAAGAAATCAGCCATGCCGTTGGGCTGGCGAAACTGTCGAATAATTGGCTCGAAGCCGTTGGAATTCCCGTTTCCATTCGGCGTGTATAATTATCAGGGACGCGGCCGACCGACGTTCCCACGGTAACGTTATCAATTATGGTTTAATTATCGCTGACAGGTCGCCCGATAGTTTGTAATCGATGCGCGTTTAGCTGCCTCGCGACAACTTCTGTTCCGTGAGCCTGCGGGACTCGGCTACGCTGTGAACTGTTTGATCCAGGATCGAGGTAAATGAATTCCGGACGCCAGAAAAGTTCGATCGACCAAGGATCTATCGATCTTCTCGCTCGTAAACTCCCTCGACTGGCCTTTTAGTTCAAATGGCTCGCTTTCCAGCGAGCAAATCGTGATAAATATTCCGGGAACGCTTTTCGCGTTTTCAAGCTTCGTTCTTGTTCAAAAAGCGTTCAAATTTGGCTCTGCAATGTTGCTAAGATTTATTGCGCGCTTCCGAATTTTGATGTTTCTTTGATTTGCTTTATGGGAACAATGATTTAAATGTCTCTCTGAAAATAGGTGGAATTTGGGAATTTTTGTATGAGTAATTGCTCGTTGAAAAATTCTTACATTTTAGGGGTTTGTATTGTGATTTTTTTAAAAGACAATATGTTAAATGATGGGTTTCGTACCTTGATTATTTTGGAACATCGATGGTTGGACGCCATTGCTCCGCAGGACTGGAATGTCTGAAATAGAAAATTCTTATTAAGTTAAAAATAGAAATGTATTATTTAACACAAGCTGCATGGATTTTCTAAAATTTTAATTCTTATGCAAATGGGTTTGGAAAGTGCTTAAAGTAGGTGCGAATAGAGAAGGCATCTTTGAATGTTTATAATTAAATAAATAATTGACGTGTTGAAAAATTAGTTCGGTGAGGTTGCAGAATACTGTATGCAGAACATACCTACCAACTTTCATCATAATCGAAGCTATAGTTTCAAAGATTTTTAATAATTAGTGAGGCCTACCCTCTTTAAAACATATTAGACAATAAAAGGTATTTTCCCACACACAAATACTGTAAGACTTTTTTTAGCATGACATTTTTCACCTATTTAAACTAGTAGAGTTCATCTAAAAAGAAGTACTGTTAATTTTGCAAACTTATTAGGAAACGGTGGTTTTATTGCAAGTAACAAGTTTAAATCGGAATTTCTTTGGCCCGTTTAGACTGCAGATAGTGTACCGCGTTAACGAAAATTTATTCTACAATTTCGGAAATATGGTAACATTTGTGGACGATCACTCAGTGTTAGTACAATTAAGACTGTCACGTAGAAATTTATTTTATGGGTCATTTCGAAGCGTGTACTATAACCTGAAACTAACTATCGCTCGCCTAGCTTGAGGTTATCTTGCTGTCCGTCTTCCACCTGTTAAATATTCAGAGAACTAGAATTCTCTTGTTCAACTCCGAGATGACAGTAGATAGAACCCCACTCGACGTCTTGGTTTTCTTGAGGACGAAGATAAAGTAGGGAGAACAGACATTCACGTGCAGGTAAACATTGAATATTTGGCGTTGGGTAGTACCTTGAAGCACTTCAACAATTCAGTTATGTCTTACTGCAGAAAATAAGTCTATGCGACTGCGCGGAAGCATGATAATTTATTCAGTAACATAAACATTCGAAGAAAATAGAATTAGTCACATTTTTTACTCTGATTGATATACAGGGTGTCTCATCCCATTTTGACATCTTGATTTCTTCGCTGCTGTTAGTCCTACCGAAAAATGTTTCGTAAGTGTGGCATAATTTGGTGTAATAGTTTATTCGTGGGTAAACGCGTGGAGGTCATATCAAGGTCAACTTCGTTTTTTTAAACGGAATTATAGACATTTTAATATAATACATCAATCGATGCAGTTGGACATTCGTTATAAAATAGTATTAACCTATTTATATTCTATTTCGATTTAAATAATTCTAAGATATCATTACTGTCGCACAAACAATAACATTAATGATATCGTAAAATTATTTAAATCGAAATATCTCCTACACGACTAATTTTTCAACATAAATAGGTTAATACCTTTTTATAAAGAATGTCCAACTGCATCGATTGATGTATTAAAAAGTATATAATTCCTTTTAAAAAAACAAAGTTGACCTTCATATGACCTGAACGCGTTCACGCACTAATAAACTAATAACACCAAACCATGCCCCACTCAACACCATTTAATTCTTATCTGAAACATTTTTCGGTAGGGCTAACAATAGCGGAGAAATCAAGATGTCAAAATCGGGTGAGACACCCTGTATAACGTACTTTAAATGCACATTGATCGAATAATCTTTATGTTCCTTTATTCAATGGCTTCAGATAAGTGTCACGAAACAGTCTAGCGCCAGTCATATTAACCCCTTGCCGTATTTTAACGAGTTACACTCGTCATGAAGATTTTAAACATAGTCCAACAAAATTGTTAATGCTTTCGGCGCAATGGTTCGATCATTTGTTACTAACTTACAAAGCTATTTTGCAAACAAACGTCGGAAGTACTTCAGTAATTTGCAAAATGGCTTTGTAAATTAGTAACAAATGATCGAACCCTTGCGCCGAAAGTATTAACAATTTTATTAACAATAAATACGATCGATAGAAAACTATATTTAATAATAGTCTAACAAATACGAATGTTACGTGTTTCTTCTGAAACGAATTAAAATTTGATTCGCTTGTAATAAATGTTTAAGCATCAAAATATAGGTAGACATACAAAAAATATAAATTTTCTTTTCTCTTCTATGACATTTTTTGGGATGAAGAGGTTCTAATCACTGTAACTGTAAAGAAAATAATATGGCAAGGGGTTAAAAGGGAAAGCAAAAGTACACATTGAGAATTATTATGAGAATCTGCAGTCTATGTATTTATCACTATCGTACTGTGAATATTTATACACTTATGACTAGACAGCGGACTTGATGCATTTTCGACGAAAATGGGTAGGTGTAATTTAAAACAGCAAAAACGTTTGAATTATTTTAATCCATTGCTGTATTACGTTTAACCTGTTAAACATATTATGAGAGAAAATAAATTTTGATTTCACTCCAGTTTATTACAGTTCAGGTAGAAAATTTTTATTTTGCATAAAGATCCGCTGTCCAGTTAAGACAAAACTGAATAAATAAAAAAAGTTAATTTTTACCGAAATCCTGTGTCCAACAATCGATACAAAAAATTCTGCTAATTAAAAAAGAAAAATGTGAATTCGCACGAAGTTCCGCAGTGTGAAAAGATTGAAAAGGGTGCGAGCTCGTAAAATGGCGAAAGTAACGTCAGAGTCCGACATAGTTAAAGCACTGTGAAGCTGTCGAATTTACTCAACGAACTAAAATCGAAGCCCTCGGGCTTATGGTCGCCGGCGTTCCAATTAAACAATGGTTCGATCTGCCTGGTCAGCCGTGCGGCATAAAAATCCGTGTGCGGACACATTTACGGGGCGCGAACGATTTGAATCGAAGATGGTTTTCTACCTTACAGAGCCCCCTGGCAGCCATACTCTCGTTTATGGGAATCCCAAGACACGGAACCTTCGACGTTCCATTTTAAGGTCTGAATTAGATTCGATACTCTTCGGCTCTTTTCCTTCGAAAGTTTCTCTGGGGCTCCGAGTCGTCGGGAAAAAGGATATCTAACGCAACCTCGTGCCTCGAGTCTTCTTTCGAGCGTCGAAAGTCGATTCGGAGGATCGATCTCGACGATTAATCGAGCACAGAAGCTCGGAGGTAATCCGCGATCAATTAACTGGTGCTTTTCGGGAACGTCATCCCCTAGTTCCGGACTGTTAATAAGTTTGCAGTAATTACCGGACGCCTAGTTAGAGGGACTCCAATCTGATTGCTGCTCTAACATTCGACAGAGCCGGAAGTGGCATGCGGAGTTACTAATTACGGCGATGGACTCGTGATTGGTCCGTGAATCGAGTATTCGCGATTTAATATTTATGTTTCGCGAATAGTCAGCGGATTTTATGCATTTATGACAAAAATGAGTAGGTCTAATTTAAAACATTGACAACATTAGACAAATTCCAACGTAATTTTATATTATTTTCAATCTATTCAACATATCAAGAGAGAAAATAAATTTCCACATCAATCCGGTTTGTTGCAATTCAGATAGAACATCATTATTTTGCATAGAGATCCGCTGTCTATTCGTGAATTATAAATTAAATCATAGTGTTGATTAAAAAACCACCGCTCCAAAAGTATCGATCCGATCTTGGCATTTGCATACGCCTTACATTTTACGTAATTCTTAACACTTTAAAAGAAAGCATAGAAATCTTCTTTTACATTACAATCTTAAATGAAAGTATTAGATAACATTATTGAGGATGACTTGTTAGTTTACAATGAAATTGCTGTCACTGTTGAGGTTCCCATTAAAAAGCGCCACGAACCATAGATTTTTCAACATTACGCAATAATCACCCGTCGGTAATGTGTTAACAAACGTATTCCAATAAGAATTTTAATAATGTTTTTTTCTTTTTAAAAAAATTACAAAGATCTACTATCCAGCGGTTAAAAAAATTATCATTAAACATGATATTTTGCATTCATGACAATAATGAAGTGAGACGATATCGTCAAACGATTAAAATTATTTACGTAAGAAACAAATTTTTATTAAGCTTCATTCCCTTGTGAATGATTTATAAACATTTGATTTTGCATACGGATCTGTCTATTTATCATTTATTCCAAAAGCTGTATACGACTGACAGTTTTCTCAGAATTGTCGAGAAATCGTTCGCGAGATGAAAGAAGCGTTTGCGGGACACAAACAATTTTTGTTCCGTGGGGAAAGTATCCGAGTGTGCCTCGGGGTTTCGATGATTTATTCAATATCCAATATTCAGCCGACGACAGACGATGGATTTGGAATGAAAGTCTTCGGTCGTTTGGCCGCGAACCGACGCGACGTGTGCGACGCGACGGCTCTATCGGATCGCGTTGGGATGCGGCACGTACTGCGACCCCCCGACGAAGCCGTATCCACCAAGGTAAGCTTTCGAGGAGAATGTCAACCCTTACGCGGGGGTCAAGGTTTTGCCCTTCATCCTGACCTTATCTTGCGAATCTCGGGATTTGTCAACGACGCCGAAATCCGTCTTCGACTTGAAACTACAATCGTTCATTTTGTCCGATTAGTATTCGAAATTGTTCCTAATTGTGACAGTAGTATTTATCGTTGGGTCTTAACAAACAAATAGTGGGAATGTTTTAAAATGGACAACAAATTTTGCCTCGTCCGACTAATCGTATGGACAGACTACTTTTCTAGTGTCTGTTTCTATACCTAGTCTACTTGTTCCTTACGTAATCAATTTTTCACTTATTCCTGTCTGACTAATTTCATACTCGAATCACTTTCCCCTTATACGCCCAATTTATCACTGGATTTTTTCGTGTCTGACTAATCTTATACTAAAACCACTCGTCTTCTACATGAAATATTGTTGGTATCTCAGTTATTCAATATTCATGATTTTTAATTTACTATTCATATAAAAATTGTCGCACAGTAGAAAAAGACTGAGAACGCTCGTGAAATAAGAATCACAATATTTCATCACGTCCGACCAATGACTTAGCTGTTCTACTTCAAATTCAATCTCATCGTTATTGCCCTTCGATCAATCCATCATTCATTGCCATCTTCATCATTACTAAACTCATTTAGACTAACCTAGTTATAAATTTTATTATAAACTCATATAAAATAACTTAGTAATAAACTTCTTCTCCTAAAATCCCCAAAATTGCTCGAAGCAAGCCAACATCAAAGAATGAAGCGTCCAGAATCCACTTCGCCCTTTTATCAGCCACGTTACCATCCCTGTACCCACTTAAACCACCCTGAAAGCGATTTCAGCCAAATCCTCTCTCCGCCACTAATTAATTATGTATTCGCAACTCCGGGATGCGGCACATAAATTTCCGCGCGTCACACAGCACGGCGCGGCGTCGGGATCGGAATTTTTCCGTCAAAAGGGTGAACATCCTTGAAAAAGAAGTGAAACGGAAACTGAAGTGGCTTTCTGAAGGTTTTCATTCCTTGCACGAGAGAAAGAGAAAGAGAAAGAGAGAGAGAGAGAAAGAGAAAGAGAGAGAGAGAGAAAGAGAGAGAGAGAGAGAGATGGCTGCCACGCGACGCGTACAAATTTCATTTGCATTATGCGAAACGCTCTCCCGCCTAAGCAGAAATTTCCCGTCGATCTCCGACGCGCACGTGCTGCTGCGATCTTTCTCTCTCGACCAGGAATATCCTGGTTGGTACAAGGTAAATACACACCGCTCGTGGAAAAAAGGTTCCCCCGTTCACAGCCATCTTGGCCCAGGATGTGATTTAGATAGAACGGTAGGCCGTGCTCGGAATATAAATTGAAAACACGCCGCGGTGTAATTCAATTCTCTGTAACGGGGATGCACTTTTACGACCGGCGGGAAACTTCGAAAATTGATGTTACACCGTTCCGTATAATTCCCATTACATGCCCCGCTCGTGAACGGCGAGTCGCCGTACATAGTCTTCGAACTTTCATGGTCGTTGAAGATACGACTTTTGTTCTAAACGCTGATCGATCTCCCTTGGTCTTCTTTCAGCCTTTGTCCCTTACTCGAATGTTTTGCCATTGTTTTCTGGTCCTCGCGCCTTTCGAAAACGTCCTTTATGTTGCAGATTCTCTTTCTCGAGTCTCTGATGTTTGTTACAATGCTCAGCGATTGTGATCTGGTGTTTCTGCCTTGTAACATCGTTCTTTACATTGTATATTTCCCTTTTAATACTCTTTT
>CM052189.1:7145629-7164949 GCA_028455805.1 Lasioglossum figueresi | reverse complement strand
CGTCATCTAATAGTTTCATTTAAGATTGCAATGTAAAAGAAAATTTCTATGCTTTCCTTTGGCACAGCACAATTATTGAAAATCCTATTAATTTCGGTAGGTTAAGTTTTAAGATTACAACTTAATTCTTTCTCTATATTGTATTACTTGAATAAAGTAGTATATTTAACCATGAAACCCATGGTTTATCTAACATTCATAAAATCTGCAGTCTAACTCGTTCGCTACCAGCCGTCACATATGTGTGACACGCCGGTTTGTTGTCAGAGTAGAGTTTTTGGTCAATTTATGTAAACTTATTGAAGAAATTTATTGAACGCCATGGGCAATGTAAAAATTTACGATTGACAGCCAAGGATTTAAACACATTTGATAAAAATTGTTTTCGTAATTTTCTGTAATTCTAGAAAACAGGATTGTTTTTAACACATTACCGACCGATGATTACTGCATAATTTTGAAAAATCCGTGGTACATGGCTGAACACTTTTTAATGGAACCTTCAATAGCAACAGCAATTTTCACTTTGAACTAACAAGTCACCTCAATAACGACATCTAACAGTTTCATTTAAGATTACAATGTAAAAGAAAATTTCAATGCTTTTGGCACAACACAATTATTCAAAATCCTATTAATAGGCATTCGGTAGGTTAAGTTTTAAGATTACAACCTAATTCTTTCTCTATATTGTATTACTTTAATAAAGTAGTATATTTAACCATGAAACCCATGGTTTATCTAACAATCATAAAATCCGCAGACATGTTGGAAGTGTTAAATGTAAACTTATTGAAGAAATCAATTGAACAACATGGACAATGTAAAAGTTTACGATTGACAGTCAAGGATTTAAACACATTTAAAAAAAATTGTTTTTTTTATGGATTTTGAAGAACAAACTTCCACAGGAATGGCAGAACGAATTACGAGTCGTTAGCTGATTCTTCTGCCATTATTTTCGCGGTGGATGGCGACACGAAAGCGAGACAGTGGGCAGGGCAATTTCCCGCGGCAATTCGAGAAATTTATTGTTGCAAACTATTAAGACTCGACCGGGACGAGGTGAGTTTCAAGGACCATCGAACTGCAGCGCCAGGCTAATTAGAGTTCTCTTCATTGTCCGAAGGTTACGCCGAAACGGCCTCCGTTTGCACCCCCGGTTGCACCCCCGGTTGCACCCCTGACTGCATCTCCCTTACAGTATTGCATCCTCCATTCTCAGAATCGTCGATTCTCATTCACTGCTAACACGTTTATTTTTTTTCTCTCTCGAGCAGGATAGTTATTGCGCCAGTGCGACTGCGCTTGTCTTTTTATCGTCCCTTTTCTCGCGTTCTGCTACGGAACTTTCGATAACGCGAATTTATGCCGCTTCCCCGGAAGTTGCCCGCGATCGTAAACGAAACTTCCGGCGTCGCAGCGAATCCTACTTAAAGTCCCACTTCTCCTGCAGCGGTAGATTAACCGCGAATAACTCGACTGCTCGGCGAACTCCATACTCTAATTAACAGATGTCTTCGAGGAATTTTTCTCGTTCAGTGGAGGGAACAGAGAAAATAATTTTTGTGTCATTAACAGGTTGTAAAATCGTCATATGATACATTACCGAATTTTATTCCGTCTTAAACGGATTTCATCAGAATTGGGATTAAGAATTGATCTATTATATTACGTTACGTTTTGTAATGGAATTTTAAATCGAATAAGTTAATATGTTATATGAATTTTCACGTTAATATTCAAGAGAACGATTCATTTTTGACCGGTGGTTACTCTGAGAAGTTTGTTCCTCTCGACGAGTAGAAAAAAATTTGATCTTGAAAGAGTGACGAGATCAATTTGGCATAACACTTTTTTTAACAGATCCTCGCTGATCTTAACAATAAGATGTGCAATCAAGGTGTAATGGTCTTTACACGTCATTTCGTGTCACCCTGTTCTAAAAATTTTATCAACTCGAAAAATCGTCGAAAATTAATCAATTTAATTTAATTTTCATCCGTCCCTCGTATCAATTTGACACAATTTTCCCTAAATAAGTTATACTGTACTGTTTTTTGTAGCGAAAGTTGTCCGAAACTTCGTAATTTTTATTTTTTTAATGGGAAACAACCGAAAAATCTAAGATGTAATAATTGTTAATTCATCACTAGACTGCGGATATTTATTCGAAATAAAAATGTTCTGCATTGCTTGCGAGATTCAAGAATAAAATAAAAATTTATTTCATCCCTTAATGACTTTGTTATATTGAAAACAACATGAGAATAATCTGAAATTTTTCTAATCTTTTACTGTTCTATATTTCATCCAGTCAATGTCTTCATAAATGCATAAACATCCGCGGTCTACTCATCCATTTTAATAGAAAAACATCGACAAAAATTATCTGTTCACCTTGTTATTTCATCGATCTGTTATCACTGTGTCAATTTTTACACCGAGGGGCATATTCAGTTCGTGAAATGAGGAACAGACGAGGGTTAATTCAAACGAATAAGATTAATATTTTTAAATTCTACAAAAATTTCTGGAAGACGTAAATTGCCAAGGGAAATCAGCATTTTAACGCTTAGCGCTCGACTGGCGCCTCTGTGGCGTCACTAAAAATTGCTGTGCCATTATTTAAAATATTGTTTACATAATTAGATATGTCGGTATCTAACCAATTGCTAAACATTTAAGTATGAGTACATTTATTGTATGAGGTATTATATCAATTTCATATCTACCAAATTTAAAACTAATATTCTTGGTCGGAAGAAACGTTTGATTTTCGAGTCAAATTGGCTCCGAGTGCAAAGGGTTAACACTTTACCTACCGGAAGCCTATTAATATGATTTTAAATAATTGTGCTGTACCAAAAGAAAGCATAGAAATTGTTATTTACATTGGAATTTTAAATGAAACTATTAGATAACGTTATCGAGGGTGTCTTGTTAGCTCACAGTGAAAATTGCTGTTCCTATTGAAGGTTTCATAAAAAAATGTTTCGCCATGTATCATAGATTTTTCAAAATTATGCAATAATCACCGGTCGATAATGTGTTAAGAAATCGGTTCCCGGGTCACTCTCGACCCGTGCAAACAAGATCCACAGGGTAAATCCGGCCAATCGCCGTCCCAGACGCACGGTTTCGTCTCGTTCGTCGGATTTGCGACTAAATATTGCAGGCGTGTGCAATTGCTCGCAAATTGCAGTTGGAGAGCTCGAGGCGTGCCGGATCGAAGCCGATTGTCATTGCGAGCCCTGCCGTTGAATCGATACTATGCAGTGCTAACAAGCAGCGTGTTCCACCAATAACGTTCGCGCGTCAACAAACACCGGACAACAGAGGATCCGCCACGGTGTCGAGCAGTTCCTTGACTTCGATCGGACACGCGTCAGAACAATTTGCGAGATGACAGCCGGTCAGGATTCGCGAAACCGGTTATATCGATGCCTCGAAACAATGCGCATCGACGGTGTAGATCGTCCGAGGGTCACTGGAGAGCTAATTTCACTGCAGTTTCCTTATAATCGATGCACTTTGACCGAACGACCTGGCTACTCGGTTTGCCTGGAATATCGCCGGCTTCGGAAGCAATCTTGTCAACCCATCAGTGTAATTAACACGGTCTGGTTAGTCGTGTGAGGGGCACGCGACTCAATGAAATTCAGTTTCAAGTCAATTTTATTAAGAATCACAGGAGTCTTACCTCATAATTACTGAAACTACAAAGATGCTCTCATTAGAAATTATTTAACCCTTTGTGTTGGATATATTGGTAAATATTATAATCTTGATCTTGTATCGAATTCCGGTACTTCCGTTGTCATCTAGTGGCTTAAGACGTTTTTTTGTGCAGAGAGACGAGCACAGGTGAGAACGGCGCGCCGCGCATGACAAAAAACGTAAAGAAACAAAAACACACTCTACTGTAAATCTTCGTTATAGGCAGACGTGCCGACTGGCTATTGCCACCTTCGTTAAACTACATTTATATTTCTAACATTAAATGATTTCTCATCCTTTTTACCACGAATCTCAACACTTTGCACTCGGGCTATTTTAACTGGAAAATTAATAACGTTTCTTCCGATCTAGGATATTTCCATTCCCTACGATTTTTGAAATTTTATGGATATGAAATTGGTATAATATATCGTACAATACCTAAATGTTTAATAATTGATTAGATACCGATATATTTAATAATGTAAACAATATTTTGAATAACGGTACAGCAATTTTTAGTGGTGCCTCGGAGGGGACAATTTAGTGCAAAGGGTTAATAAATTTCGTCATTCGAGCATACGTTGTTATAAAAATTTGTAATTGTCATTTGTACAGGGTGTAACAAAATTTAGTGTCATGGTTTTGTCAGATGGTTGTACACCTTTCGATCGGTGGAGATTTGTTAAAAGAAATTGCCGCTAAATTGACTTTGACCTTGAATTTAAAGGTCAAAGTCAATTTTGCGGCAATTTCTTTTAACAAATCTCCACCCTTCGGAAGGTGTACAACTATCTGCCAAAACCATGACACTAAATTTTGTTACACCCTGTATGTAAACAACGAAGTAATTACTGTGGTAAAATTGCTGTACGCAGTTTTTCTATTATTATTTTTAATACATATACAGCATGAAATGGTTAATGTTTTGTATATGAATATTTTATTCTAAAAGGGGTTTTGTAGCGGGTCACGAATGACCCCCCCTGCAGAAGCCTCGGTACAGCGATGCAAAAATTTTGAGGATGGCACTGCTGGGAAATAAAGGGTTGAAGCTCTTCGGGTCGGTGTATATTTCATGGTAATGGGCGAGTAGGGGTAGGGGGTTGATGTTACTCCGGTTTTTTCTTGGCCCGTTTCGACCCGTTAGCAGGGTTGGAACTACGCTGTTAAACCTGCTCTACCCTTCTCCGCCATCTTCTTCCCCCAACCCCCTCCGTTTCACCCCCGTTTGCCGAGTGATGTCGCAATGTTTTAAAACCTCGCGAAACGGCGTCGCGGGATGGTCGAGAATTTTAAAACCCGGTCTCACCTACGGTTATGTATATACATAGATTCGACCGTGCATATAAAACCATTCCGCGCACGCCAAGATTTAATCACGGGGAACGGGGAACTGCTCGGATATCTCTCTGTTGGGATTCAAGACGGACGATAATGTTTTTCCATCGGAAACCGTCGAAACTAAGCGTCGAAACTAAGCGTCGAAATTTTCTGGTGGGGTGTGACGATTGTATTACTCTCGCAGGCTTCGCGTTTTTATCGTTTCATCAGGGAAAGCAATTTTCTGTACAGTTTCGAGAGGGTTATCAACCCTTCGATGGTGAGATGGGTCCATTCTGAACCGTCATCTTGTGGACCTAATTTAATAACTTTTTATGACCATCTTAAGTTTCGAATTATTTATAGCAAATTTAATAAAATGTCAGGGAATTTATTTCATATTTTTACCATTTTATTTGGTCCTGGAAAACCAATATTCTTTATTGATTTTTTGGAGGGTTGTTAAATAGTGAACCCTTAGATGGTGGGGACGTGGATCTATTACGATTCAATGTTTCATGGAAATAATTTAGCAATTTTTTATATGGCTATCTTAAGGTTCGAATTATTTATAGTAAATTTAATAAGAAGTCAGGGAATTTATTTCATATTTTTACCATTTCATTTGGTCCTGGAAAACCAATATTCTTTATTGATTTTTTGGAGAGTTGTTAAATAGTGAACCCTTAGATGGTGGGAACGTGGATTTATTACGATCCAATGATTTATGGAAATAATTTTGCAATTTTTTACATGGCCATCTTAAGAATCGAATTATTTATAGTAAATTTAATAAGAAGTCAGGGAATTTATTTCATATTTTTACCATTTTATTTGGTCCTGAAAAACCAATATTCTTTATTGATTTTTTGGAGGGTTGTTAAATAGTGAACCCTTAGATGGTGGGACATGGATCTATTACGATCCAATGATTTATGGAAATAATTTTGCAATTTTTTACATGGCCATCTTAAGGTTCAAATTATTTATAGTAAATTTAATGAAATTTCAGGGAATTTATTTTACATTTTTACCATTTTATGTGGTGCAGGAAAAGCAATATTCTTTATTGATTTTTTGAAGGGTTGTTAAATAGTGAACCCTTAGATGGTGGGGACGTGGATTTATTACGATCCAATGATTTATGGAAATAATATTGCAATTTTTAACATGGCCATCTTAAGGTTCAAATTATTTATAGTAAATTTAATAAAATGTCAGGGAATTTATTTCATATTTTTACCATTTTATGTGGTCCAGGAAAAGCAATATTCTTTATTGATTTTTTGAAGGGTTGTTAAATAGTGAACCCTTAGATGGTTGGGACGTGGATCTATTACGATTCAATGTTTCATGGAAATAATTTTGCAATTTTTTACATGGCCATCTTAAGGTTCAAATTATTTATAGTAAATTTAATAAGAAGTCAAGGAATTTATTTCATATTTTTATCATTTAATTTGGTCCAGAAAAAGCAATTTTCTGTATTGATTTTTTGAAGGTTTGTTAACACTTAGATGGTGGGGACATGGATTAATTAAGATCCAATGTTTTGTTATTAATTTTTGACGTCTACTCTAAATTTGTTAATTATTTACAGTCATTGTCTTGAAATGGTTAAAAAAGTCCTTTTATTTGGCTCCCGCCGCTCGTAATTGAAGCAAAAACTTTTGATTTCGCCTAATTTATTATTGTCTAATTCATTTCTACACCATTCAGCGGGTTAAGAAAGGCCATCCAACTTCGTGAACCACCCTAGTCTATACTCGAATAATTTCAATGGTGACAAATGAAACTGATTTCAGCAGCAACCTCGACACACAACGTCTTAATCGCGTAAATCTCCGAGCATTCTATACAATACTGAAAGGCGCGCGTGCACACCGTCGAACAATTAAGAAAGTTGTTCAAGGTGGCGCATGGCGTCTCGCCTGCGGAAAAAAATAATCCGCCTTGCAAGGTCCTGGCGATTTCGCAAAGAGGGGCTTAGGTTTGCGACTCGGCCATCAGGATCGCATTTACCGCTCGGCTTTTCTGCGGTTCCGATCAGATAAGCGGTAATTTCTGGCCGCGCGTGACGCCTTAATTGCGAGGCCGTTCGGATGACATTCCGCTAATTAGCCCTGGGCGAAGAAAGTCAACGTTGGGAACGGCTGAATGAAGATTAGACCGAAGAGAAGAAGAAGAAGGAGGAGAGAGGTGGAACGGGTTAAAAATATGCTGCAGAAGCCATGGCATTTAATAACGAAACTAACCGTTCCGAGTTTCGTTGCGCGCCGGTTCTTCGCGGAACGCATTTACTGCATGGCTATTATGTCTGTGTATATTACCACGATGTAACGATGAATGTAAAAAATGTAAAATTTAAAAAATTCGCTGTTATGCCCGCGATCTGCATGCAACTAGCGAAACTAAATGTGGAGCCACCTGGCGGCTCCGCTCGGCAAACGAGACGCGATGTTCACTACATACCAACATGGCAGCACTCTTACCTGTCAAAAACACTGTAAATCGCTGAACTTTAAACACTCATAGCTTGTGAACCACTAATTTCCTCGGATGAAAATTTGGGTTTTTGGCATTTTCTCGCCCAAATCTATTGGATTCCGTAGGAAAGAGGCAACAATTTCTGGTTACACAGGGAAAAGAGCAGCCAAATATAATATTGATTTCATTAATGATTGTAAGCATTAATCATCTCTTCAATTGATAAATGAATTTTAATATAAACTATTCACGTGCAGGTGAAATATCCATGCACAGTTATAATATTTCTTTATCGATTTAAGTATCGTTATTCAACTTCATACTAGATATCTAGGAATACTTTTATGAAGACTTGAAGTGCCAAGTTGATTTCTCTATTTTTAGCCATTGTCCATGCACTGTGCGACGGTCCAAAAACCAAACAAGCAAATAAATTACCCAGATGCACGAATCAACGGTTTTGAAGCGGCTGCGCTCGAAAAGAATGCAACAGTAAAACCAATCAAACGGGCGCGAAGCGAGAGACTTTGTAGAACAAAGGAGAGAGGATCCCTCTCTCTCTCTCTCTTTCGATCGCACACGGTCGGAGGCAGAGCTATCAATGATCTATCGAGGGGCGTCCTCTCGATCGATCGATCGGCAGGCGTGACGAGCGAACCGTTCAATAGGGAGCGTCCGTGGCCCGTGTTTAATCAATCAGTCCGATTCGCCGATTATTCGAGCCCGCATCGGTGCCTCCGATTTACCGCGGCAATGGGATTCCGTCGGATGATCGCGATCGAACGCAACAGTTGCAGTTGCAGTTGCAGCTGCCCGGAACTGAGCCGGGACCGAGCCTAGACTGCTGGCCTATCGCATTTACGAACAGGGCTAAATCGACCCCTGTACACCCTCCGCACCTCACCCCCGCTTCCTTTACTGGGGGAATTAAAATTGCATTCACGGACGAGCCCACGTTTCTACGTTTCTGGAAGATACCGGCGAACCGTGTCCTCGAGGAATTATTTATACCCTCCCAGAACGACTCCTGACCGAAATATCATGCAAGATTGTACTTTACAGTATGGGTTACTGTTGCAGTAAGGGTTGTTGTTGCGATTGTTTGGGGATTTGAATGCAATTTCTATGAGGTCAATGTTTCCAGATTTGAGATTTACTGCTTTTTAGTTTAGAGGATTTTCTATAAGTCAAGTGACCTTTTGTTGGGCCATATGCTCTGTTATAATACAATACGGTGAAATTTGGTGGGAGAAAATTTAAGGGGTAGTTCTCTATGACGATACAAGACGAAACTACAGAATGAAAAAATCACGATTTCGGCTTCGTTTTCTAGCAATTGGCGATTTAAAATATCCCCGAAACGCGGCAATCCGGCCAACAGAGGTGTACGCGGTACGTACGTCATAGACGCGCGCGACAGTCGTGTACCAACTGACTGGTAACGTACACCACTGCCGGTCGGGTTGCAGCATTTCAGGCGGATCTTCAATCGTTAGTATCTAAAAATCCAAGCCGAAATCGCAATTTTTAAATTCTTCATTTCTATCTTGCATTGTCACGGAGAACCACCCCTTAAATTTTCTCCCACCTGTAGTCCTGCGCACTGTATAATTGACATGGATCTACAAATCGCATTGATGAAAGTTCACTTACAAGCCCCGATAAAAACGTTGAGAAAGAAAAAACTAACTTTCACTTTCTTTTGCAATTCCGAATGTCTGTTCACCTCACATTCAGTAAACTAATTCTTCTAACATGCCAAAAAATGTAAAGTCATTTGGTTCGATTTTAAGCAAATTATGCGATTCTGAAATGCGATCGAGTGCTTCTTGCCAGAGGTTGAATAGTAAATTGTTCAGTTATATTAGAATCCTCTTACCACTTTACCTACTGGAAGCTTCTTAATAGGATTTTCAATAATTGCGCTGTACCAAAAGACAGCATAGAAATTTTCTTTTACATTGCAATCTTAAATGAAACTATTACATAACGTTGTTGAGGGTGACTTGTTAGTTAATAATGAAAATTGTTGTTGCTATTGAAGGTTCCATTAAAAAGTATTTAGCAATGACCATAGATTTTTCAAAATTATGCAATAATCATCGGTCGGTAATGTGTTAAAAACAATCCTGTTTTCTAGAATTACAAAAAATTACAAAAACAATTTTTAAAATATGTGTTTAAATCCTTGGCTGTCAAACGTAAATTTTTACATTGCCCATGGTGTTCAATATATTTTTTCAATAAGTTTACAATTAACACTTTCAACATGTCTTCATAAATTGACCAAAAACGTCTGTTACATACCTATATGTGACGACGGACTCTGATAACAAATCCATGTGTCACACATACGTGACGGCTGGTAGCGAACGACTTACACTACGGATTTGATGATTGTTACATAAACCATGGGTTTCATGGTTAAATATACTACTTTATTAAAGTAATAAAATATAGACAAAGAATTAAGTTGCATTCTTAAAACTTAACCTACCGAATGCCTATTAATAGGATTTTCAATAATTGTGCTGTACCAAAACACAGCATAGAAATTTTCTTTTACATTGCAATCTTAAATAAAACTATTACATAACGTTATTGAGGGTGACTTGTTAGTTCAAAATGAAAATTGCTGTTGCTATTGAAGGTTCCATTAAAATAGTTGTGCTGTACCAAAAGACAGCATTGAAATTTTCTTTTACATCGCAACCTTAAATGAAACTATTAGATGACGTTATTGAGTGTGACTTGTTAGTTCGAAATGAAAATTGCTGTTGCAAGTGAAGGTTCCATTAAAATATTTGTGCTGTATCAAAAGACAGCATTGAAATTTTCTTTTACATTGCAATCTTAAATGAAACTATTAGATGACGTTATTGAGCGTGACTTGTTAGTTCAAAATGAAAATAGCTGTTGCTATTGAAGATTCCATTAAAGTAGTTGTGCTGTACCAAAAGACAGCATAAAAATTTTCTTTTACATCGCAATCTTAAATGAAACTATTAGGTGACGTTATTGAGGGTGACTTGTTAGTTAATAATGGAAATTGTAGTTGCTATTGAAGGTTCCATTAAAAAGTGTTTAGACATGTACCATAAATTTTTCAAAATTATGCAATAATCATGGGTCGGTAATGTGTTAAAAATAATCCTGTGTTCTAGAATTACAGAAAATTGCAAAAACAATTTTTAACAAATGTGTTTAAATCCTTGGCTGTCAATCGTAAATTTTTACATTGCCCATGGCGTTCAATAAATTTCTTCAATAAGTTTACATAAATTGACCAAAAACTCTACTCTGATAACAAACCGGCGTGTCACACATGTGTGACGGCTGGTAGCGAACGACTTAGACTGCGGATTTTATGATTGTTAGATAAACCATGGGTTTCATGGTTAAATATACTACTTTATTAAAGTAATAAAATATAGAGAATGAATTAAGTTGCAATTTTAAAACTTAACCTACCGAAAGCCTATTAATAGGATTTTCAATAATTGTGCTGTACCAAAAGACAGCATGGAAATTTCCTTTTTCATTGCAATCTTAACTGAAACTATTAGATAACGTTACTGAGGATGACTTGTCAGTTAATAATGAAAATTGTTGTTCCTATTGAAGATTCCATTAAAGTAGTTGTGCTGTACCAAAAGACAGCATAGAAATTTTCTTTTACATCGCAATCTTAAATGAAACTATTAGGTTACGTTATTGAGGGTGACTTGTTAGTTAATAATGAAAATTGCTGTTGCTATTGATGGTTCCATTAAAATATTTGTGCTGTATCAAAAGACAGCATAGAAATTTTCTTTTACATCGCAATCTTAAATGAAACTGTTAGATGACGTTATTGAGGGTGACTTGTTAGCTCACGATGAAAATTGCTGTTGCTATTGAAGGTTCCATTAAAAAGTGTTTAGCCATGTACGATGGTTTTTTCAAAATTCTGTAATAATCACCGGTCGATAATGTGTTAATGTTTTTGTTCGACGACGCTATCTCGTCGCGGGACAGCGCTAAACAGCGCGTCCAGGCCCACTGTCGTCCAGAGAAACCGGAAACGCGGAACAAGGGAAGAACGGATGGAAGCTCGTGCGCGAATAGAGCCGCCGGATGCGCGAAATGGGTCGAAACCGCTATCTGTAGGCAGGTTTGCGGAGTATAGAGCATTCTGAGGCGAGTTTCGCGAAACCGACGTCGCGATTCGACGACCGAACCGCCGCCGGAAGTCCGCCGTGCTTGATTCTTTTCCTTCTGTTCCCCTTCTTCGTTCATCCCCCCACCTCTTCCACCCCTCCGCGTCCACCCCCGCGGCTTTGTTTAAATGGAAACTCGAAATTTCGCACAGAGCTGTCCAGCTTTTGTCGGAAACCTCGGGACGGCGCTCTCTTTGTTTTTATTATCGTTCTTATTCGTCTTCTGCGTCCTCTGATCTCGTCTTTCCCGCGTCTTTCAATTTCTCTCGTTTGTCTCCACCCTTTACCGCAACTTCCCCTTTGAGGATTTCGTTTCTGTTCTGGCTGTTTATTTTGATCTCGTAGAACCAGATTCTTTCGTGTAACAATTTTCTTTGGGGCGCCTGTAAATCGACCAAGTGCACTTTGAAAAATTAAAAACAATTTCTGTTTGAGAAGTTCCACTGCGAAAAATACAGTCACACTTTCTTCAATTTAAATGAATTATTGCTTTATTTAAAGTTGTACCATTTCTTTTTTTTTCGGTAAATTCATTGACAAAACAGTTGGAATTTTTGTCTGAACTAAATGTGTTTTCGTTTTTCAAAAAGTGTTGCCATTTTTTCAAATACATTGCGAAAAACACGACCAGGCTTCTCTCTGGCCCGTATGTATCATTGTTTTATCGAAAGAGTAGCCATTTTTTAGAAAAGTACATTTCCCAAAAAATATGCCAGCTCTTTGTTGAACACGGCACATTCACTGGGACATGGAACGCGCTCAAACCATCCGAAACCAGTCCGGAGTAAGAGATCGCCGAATTTATCGCAGCAGTGCGAAGTGCTAAATCACCGCGAATCGGAAAGCGCTGCCAAACTCGTTCCGCTCTGACGTTCCTGGCCGGACTTTTATTCAACATTTAAAAACGTTCCGTACGCTCCATCGTTACTGTATATACCTGTATACTGGGTGTTCCATTTAAATCAATCCTCCGAAAAATATCTACAACATCACCAATGCATTCAATGAACTGCGACTCCATACACATATACTGTCGATCATCCATCGATAAATTACACATAATGTAGTATAGACAACAAACTTTCTTCGTTGTATTATTTAATTATTTAATTATTGAATTTAAGGCATTATTTAATTATTAGATCATTTAGTTTAAGGTATTGTTTTATTGAATCCTTTAATTTAACCTATTATTTTGTTTCATCATTTAATTACAGGTATTATATTTTATTTAACGCTAAACCTATTGACCATCGAAAGCGACTGATGTGTATAGTATTACAAAAACGACAGGATTAAATTTATTTATATTTTGTGCAATTTTTACTGTAATATATACGAGAGCCAAAAAATATATTCAATAAATTCCCATGGAAGCACCTTTACAATTTCAATATTTGTCAAATAAAAAATCTATAAAATGGGTCATTTGACCCCTCGTGGTAAGTTTAGTGTTAATCATTTATTTAGAGGTATTATAATATTTAACCACATTTAATTTAAGCTATTATTTAATTCTTTATATTTAATTAAAATATTATGTTACGAATAGAAATTGGATAATTTCATGAGGTAATCCATTGAATTACTGTAAACAATTTTTAATCGCTTGTGAAGGACTAATAAAATCGACATATTAAAATTTTTTCAAGATTTTCATCTAATTTTCACACACTCTCGGACAATATTTATTTCGCAGAGCACAGCACCCGAAACTTCGCCGGCAAAAACGTCGTAATTTTCAAAGCGAATCGAAAGCAAAAACGTTCAGTACATCGACCTTTGTAGAACTCAAGGTCATTAAAATGATAGTGACGAGATTCTATGCAATAAAGAAGTTTCCCTGTGGTATTAGAGATATTATTTTATTTAATTGTTTACATTTAATTAAAATATTATGCTGCGAATAGAAATTGGATAATTCCATGAGGTAATCCATTGAATTATTGTAAACAATTTCTAATTGCTTGTCAAGGATTTATAAAATCGACATATTAAAATTCTGTCAAGATTTACAACTAATTTTCACACACCCTCGGACAATATTTATTTCGCAGAGCACTGCACCCGAAACTTCACCGGCAAAAACGTCGGAACTTTCAAAGCGAATCGAAAGCAAAATTGTTCAGTACGTCGACCTTTGTAAGTCTCAAGGTCATTAAAATGTTAGCTTCGAGGTTCTATGCAATTAGGAAGTTTCCCTGTAGTAGGAGAATGATGGGGGTGGAGAGGGGGTTGGGAGGGTTCGTATGTGGAGCATTGTGTCGAGTCACAGGACAACGTGCATGACACACTTCCGCGTGCACGTGTATCGATTAACATGAAATATTTATAGTTCGAGCACAGGCCAAGTGGCCGATCCGGCCTTCCGTGAGGCCTTTGCTGACCTCCCGTGGGACGTCCTCGACTTCCAGTGTCTTTTTCTCCCTTTTCTCTTTTATTACTGGACTGAGGATCTAGGTGCCAAACAGACACCCTTCGTGTCAATCGACGGACACTACGGGGTGTCCGCGGTGACTTGAGTGCAGAGCCAGGGAAAATAGTATTTTAACATTTTAACCCTTTGCACTCGGAGCTATTTTAACTGGAAAATTAAACATGTTTTGCGATCTAGAGTATTTTCACTCTGTATGATTTTTTAAATTTGGTAGATATGAAATTGATGTAATACTTCATACAATACTTAAACGTTGAATAATCGATTAGATACCGGCAGATCTAATAATGTAAACAATATTTTAATTAACAGTACATCAATTATTAATGTCGCCTCAGTGGCGTCACTCGAGTGCTAAGGGTTAAATAGTAATTAAAAAGTGATCCTGCTTATTTTAAAGTATGCGTACAACTTTATAAATAAAATATTTGATTCGATGCAGTGATTTTTGAAAATAAGATCATTTATTCGAGGCAGTAATTTTTGAAAATAGTATATTATTTGAAGTATATTGTGAATATTTGTGTTTTGTCTTTATTTTCAATTTCAATTTGAAATATTATTGCTGTAAATAATGGCTTTAATTCAATACATTTATGAGCGTAAATCGTTTCTTAACGATAAGATAGTCAGAGTATTATAACAATGAAAAAGTAAAATGTCTTATTTCGTGTTTCAGATTGTTAAAATATAAATATTTGATTTTCTGGATCAAATTGTTGAAATAGAAATATTTGATTTTCTGGATCAAATTGTCGAAATAGAAATATTTTATTTTCAGGTTTAGATCGTTCAAATAGAAATATTTTATTTCCGAAATTGTATATCTTATTTAAAATACTATTTTCTTTAAGCGAAATAAAATCTAAAATATTCAATAGTATTTGAAATATTTGTTTCGCCAAGTAATGCCCACCTCTGCTTGAGTGTTCTTCTCGTAAACGGTGTTTTCAATAAATGGAAGAGGAAAAATTTACTAGCAACATGATTACCCATATCAATTTTTTACATTTACGTTTTTGTTCAAGATGACCTTGTGTGACCTTGTACGCTCTTGTCCGACATTATATAAGCAACATTTTGCGTTAAATAAATTAATTCCTACTTGGTTTCTACGACTTGCAATTAGTAGGAACAATTGTTATTTTATATTATTAACCCCTTGCCGTATTTTAACGAGTCAGACTCGTCATGAAGATTTGAACAAAGTCTAACAAATATGAATGTTATGTTTCTTTTCAGATGAAATACAATTTTTGATTCCTTTGTAATCAATATTTAATCATAAAAATAATAAATTTTCTTTTCTCTTCTACGACTTTTTTCGGGATAAAGACGTTTTAATCACTGTAAAGAAAATGGTACGGCAAGGGGTTAAATATCTTGTTCTGCATTAAATATGTTTCTTCAGATTATTTCACTCAATCACTCAAAATATACTCCAATAATCATTTATAAGTTTATACCGTTTTATATCATTTGGACAAAACAGGATACTAAACATTCGTTCAATATACAAAGTCTGGTGTATTCCATGTTCGGAAAAATTTTATATCAATTTTTGTCGAGCTTGGTTGGGGTTGCAAAGTGTAAGAAGATTGAATTTTTTCGTCAGATTATGAGTCTTTATGGTTGCTCGTAGGATCGAACGATGATGCTATAGGAGGACTTGGAACCCGGTCCTTTTTCGATCCTCAAAGAGGTCTCCGATCTGAAAGGACGAGGCGAAAGTACGCCTAATACTCTGTAAGGGGCTCGTGTGGCCACATAGATTGAAAATCGATGTTACCGTCCACGGCGGAGCTCGCTTTATCGCGACGTTCTTCGAGCCTGCGACCATAAAACGAATTAACGTTTAATGCAATCAACGGTGACGTCACGGCTCGCATGTATAATTCAGTGGCGAGAGGGAACATCGGGGCGATCTTTGACGTCCTCCGTATTTTAGGGTGCTTCGGGTCGTGGCTGTAAAGGGATGCTCCGAAGGTTCGAACGGTTTTGGATGTCTTTAAAAATAGTACAAGTTGATAATGCATGAATCATGCGAACCTTGTGATGTTTCTGAAAAAAACACCTCGATATAAAATAATTAAATCATTCCTTTCTTTACCTCATCAGAAAACAAACGTTCATTTTCATTGTCGCTAGACTATAAAAAAACCAATAAAACGTTAGTGGAAAGCGCACCACAAACTCGTATTTTCGTCGTCGCAAGACTATAAAATTCAAATAAAACAATCATGAATAGATTACTCGAAAATTTCACAGTGAGACCATCTTCTTCCAGCTCCCTTTACATCATACCACAAACTTTTATCTTCATCGTCGCAAGACTATGGTATAAAATTGCAATGAAACCGTAATGGATAGAACACTTAAAAATTCCACTGAAAAATAATCACCCTCCATTTCTCTCCTCCCTGAACCGTGAATTTTTATTTTCACTGTCGCAAGACTATAAAATTCCACTCAAAGGATCATTAATATAACATTGAGAAATTTCAAGTATAAAATCATCCCCATCCTACTTTCCCCAAACAAAAAATTTTTTATTTTTACCCTCCCCAGACTACAAATTCGTCCGGGACAGACACTAAAACACCCTTTAAAATTCCAACTACAGTAAAGTCGCGTTATTTCTCAGCGACCGCCTACCCAGAATTTGCCAACTGCCTACCCCCTCCACTGAGGGGCAACGCCGCAGGGACCAAGAAGCTCGAGCTGTCTCGGTCTCCGAACAGTGTAAACATGCCGCGTAATCTGATCTCGGCTCGGCTATATCGGTGCGAACCACTACTAATCCAATTACAAAACTTTTTTAATTTTAATTATTTTTTGATGGGACTTTCACCAACTTTTTTGTGGCACTTTTCTAATTAAAATGACGCTAAACACGATATAATTTCAACTGTATTTAGCGGTTTAATTGACGATGAAAGTTTCGGGCGCAAGCAAGGACAGCGAGATCCGTGTTTACATGCTGTCCTTTTCTACGTTCGGCTTCCTTTGCACTTTCGACGCGATAGACTCAGTCGCAAGAAAATAGTGTACCTAGAAGATATTTCTCTGTGCAGAACACAGCCGTTTGCAAAATAACGCTGCTTTACTGTAAAATATCATTCCTCTGAGTCTCTCCCTTTTCATTTCCCCCGTCATCATACCTTCCGCAATAAAATAATGAACCCCATCTGACAATGAGTGAAATCGCCTGTCGGTATTTTAATAGCAACAGCTTCGTGCTCGGAATTCAAATCAGAATCGAATCTATTTCTCCAAGACCTCTAGCTAGCAGTTCGATCATTTCTTAACGTGCCGTCGAAACGGAACCTTTGCCATTTCGAGGCGGTGAATGGAGAGGGTTGCGTCTATTCGACGTCGAGCACTCGAGTTCTGCCCGTCGATCTTTTTATAGCGGCATGAATCCGTGATTTACTCCCGGCCGTGACGGGCTCGAATACTTCCGAGGACGGAAAATATTTTTGACGGACACGGTTGAAATGATACAGCTCGCCCTTTTACTCTCCCAGAGAGAATCGCACCACGGTTAAAGTCTCAACCTCGATTCCCAGACTCTCCGGCTGGAAACGCTGTTCCTCTTTATTTCTCTCGTCTTTTTTTCCTGATGTTACAGAGCTGCTGGCGAACAAGACGGGTCACATAGTCGGCGTGTTCGACAAGCTGGGCATGTTTTACAGAAACTGTTTGGAATTCAAGGAGAAACCAGTCAATTTTGCACCCGGTAAGTCCCACCAGTCAACTCTATTTTTTCGTTGTTCTTCCCTGGTCGATTTTTGTTTACAGTCGACGACAATATTCGGCGGACACCCTTTAAGAATTAATAACTTTTTAAAAATTAGGCCGAACAACCCGAGTCTTTTTCCAGATGTTAGAGGAATTTGTTTAGTAGTAATAATTAAAATTGAAAATATGCCTTTTGTAGATCTAAGCAAATTATATATCGACAAAATTTTATCTGAGCTCTTATTGACCATTTAAAGAGAATCGTGTAGCAGGAAGGTAATGATATAATAAGAGGAAATTTGACAATTTTTCTTTTGGAGGAAAAATTTTCTATCGAAAAATGAGTATGTACATCTTAAACTACATACTTTTATCTATGGATTCTCCAAGTTCCATTAAAATATCAGTAAAATTAATATCAATTTTTAATCATTTAACGAGCCTCATTCAACTGGGTTTTAACGCCTTGCTGTACCTTTTCTTTTACAGTTACAGTGATTAGAATGTCATTATGCATAAAAACGTCGTAGAAGGGAAAACTTTAACGCGTAAATATTGATTACAAACGAATCAAATTTTATTTCCTCTGAAATGAAACGTGTAACATTCATATTTGTTAGACTTCGTTAAAAACCTTCATCACGAGTCTGGCTTGTCAAAGTACGGTAAGGGGTTAAAAGGCTAGGGTGAATATTATACCAAAGGTAGTGGGTAGGATCATATTTTTCCTTGGAAAAATTCTTCTTAATGGGATAATTATTATACAGGGTGGTCCGCTTAGATAAGGTCACCTAAATATCTCTTCAGGTTATTGTGATGCAAAAAATATTTGTTACGCAATGTGCATGGTGTCAATTGACCAAGCACCTGGCAAAAATATTTTTTTCCGAATGTCATTTTCTTCGAAGTTATCAAGGTCATCGACGTTTTTTGATACATAACTACAATTTTTTTTGTATTGCAAGTTGTTTTTTGTAAACAATTTTTGTTTTTGTAATCAATCGAAAAATACATTCAGATATCTACAATAACATGACTTTGAAGTGACCTTGAGATCAAGTACCTGACCTGAAAGATCAAGTTCATTTCGATCAATGTATTTTTCGATTGTTTACACGATGCAATACAAAAAATTGTAGTTATGTGTCAAGAAAACATCGTTGACCTTAATAACTCAGAAAACAGACCTTCGTAATTTTTTTGCATATTTGCAGTATCTATGATTTTTCCAAATTTCTATGAAAAAAGTTTTACATATTTGCAGTATCTATGAATTTACTAAATTTCTATGATAAAAGTTTTATATATTTGCAGTATCCATGAATTTTCTAAATTTCTATGAAAAAAGTTTTACATATTCGCAGTTTCTATGAATTTTCCAAATTTCTATGAAAAGAATTCTTGTAGAATTTA
>CM052189.1:7117778-7127977 GCA_028455805.1 Lasioglossum figueresi | reverse complement strand
TGTCTTTACCATTTATTCACTCGCCTATCAGACAATATTCTAGTCTACCATACATTCTGACAGTGAGAGAGTATCTCTGTTCTCTTAAAATCTGTTTTGTTAATTATTATTCAAATCTGTTTTTACCACTGAAATCATTTTTGATCCCCTTCATTTATTGACAAGTGATGAACTCTCTTAATTTACCAGAGTATTTTTGTCTGACCACACAATAGCCTGTTCTACTGCCTGACTACTTTCCACTCTGTCTTTGCCACTTATTCACTTGCCTATTAGACGATATTCTAGTCTATCACCATACACTTTGACAGTGAGAGAGTATCTCTGGTCTCTTAAAAGCTGTTTTGCTAATTATTATTCTAATCTGTTTTCACCACTGACCCGTTCATTTCTGATCCCCTTCATTTATGGACAATCCCCTTCATTTGTGTCTTGTCTGACCACACAACGAATTGTTCTACTGACTGACTACTTTCCACTCTGTCTTTACCACTTATTCACTTGCCTATCAGACGATATTCTAGTCTATCATCACACACTTTGACAGTGAGTGAGTTTCTTTGTTCTCCTGAAAGCTGTTTTGCTAATTACCAGACAGCGGATTTTATGCATTCATGAAAAATACGAGTGTTCGGGTTTTACCACACCCGACCATCTCGGCTGTCATTGTTAGTCATCGCCGTTTCCTTTTTTTTACAATTTCGACCACTTCAGGGTCTAAACCCTGCATAATTTTAAGTTTTACAATCGTCACTCCATAATTTCAAGGGTTTTCCACATCATAAATTACGTCAAGCGCTAGTCTCAGTCCCTCACATCTGTGTCTCCAACCCCAGCTTTCCCTCTCTTCTAATTTTCCCTTTCCCTTTCCCTAAAAAATAAACTGATTTCTCCACGCATTTTTATCCCTCAAGGTTTTAGTTAGTTCAGCATCAAGTCAGATCTCTCTCAACCATCAAACTATCACCATGTATATACTAGCTGTACCAACTTGTAGTGCTACATCAAACTAGAGTTATACTATTTAAGTGCGCTACTATAAACTGTTTCAATCAACCACACCATCATCAACAAACCCCCAATTAGCCCTCACGAAATTAATTCTTCGTCGAGCGCAGCGGGATTCCGATTCAAACAAGAATCGACGCTTTCCCGTACAATGAGTAAGTGTAATTTCAAACAGTAAACGATTAGAAGAATTCAAAAATACCGTTACATTATTTTTGCAACCTATTAAACATATTAAGAAAGAAAATAAATTTCTATTTCACTCCAGTTTGTTGGAACTCAGGTAGAAAATTTTTATTTTGCATAAAGATTCGTTGTCTACTAATTATTATTCAAATCTATTTTTAACCACTGACCCATTCAGTTATGTTCCACTTCACTTGTTTACAAATGATGAGCTCTCTTAACCGTTTGAGTTCAAGGTGTATTCAAAAAACACTGTCGAAAAATCCCGAACAGCGCGATCGCGCTGCTTGGGACTCAAACGGGTAATTTACTAGTTTTCTTGTCTGACCACGCAACAGCCTGTTCTACTGCCTGACTACTTGCGACTTTGTCTTTACCACTTATTCATTCGCCTATCAGACGACAGTTTTCCATCGTATAGTTTCAAACTATACAAGATTTATCCAGTAACTGGGCCGAATTATATATTGTTTCATCGTAAAAATAGAACAAAATTGTACAGAAATGTTTTACATGGTTTAACATGCTTCCTCATCCTGCAATGTGACTTTTTACAGAAATTCGTTCGTAATTGCATAATTCAACTCTGCATTTAAGAAAAAGGTATTTCGAAAAATATTAGACTTGTCGCGATTGTACCCTAATACTCTTTTATACAGAACAACACGATAATTCATGCGAACAAAAATCATTAATTAGCAGTAAAAATTGTTTCATCTAATAAAACTTTGATAAACAATGCAAAACTTTCCTCTGGAATTCTTGTCTATCGTCAATAACAATTCAGTTGTAACTCGATAAACTGGAGTGAAATCGAAATTTAATTTTTAAATATGTTTAACAGATTGAAAACAATAGAACAGTATTTTTAAATTCCTCTATTGTGTTTACCCTTCCAAATTACACCGACTTATTTGTCATAAATGCATACAATCTGCTTTCTAAGGATAAAACGACGAAACTATTGAAGATCATTGTTATACAAGTAAAATAACAGAATGCACAGTTTTTTAATAAAAACAACTCGAATTTATACACAAAGTATTTCGAAGTTTGTTAGCTTCTCGACGGCGTGGGTCATAACTCTGGTGGAATTGATTCTCGGAAATTCCCAGGGAAGTTGAAATTGAATTCTGCCATTTACTTAAGCGGGGTTTGTTGCGTGATCACGAGTATGCGAAAGGGTTGTGCGACATTTCGCTTGCCGATTCTCCGTGACCCCTCTTTTCCCCTCTTCCCCCGCCCAATACTCGCTTATTTTGCCGCCTTATCGTGTCGGGACTCGGTTTAAAGCGCGCACGAGCGAACGGTTACGGATAAACGGCAATTACTCGCGGGTAAACCCGGTCGAATCGCAATTATCAGTGTTTACCGAAATAGCTGGTTGCCGGGAACTTACGGGGCCACGGTTCTCGCTCGATAAACAACGGAATTTATTAGGTTACAGAGCGTGCGTCCGTAACCATCTTCGACAATAGCGCGTGAAGAATGGACTGCCCTAAAAGCAACCACGGCAAACACTAACAACATTGCATTCGACAGTGTATTCTGATGAATGCCAATTCTCCCAGTTTACCATACATGTGAATCTATTAGGTGTAGAAATTAATTCGGTGCCTTGATATTGAATGATTTATGCGGTGACACGTACAATTTATTATTTATTTAAGGAACAGAAAAGTATAGACATTAATAGATCATTAAAAGAAGGAAACTAGTTTTATTTGGCTTCTGCGTCCTGCTATCAATGCGAACATTTTTTATTTTACATAAAGATCCGCAGTCTAATGATTACATTATAAATAAATACTAAATTTGTTTTGAAGAGGCGCCGAATTAATTTCTACACCAAATATTTTTCTATCTTTTAAATGGATTCTCAAAAATGCATCAATTCGTTCAAAATTTTTATTTGTTCGTCCCTCTGTTTCTTATATTTTCCAATGAATCATGATTTCATATTTAATAATGTTAATAATATGAAAAATAATATGAATTTCTACTGATTTCAGTTTGATTTTATATTTTATTTTGTTGCATTATAACAGATGCACGAGTACTAAATAACTGGCAAAATTGTACAATGCCTGCTAGCACTATTATAATAAATTCAAACCCATCAATCGTACCTTCAGAATATCATAAAAATTCAAAAACCAGTTTCCTCAATATTTTTCGATAAAATATCGGCCCGAGAAACTATCTCGCTCATTTGCAATTTATGATACGTCCTCATCAACGAGCCCCGCCAATCCCAAATGAAAAATCCTCGCAAATAGAAAAGCAATCTCGATTTGAACTGTACATCTCCATGGATGTCTCCGTTTCATTATAAGCTGCGTCATATCAGCGCATCGATTTTAATGGGGTCTTCTGGCCTGGAGAGAGAGCGCCATTTAATAACTCTTGTATAAACATTTTCGTAAGGAAATCGGACAAAAGTTTAAAGTCAAAAGGTCAACAATTTTTTCAGTGCATCGTATTCTACTCATCGCGAGGATAAAAACTGCAACAATAACAAACAGATCAAAGCTAGACCATTCTCTTAAAACATTCTGATAAAACTTTTTCATTATGAAACTGATTTTATTTATTAAGTTTGTAGTTCGTATATAATTTCCTAAAAAGGAGAAAATTTATATCTACTCTATGCGTAGATATTCTCCAATAGCTATACATTGACAAAAACACAGTAGAATTTTATATCGTATTAAAGGAAATTAGTAACATATATATTTGCTAGATTTTCGATATATTTCACGAGTAAAAGAATGATTTCCAACCCAATAAATCCCAGTAATTGGGTTCTATCAATAGCACGAAATACATATAAACTTATACATATACATATAATATATACACTCCCGCTCAAAAGTATGCGGACGACACGTTTAATTGTTTATGCGGTTTAGTTTATACAGTTAATAATAAATTCGTTAGATATCTCACCAATACTTTTGAGATATTCCAACTGATACCTTCAAAAATGTTCGTTCAGAATTTGAGAATCGTCTGTATTATTGTTTAGAGAACAACGGAGAACATTTTGCAAATTTGTTATAGTTATAAAGAAATTACAAATATGCATATATAAGTATGACTACTTCTCTTTAAATATCTCCGAAATTAGTGCACAGATAAAAAAATGTATCCTACGAAAATTGCTGGTCTTTTTTACGTACAATAAGATCCTATAATAAAAAATATAGATTTCAATTTGAAAAAACTAAATTGACCTTCAAATCACTTTAAAAACGCCATGCAAATAAAAAACAGATACTGTCCCCCTCTTTCCCCCTCGAAATCCTTGGACACGTGTTTTACACTTTTCTAATATCTTTCAAACTTTTCGAGATATTCGGCTGGAAAGTTTCCAAATGAACACCCTGTATACATAATATACATATAAAGTAATATAAACTTATACATATAAACTTCGTCGAACTGAGAAATGAAGATGTGATATAAAAGAAATCAGTTTCATAATGAAAAAACTTTACCATCATTTCTGTAAGAGAACGGTTGACTTTTGACCGATGGTTCTTTCTGCATTTTGTATCCACGCGATGAATAGAATACGATGCAATCAAAAACCGATTGATGACCTTATTATTTTTTTAATTATATTATTATTATACATTAATCTCCACCAAACCGAGGGTGCGGAATCTCGCTGTGACGGTCGCGACATATAATTTCTGTGGTGTCGCTCGGACTATGAATCGTCAAGACTTGGAGTCGACTACGATTGAATACAATGATCTCGGATCCTTGTGAGATATGCCAGGAAAATAAGTTGGTAAGAACACCTAGAGCGGTCAAAACATATCTGATTTATTTCTTCTTGCAACGCTTTAACACGTTGAACGCCCAGCGTGAATCGGTAAAGTTTCTCCCGGGGCCCAAAACTCTCGAACTCCACGAAGTAAAAAAAAATTTACATAAGACTATAACGTATTGTCCTGAATGTCCAGAGTCACCCGAATTATGTTTACAATGTTTTAACGAATTCCATCGTAACTAATAAAATGTTACAATATTTTAAAAACAAATTTAAATATAAGTATACTTTGTTGGTACAAATATATTTTATATTTTATTATTTTATTTTATTATTGGTATAAGTATATTTTTAATGTTTGTGTTTGTTTACTTTATACTTCATTGTTGCCCTATATTGTCTATACTCGTCATAGTTGTGTTACAAATAAAATTACTATAAATTACCTCAGAAATCCTGCTTTAATTGGACGAAGAATAGTGTCACCTGTTTACGGGTGACGGGACTCCTGCGGAAACGTAGTCGTCACACAGATATGGGTGACGTGGCGTTCAACGTGTAAAGGTAAACCTTACAAATGGTGGGGGTTGGTTTTTAGTGGGGGTTGCGAAGATCTTATTGGTTGTATTAGCAAAAATAGGAAACATGTGTTTGACAGCTGTGGTAGGTTTTTACAAACTCTCTGTCGTTCTAGTCCCTTTTTTATGGTGGCTGTACTTGTCGCGATGCTGCAGCATCGTAAAATCCTTAACCCTTTGCACTCGAGTGGCGACTCGGAGGCGCCACTAATAATTCTGATACCATTATTCAAAATATTTGTTGCTCCATTAATGCTCCATTAAATTTGTATTTAATATTTTAATAAACCGCTGAAGGTATTGTACGAGGTATTATATCAGTTTGATATTTCGATAAAACTAAGAAAATCATATGAAATGGAAATATTTTAGGCCAGAAGAAAGATTCGGTTTCCAAACATTAGAATAGCACCGAGTGCAAAGGGTTAAAATACCCTTAAAGTCATAATAATAAAACTTAGGCCCGGACCTTAATTAGGCAGGTCCCTTAGCTGCCTCTTAAAAATTAGCAAGAAAGGTTAAGACGGGACAAGCTGTCGCTTAAAAATTAGTAACAAAGGTTTAACCCCTCGACATGCAATGACGTCTCTGAGACGTCATGTATTTCATGCGCCATGGTAGACTTTGACGTCTCGGAGACGTCAAGAAATCTCTTCGGCGAATACCGGGCATATTATTTGTTTAACACGGAAGAACGATAATTCGCGCGATCAGCTATCGATGCAAAAACAGTTACGCATCATGCCCGCGAACAACGTGAGACGCGTGCCTACGTCTACAGGTGTATCAGCGGTGGGGACCCCCCTTAACCACTGTTGATTTACAGTACGATTTTAACGACCGTGTACCTCGAATCGTGCGAATGATCATCGATTGAACTTGTAATTGAACGCGATTCGATGTCCGAGTCGAATCCACATTCTGTGTCAAAGAAGTTGTTAACGAGTTGTAAAGTTAAGAAAAATAAATAAAAAGTTATCAGTGCTGCTGCAAACATTATTGGATTATCCGTTTCGGCCGTGCATCAATGCTGTTTTTTTTAGACAGTCGAAGATGCTTTCCCCCTCTCAATAATATCGGTAACAAAATCGCATCGGCGATATATTTTTTATCCGAAAATAAAACGCCCTGTTCTGAGCTTGTAGAAGAGCGTTCACTGTTGAGCCAAATTAAATGGTATTCTACGGACGCGTCAACGCGCATTTTATTCGTATGTCAAGGGGTTAAGACGAAACAATTTCTGTGCACTTCGTACACAATTGGTGTCGAGACGGGTGTCTCGCGGACTTCTTGTTTTTGGACGATCGCGTATTCCGTTTCGTTTCCTTATCGACGCGGGTTATCCGAGTTAACCCGACGCGTACCGCGCGGCCTGGCGAGCCTCGTTAAAACTTGTTTACGACCGCTTGTTTCAGTTTACGAGCTTTTACGGGAACTCGGCGGCTATCTACCCCCGAAGAGCATCGCGCCCGCCGACATCACGCCGCTGGTATCGAGACTTTTGAGGGTGAACGGTGCTCCACTCTTCGACTTCTACGTGGACGTGGATCTTTACGATCGTTCCAGGTCGTCCGTCTTCCTGGACCTGCCTACCAAGCACCATGAAGACACCTTCTTCGCGGAGAATCTGGTGAGTCTTCTTTCTAGTCTTTCTTTCTTCACGTTTTTAGTCTTAATCTTCTGTCTTCAAGTCTTAGACCGTAGTCTTCTCTCGTCACGTTGCAATCTTATTGCTAGTCTACCTGTGTAGTGCCATGAAAACCCAGTCGTTTAACCGGCGTCGAGTGTTTTACTGTCTCCATTGTCTTCTATCCTAGCTCTGATGGTCGTACTCTTTTGCTAACACCTTCGGTAGCGCAAAGGTTTCGGATGATATGGCTGTTTAGTTTTACACGGCGGGGTAAGCGAGTCGTTTCCAGGATTGCAAGGGTGTGGAATGCGTCTTCTCATTTCTCGATAGTGCAAAGATGGGGATTTTCGGTAGTCAAAAGCGCTAGATCAAAGATCAATCTAGGTCGCGATCGCTTTCAAACGTCCTATTTTTAGTCTACCCCCTTAAAGGGATTGGGATACCGTTGAGCTTCATGGGGGTTGGTGCGTTTCGGAATGCGAATCGGAATGGGATAAGGGATGGGAGACTTTCGGGGTTGACGTTCGGGATGGTTTTGATTTGCGCAATTGGCCGAAATCGAGCTTGGAGACTCTGGGATAATATTGTTTTGGGACAGAAGGGAATTCTTAGTGTAGGCAATTTTTATTTATTGTTAGTTTTTCGGTAGAGATGTTAAGAAATCACCAAGTGTATATAAAATAGAAAGTAGTGTTTATGTATTGTGCAATTCGCTTCTCAGACTTGTAGTGTCCTTATATTCTGATTAATGCTTTAGAATTGTTTCACACGTTTGAAAATGATTGTAGATGTTCTAAAATATTGCTTTTACATATTCTAAAATTCTTTTAGATCTTCCAAACTTGTCATCCATCTTGTTATTTAAATGTCCTAAAATTGATTTACACGTTCTAAATTCATTTCAGACGTTCCAAAATGCTATTACATCTTCTAAAATTACTTTTCAATGTTGTAAACTCATTTTAGATCTTTACAAACTTGTCAAAAATTATTTTACATGTTTGAAAATTGTGTTATATGTATTGAACTTGTTTTACATATATTGCTTTAGGTGTTTTGAAATTGTTTAAATTTTGAATGTTTAAAATTCTTTTTAGACATGCCATGATTGTCCTAGTTGTTTTTAAAGCACAAATAAAAGCACTCATTTCTTTGGATTCATTTAATTGCCACTACTTAAATACAATATATGTGCACAACAAATATCGTTAAATTTCACTAAAAGTTAATCTTGTGTTTCAATAGCGTAAAATTACTTTAATCCACCTATTTTTGTATGTTAAAAATGTACGAACACTTCTATCCGAATTTTCTTGTATTTTAAGAATGTATAAACATTTTTATCTAAGCAGATTAATTAAACAATACGAACATCATTCTTCGCATTCCTGCACGTCATACATCGATTAAAACATTTTAGAAAATTCATTTCTTTTTTGTAACGACAACTACAGATTGACAAATTGTCAAATGGATATTCAACCCTTAGCACTCCAATGGCGACTCTGAGGCGACACTAAAAATTGCTGTAGCATTATTCAAAATATTGTTTAAATTATTAAATATATTGGTATCTAATGAATTATTAAACATTTAGGTATTTCTTTTTATATATTATTTATTTATGCAGGTCGCATCAACATGAAGGTCATTAGCGACCTTCAGATCATTAGGATTATAACATAAGATTACAAATTTAGATCTTTACACTTAAAAATAGTTATAAGCACGTGCGAGGTATTTATACCAATTTCATGTACATAAAATTTCAAAAAATCGTAGATAATGGAAATATTCTAAATCGAAAGAGATGTTTCATTTTCGAGTTAAAATAGGCTGGAGTGCAAAGGGTGAATATAATTTTGTTGCTGAATTATCGGTGGATTTCACCGTAATCAATAGCAGAGAGGTTCTATCGGTGGCCCATGTGTTCTATCGCGTCACCATAACGGGGCCCAGTAAATCTTCAAAAGGTGGCCTCGGCTCTTATTCATCGATTCCCTAGGAAATTAACGAGCGGGATTACCTTGTTCGCTTCTGCTGTCGAGACTCAGGGGGATGAATACTTCTCTGGCCGAGGCTATGTTAGGCTACGTGCACGTTAATAGATAGCGCGCGTTTCACCGTGGAAACCCGCCGGTTAATTCCTCAAGCAAACGTGCGGCGAGTTCTGGCCCGCGCTCGCATAAATCGTGCTCGTGGTTTTCGCCATTCGGTTCGCTGGGAATTGCGCCGCGACATTTTACTTTCGAGATTTCAATGCGTTCCTGACTGTAACTACCCTCACACGTATTTATTTTTCATTCAAACGTACTTGTATACAAATCAATCGTGCGGGTGCTGGTCCGAACAGATAGGTTCAGGATTATTGATTAATGACGGTTCGTTTAAGGGGATTGATTAATGGAGAGCTGCTTTAACCCTCATCCGTTCCTCGTTTCACGAACTGAATCTGTCCCTCGGTGTCAAATTGACACAGTGGTAAAAGATTGATTGCTAAAGTTGTCTAATTTAAATCGATGAGTTAACATTTACATCTTAGGTTTTTTCCAGTTACGTGTTTCGCATTTTAAGAAAACTAAAAGTCACGCAGTTTCGGGCAAATTTATCTGCAAATAACAGGATTACTGTTTCGAGTAAACAATCATTTCGGGAAAATTGTGTCAAAGTGACTCGAGGGACGGATGAGAGTTAAGGGGGTTGATTAATGGGAGGTGGTTTAAGGGGATTGATTAATGGGGGTTGGTTCAGACACATCGGTTAAAGGTGATCGATTAATGGGGTTGATTAATGGGGGTTGGTCAATACAGATTAGTTAAACGGGAATGATTAATAGGGGTTGGTGTATACAGATCAGTTAAAGGAGGTTGATTAACCAGGATTGCATCAACAAGAGTAATAAATGGGGGTTGATACTTAGGGATTGTTGAAATGAAATTGGTTAAAGGAGGTTGATAAAATGGAATTGATTAAAGGAACCTGATTAAATGGGGTTGATTAAAGGAACCTGATTAAA
>CM052189.1:7098192-7117678 GCA_028455805.1 Lasioglossum figueresi | reverse complement strand
CTATCGGTTGAAATTATGAAGAAAAGAGTAACGGTGACGATATTGAACCTTGTTATTTTTGTTATTCGCTTTGAACAGGAATTAAGTATTTAAAATTGCGAGAAAATGTTTAAAAATTTCTATCTTTCGAAATTCTGAAGAAAAGAGTGAAGGTGATGATATCGAACTTTGTTATTATTGTTATTCGCTTAGAACAAGAATGAATTATTTTTTATTGTGAAAAATTGTTTAATAATTTCTATTACTTAGTCAAAATTATGAAGAAAAGCATGAAGGTGACGATATTGAACTTTGTTATTTTTGTTATTCGCTTAGAACACGAAAGAAGTATTTAAAATTGCAAAAAATTATTTAATAATTTCTATTAGTCATTCAAAATTGCGAAGAAAAGAGTGAAGGTGACGATATTGAACTTTGTTATTTTTGTTATTCGTTTCAAACAGGAATTAATTATATAAAATTGCCAAATATTATTTAAAAATTTCTATTGGTCGAAACTACGAAGAAAAGAATGAAGTTGACGATATTGAACTTTGTTATTCGCTTCGAACAGGAATGAATCATTTAAAATTGGCAAAAATTATTTAAAAACTTCTATTGAAATTGTGAAGAACGCATTGCTGTTAGATAATTTTGGAATACTTTGGGCAAATACTTTTGTGCAGCACTGTAGCTCCGGTCAGGTTGGACGTGCGCCAGGATCCGCGGCTGACGCCGAACAACCATCCCCCTAATTTTCAAACCACCCTCTAGACTTGACCTTGTCACATCGCGTTCCTCTAACCCTCTATCCAGGTTCTATCCGTGTCCCGATCCTCTTTACGACACGGGTAAATAAAGCGGTGTAATCAGCAGCTTCGGGCGAGCTCAGAAACAGAACAAGATAGGATCAAGAGAAATCAGTTCTTCGCGCCGTTTGATACTCCAGAAATCTGTCTTTTGTTGCTGAAACTTCCGGGATTGCTTCGAGAAAGAGAATTAACCCTTCGGTAACACGAGGTTGTTAGAAGTTGAGTCTGGAACTTTAGTTTATAGTTGATAAACGGTAGTTATTTTAATTTTCGGTGGTACTATTCTTATTCTCAAATGAACTTGGAATATAGAATAAAATTTTCGATCAATTTTAGAATTGTATTTAATCGTTCAAATTATTTCTCGATTATTTTTGTCTGCATATTATTATTCGAGGATTATTAATTGACTGTGTATCTTTATGTAAAATAAAAATTGTTGGCATTAATCACAGAAAATAGAAATTTATTTTTCGGTTTTGTAGTTCTTTAAAAACTGTAAACGATGTGTTTATATTCTCGGATTATTTTTAATCTTTTCGAAGTTTGAAATGACACCCATGCATTTGAGCGATGAATAAATAAATTTAGTAAAAAAAATTTTTAGTAAAAATTGTTCTGTCTGATTTATGGAAAAAGTAACTACCAAAAATTACTGTTTTATAACTCTTTTATCCGAGCCTGTATTAAGCATGAAAAAATACGTGTTGTAAATTTTGATCAATTTTACACAGTCCGAAAATTTTATCGAAATCAGTTGATGCAGAAATGAACGACAGACATTGAAAAATTGATAAGAATCTGTAGATTTATTGATCGTGGTCGCGTTAACCGATGTCGATGAAGTTTACAGAATGTGTACAGCTGACATAAATCTACAAAATCATGTTTTTTAAATTTCCACCATACGTCCAGATCAAAAAGTTGTGAAACGCGATAAATCAATCGCATGAAATTTTACAAAATTGTTAAAAACATCTCATATTTCTTTTACACAACATTACAATTTACACGACATGTTAACGTCAAAAACCTCGTTTGGTTCAATTTTTAAAAAAGTTATTCACTGGTTTGTCGAAATATTAATTGAAGTCTCTGCAGCAAACAATTTACATTGTTTTCGCCAATTTTATTTGGTTTTTAATTGTTCGATGCAGGAACTAATTCACGATCTCGTGGTTCAAATGTAGATAGTCAAATCAATGTTATTTAAAGTTGTTATTCCTCTGCTAAATTGTTTGAACACAAAATGTATCAATTTTAAATGAAAATTCGAAGATAAAATTAAGATATTTATTTATAGATTTATTCAATAACTTTCATTACTTTTTGCCATTTTCACCTATGATATTTTGACCTATCATTAAATATCTTAATTTCTTCTTTAAATTTAATATTTCAACGCAATACGCAATTTCAACCCAGTGTTTACACATTTGCACCAGGTCTCCGTCTCCAATCGTTAAAATGATTTTACGTCATCCGAATTTCCGAGTCAACGATAAAAAGCAGATTTCGTTCGCAGCGCAAGCATCTAAAAGCGCATGCAACAATAATGGCAGAGGAACAGAGATGCAGGAAGGATGATGGTGCACGCAGTGACGCAAATCGCTATAATTGTTTCAAAACATCGAGACAGAGCATCAAAATTTCGAGGGATTTCACGATCGAGGATCGCAGGATTTCTCGGAACGTGGGTACACAGCGACAAGTAATTGCTGTACAATTCTGACGCGCGAACTTCTCAGCCCGAACGCTTTCGTTTCGAGAGGGTAGAATTTTAATCTCCTGTTTCTGTGCGTTGTCGTCTGAATTCTGGACTGCTCAGCTGTCTCGCTCGAGGACGATCGTCTAATTAAAGTATCGGGAAACTCTTGATTTCGTGAAACTGTCTATTCCATTCACTAATTGTGTCGAATTAACGAGCTGTGTTTGGCTTATTATTCTTGTCGGATTTTGGAAAGAGCAAAGAGACTTGCTAAACAATTTGAAAGGTGCTAGTAATATGCAACATACTTTTGCTCCGCAGAAACGATTTAAGTCGGTAAAATAGTCAAAGGACCATTATATGTCACATGTTTCGTTTAAAAAGCAACAGAGCTGCTTAAAAAAATCGTACATTCAATTTTAAGAGCTTGTTTTACAGTGGAGATTGTATTCTTCAAATTCACATTAATTTTATCCTCAGAAAAAAATGTTAGAGCTCTACAGAAACGATTTAATACGAACAAATGATGGAAAGAACAATTATATGTCACACGTTCCGTTTAAAATGCAACAGAGCTGCTTAAAAAATCGTACATTCCATTTTAACAGCTTGTTTTAAAGTGGAGATTATTTTCTTCAAATCCACGCTAATTTTATCCTGTGAAAAAATTTTTTAACCTTTACAGAAACGATTGAATACGAAAAAATGATGAAAAGAACAATTATATGTCACATGTTCCGTTTAAAATGCAACAGAGCTGCTTAAAAAAAATCGTACATTCAATTTTAAGAGCTTGTTGTAAAGTGGAGATTATTTTCTTCAAATCCACGTTAATTGTATCCTCAGAAAAAATTTTTAAGCTCTACAGAACCGATTGAATACGACCAAATGGTGGAAAGGACCATTATATGTCACACGTTCCATTTAAAAAGCAACAGAGTTGCTTAAAAAAATCGTACATTCAATTTTAACAGCTTCTTTTACAGTGGAGATTATTTTCTTCAAATCCACGTTAATTTTATCTTGAGAAAAAATTGTTTGGGCTCTACAGAAACGATTTAATACGACCACATGATGAAAAGAACAATTATATATCACACGTTCCGTTTAAAATGCAACAAAGCTGCTTAAAAAAATCGTACATTCAATTTGAAGAGCTTGTTGTAAAGTGGAGATTATTTTCTTTAAATACACGTTAATTTTATACTGTGAAAAAATTTTTTAACCTTTACAGAAACGATTGAATACGAAAAAATGATGAAAAGGACCATTATATGTCACACGTTTCGTTTAAAAAGCAACAGAGCTGCTTAAAAAAATCGTACATTCAATTTGAAGAGCTTGTTTTACAGTGGAGATTGTATTCTTCAAATTCACATTAATTTTATCCTCAGAAAAAATTGTTTGAGCTCTACAGAAACGATTTAATAAGACCAAATGATGAAAAGAACAATTATATGTCACACGTTCCGTTTAAAATGCAACAGAGCTGCTTAAAAAAATCGTACATTCAATTTTAACAGCTTCTTTTACAGTGGAGATTATTTTCTTCAAATCCACATTAATTTTATCCTGAGAAAAAATTGTTTGAGCTCTACAGAAACAATTTAATACGACAAAATGATGAAAAGAACAATTATATGTCACATGTTCCGTTTAAAATGCAACAGAGCTGCTTAAAAACATCGTACATTCAATTTTAAGAGCTTCTTTTACAGTGGAGATTATTTTCTTCAAATCCACGTTAATTTTATCTTGAGAAAAAATTGTTTGGGCTCTACAGAAACGATTTAATACGACCACATGATGAAAAGAACAATTATATATCACACGTTCCGTTTAAAATGCAACAAAGCTGCTTAAAAAAATCGTATATTCAATTTTAACAGCTTGTTTTAAAGTGGAGATAGTATTCTTCAAATCCACGTTAATTTTATCCTGAGAAAAAATTTTTTATGCCCTCCAAAAACGATTAAAGTCGATAAAATGGTGAAAAGTGCCACTGAATGGAACAGCATCGTTTAAATGCAACGAAAACATTGAGCCACAGTGTACAATGAGAATAATCGATAAAAAAGTCACAACTGGAAGGATTAAACAGAAACGTGTAATAAAAATTGTACCCGGAAGTACGAAGTGGCCTTTCAATTGTCGAAATGGCAAAATCTCTGGCACAGAGTAAACCGATTCTAAATTTCGAGCACATACGGCTCGCATCGCGGGACTAGGTGGTTCGTGCGACCATTCCAGTTCGTAACAGGCGTATCGTTTCATTATGCTAACGAAACATCGATTATGATAATGCACGGGACCGATTGAATTGCGTAGAATTACTGTTACGCTCGGCATGAAATGCGACCGCGTTCTCTCGCGCCGTTATCCCGTTTGCTCCGAGGACCTTTGTAACGAGATAACACGACAGTAATTGGTGTCTGCATCTAACGGGACCGGGTGCGTGGATTAATTAACCGAAGGAAGCGAGATCGAGATAGGACTTGATATAATATTGTTTTAAGTTCGTGAAGTCATAAAGAAATTGAGTTCCCCGAACTCCTATATTACGTCTTTTTCAATTTCTGAAGCTACCGAAGTTTGTACTTTTGAGACGTTGTACCTTGAGGCCTTTTATAGCTCAGGAATATTCATTAATTAGTATGTAATCATTTGTTTACTTTCTGGTAATTTTGTTCTTGCTGATGTTTATCTGCTTTTTGGTTTAGAGGGTGTTTTTTAATAATGGAAATTTTGTTAGAATTAATGAAAAAGGCATTTTTGCCCAGTAATTTTTGTTTAATTGTTGTTTCGCTTCATTGGATATTAACAAATATTTAAGTGTTACTGTCCCCCCTAAAAATAAAAATCTTGAAACACAGGGTTGTTTACCGTGTAACTAATTTAAGTTAAATTTTTCAAGTAAACGAAGCCAGCCAAGTCGAACTTGAGAGGTCCTCTTCAATGATAAAAATCTTCACCGAAATTTAAAGAAAGCTTTCGGTTTACCCTGCAATTAATCTAGGCCAACTTGATTGCAGTTTAGTCGAGTTATGTTTGAGTTCCCAGTCCAATTCCAACTTGAGAGGTCCTCTTCAATAATAAAAATCTTGACCGAAACTTAAAGAAAGCTTTCGGTTTATCCTGCAATTAATCTAGGTCAACTTGACTGCAGTTTAGTCGAGTTATGTTTGTGTTCCCAGTCCATTATCAAGAACGAACACCTTATCTCGCCGCGGAAGCTCCCTTGTTTCTCTTTTCTTCATTCTCCGAGTTAATTGAAGTTTAGCGAATGAACTTCGAGCTCCTGAGCACTCTTCAGCATCGTAAATCTTACTTCGCCGGTTAATAGGCCCTCGCGATCACCTCTTTTTCCATGGTTTTAAAGGCTTGAAGCTCACGCTCTTCAGGGTGCTACCGGGCAACGTTAAAATACCTCGTTAGCAACTATTTCCTGCACTGTCACCGATCTGCCGCTCGATCTCCGTGATTAATGCGACGTCCGCGTTCAGGGTCGCTTAATATCTCGCCGTATATACGGCGATATCGCTGCTCGCGCAACGAATCATTAACGAAATCGATCCCGCTGTGCTAATTGATACCGCGGCTCTTTTATTTGAGCCATTTACGGTATAGCAAACTTCTTCCCTTAAGTCTCACATTGAATTTCTTCTTGAATAATCTGAACACGTTGAAGAAAGTATGTCGTTAGTCGTATAATGAAAATAGTGCAACTTCGAACGTCAGCCAAATTAAAGTAAGTTAAGACTAACGACAATTAAACTTTGAAACAACGTATTTATTATATTTTTCTGAATCCGTTCATGCACTACTTATTCTTAAATTATTTTAATATTTCCCCTGTTCGAAGTTGCACCATTTTTATTGTACGTGACGACTAAACTGCGGACCTTTATGCAAAATGAAAAACGGTTGCATTGAATGCAAGATACAGGAGCCAAATAAAAATTGTGTTCTTCCTTTTATTATCCTGTTAAGCTGAAACTAATACCTCGGTGTCCTGAAATATTTTTAACATGTCCACTGCTTTGAACGGTGCGTGGCCATTTTTGTAATAAAAGCATGAAATCCGCAACAAGCGTGGTACAATATGCGAACTGTAAAACAACGTATTACATTTTTCAATCTATACATCCACTTTGTAACACTCAAACGTTTCGATTCGGATTTGAATCTGTTACGTCATAAGACAACGTTTGCTATAGAATTGTTTTTCTATTTGAGGAAAGGAAAGGTGGTGTTTCGTCCTAGACTTTCGTCCTAACTTTCTCGCTAGTTGCTGAACTGTCACCGATCAGTATATTAATAACGTTCCTCAAAAAGTCTTCCGCACTTGTGTCTAAGGCAGGGCCCGCTAGATAGCCTTACTGATGAGTCCACTAGCCGGTCTAGGACGAAACACCACCTTTCTTTTCCTCAAATAGAAGAGCAATTCTATAGCAAACGTGGTCTTACGACGTAACAGATTCAAATCCGAATCGAAACGTTTGAGCGTTACGAAATAGCTATATTGTGTAGAATTTGATCGAACCGTGGCGCCGATAAAATTATTCCAAGTTTATTCAAACATTTTACGATCGATAAGAAGAGATCATTTGTACATCCACTACTTGTTTATACATTGTTTAATTTTTCTCCTGTTCGAAGTTGCAACATTTTCATTATAAGCGATGATGATCTAAAAAATTTAGTACGTGTGATACGATATTTAAACTGTGAAACGACGTATTGTATTTTTACAATTAATTCATCCACTAAATAAAGTCAATCATAAACCATGACACTAAAACTTGTGCAATATGTACCTTAAAACCGACTCCTCGTTAAAAGAAGAACTCCCCTAACTTCTCAAAAAAGCTTCCAAAAATCCCGCACGGTTATACCGTTAACTATACACGACTGCCCGAAGTTATCCCCTAAAATACCAACAAGACTTCCGGGGACGTATCGCAAAGCGCATAATGAATTTTTACGATCTTTCCGCGGCGAATGAATAAGCAAACACCGAAGGGGACAGTTCTCTGTACCACGAACGACGCATCAGCGTCACTCTTAATCAAAATCCTCCTCCGGAAACCTGGAATATTAACGGGAACGAAATTTCTGTCCGGCGATCACACGTCGTCGTTCCGACGTCGACGCGTTGGCCTGCAATGCGAAATCCGTTCCATTTTAAGAGGCTCGCGTAAGCGCGTTTTTTACTATACACATTTACGTATATGCACATAAATATATATGTATACCGGGGAAGCGCGGATGCGTGTAAATATACGCAGGCGATAAAAGAGAACTGTGTGCGAGTGAGCACACCTACACATGGAGAACCTGCTTTTCTCTATAGACACGGGTACGCGACGCGATACTTGCCACCCTCGACCCTTGTTTGCCGAATCGTTACACGCTCACCTCCTTTCTGTAATTTATTGAAAGATGAAAGATATTCTTTATCTTGGTCGAAGCCTGCAAATTCTTTTCAAGACAATATTGACTTTTTGTTTGGATAAATGCGAAGAGTTTGGACTCCCAGTTTCAATTTTGTGAATGGAAGATTTTCTTAATGACAGTAATCGATGATTAATTCCATACTGGAAGCCTTCGAATGAGAAATTTTCTTCTGATTCGGGTCAGTAAGAAAAGTTTCAACTCCGTTTTGTCGCAAGAAGTACGAAAGTAAGACGTTCCTTCCATCTCGTCAAACGTAATGCAAAATTTAAATAAATGTGCAGTGGAAGAAATTGTAAAAAGTGGAAATTTTACAAGAAATATTGAGGAGATACATTTCTAAAGAAGATTCTAGCATAGATAAGTTTCCAACAGAAATTCTAATATAGTATGGAGAGATGATTTTCGACAAAAAATTCTATTCCAGTATGGAGATATGAATTCCCAAAATAACTTGTAATCTGTTATGGATGGATGAATTTCCACAAAAAAATCTAATCTAGTACGGAGAGATGAATTTCCATAAAAACTCTAATCTAGTATTAATAGATGAATTTCCAAAAAAAAATTTAATCCAGTATGGAGAGATGAATGTCCACAAAAAATTCTAATCTAGTATGGAGAGACGATTCTTCACAAAAATCTCTAATCTGTTATGAATAGATGAATTTCCAACAAAAATTCTAGTATGACTAGATGAATTTCCAGAAAAACCTCTAATCTATTATGCATAGATGAATTTCCATGAAAAATTCTGCTATGGAGAGATGAGTTTCCACAAAAATCTCTAATGTATTATGAACAGATGAATTTCCATAAAAAATTATAATCTAGTATGGAGAGATGATTTTCCACAAAAATCTCTAATCTATTATGAATAGATGAATTTCCATCAAAAGTTCTAGTATCGATAGATGAATTTCCATAAAATTTCTAATTTAGGATCGATAGATGAATTTCCACAAAAAATTCTAGTTATGTCTAGATGAATATCCACAAGAACCTCTAGTCTATTATGAATAGATGAATATCCACTAAAAATTCTAGTATGGAGAGATGAATTTCCACAAAAATCTCCAATGTATTATGAATAGATGAATTTCCATAAAAAATTCTGGTATGGATAGATGAATTTCCATAAGAAATCTAATCTAGTATGGAGAGATGAATGTCCACAAAAAATTACAATCTAGTATGGAGAGATGACTTTCCACAAAAATCTCTAATCTATTATGAATAGATGAATTTCCATAAAATATTCTAGTATAGATAGATGAATTTCCATAAAAATTCTAGTCTAGTATCGATAGATGATTTGCCACAAAAAATTGTAGTATGGATAGATGAATTCCCACAAAAAATTCTAGAACAGGTAGATGAATTTCCACAAGAAATTCTAGTATGTGTAGATGAATCTCGCATAAAAATCTAGTATAGAGCGAATGAATTTCCACTCGAAATCGAGTTAATATAAAAGCGAGCGATCAAAGGAGGGCTGTGTGCGAGAGAGCACACCTATACATAGAGAACAGGTTTTTCTATATGGATTCATGTACGCGACCCGATACTTGCCACCCTCCACCCTTGTTTGCCGAATCGTTACACGCTTCACCCTCTTTTAACGCGTTCCTACGGCTGCATGCAGAGAGGCTTTCCTTCGATCCGTGAACCGAAGCTTGCGGAACCGATGGGGACTAGCTTTCCCACCGAAAAAAAATACGATACATCGCTCACTTGTACAAAATACTTCGCGTGGACGGTGCCGCTGCCGCGGAGGACCTGCGAGAACTAGCTTGCTTTATCCTGATGGTTTGCTGTCGTTCTGCTGTACAGAGTTGGACAATTTTGTGGTCGAAATGTTGGTTGAGTTATCTTTTTTTTTTCATGGAAATCTGCAGTTTAGTAATGACTCCATTTTGTCTCCTGTTTGAGAAAAATGTGGATTGAGTTTGAGGAATTGTGGGACGATAATGCTTTTATTGGAAGGAAGTGTGATTTTCTTTTTATTAGAAAAGTGAGATTAATGTAGCTTTTTCATTCTTTTAATTTCCAGTGAAAATTGAGAGGATTTTTATTTGAAGGAGTTAAAATATTTTCAAAAAACCTTTTGGTTGTAATGAGAAATGCATTTCACTTGAATGAAAAATTAGGAAAATTAGTTCACAAATATATAGATGGATTTCCAGAAAGAAAATCCCTAAAAATAATTCCGATGTAACTGAATTTTCAAAATAAATTCCATTCAATACAGCCACTGAATTTGCACTCGCAATTTTAATGTATACATATGTAGCTAAATTTTTCGAAGAGATCCTAGTCTAGATAAGTTTTGATACGAAATCCAGAAAAGTCACATTTCCAAAAGAGATTCGCATTCTCATTTGAACCGTCCGAATAAAAGCGTTATGTTCTACTTTAAGGGATGAAAAGAACGTATCTGTTGGTTGTTGGAAACTTATAATTGGCTACAGAATTTGCCCAACTCCCGGTGTAGCTGCATTGTTCGAACGTGAGCCGACACACACGTGAACTCTCTACGAGGAACGAAGTAGAGGAACAGTTGCACGCACGCATGCGATGCGTATGTTTGCCGATAGTATTGTATGTCGACGCGGCGCGACGCGACGGTTCTTATGATGTACTATGTTGTAACCCGCAGGACGAAAGATTGCGATGGGCCAAGACGTTCGCGAACAAGGAGAAGCAGAAGCGGTCGGTGCACGAGGAAAGTCGGGCTTACACCATGATCAGGGTAGGTATACTACTACGGTTTTTGACACGTTAACTAAACAGGGAGGGACCTATTTATCTACAAATTTTGTAAAAATTACTTTCCACGACAGCACATTTAGAAAAATATTTACCTGCAATTTTGAAAACATTCTTTTCTACTAAGTGACAGCGTATTTGCAAAAATTCCAAATAATTAGACAGTGACACCTTGTCCAAATTTAAGCTCGCATTCATTTTTGAAAATCGCATGTCTCTTCGCATGCTTCACATTTCCACTCTGCATATACTCGTGTAATTTTATTGCCAGAAATTGAACAATTTTTGAAACGTTGAATCAGAATGCAATCTAATGCCAGCACTGTAATGCAAGGGTTGCAAACTGTGGATGTCGAGAAATCAAGCAAAATTTGATTTCCTTCAATATTCGATCCGATAGAGTTTATCGGATAGATGAAAAATAAAATAAACCCTTTTATGAAACTTTTTATGTAAGGGTAGCAAGCTATGGTTGTCGAAAAATCAGGTAAAACTCTACTTCCTTCAATATTGGATCCAATAAACCAAAAATGAAAGAAACCTCTTACGGAATTTTCAGATTCAACCTTTCTATTTTAGAATCGTTCGAAAATTTTATGAACACTGCGAACTCCTCAAACAAATCCCCCATGATAAAATAACTGCTGGAGTAGCAAAAATTTTATTTAGATCTTTCAGTAATTTCAACGAAATAAAATACGAATGTTGAAGCGATCCGTAGATTTGATGCGTTTATGACAAAAATGAGTAGGTCAAATAGAAACCTGCAGAGACGTTAGAAAAGTTTGGAGATATTGTTGTATTATTTTTAATAGTGTAAAACGAAAAACTTTTTTCACAATTAACTTGCCCAATTTTTATTTATCATAAAGATGCGAGAGTCTGATCAGCTCTGAAGGGGTTCGTAAAAATCGGTGGTTAAAGGGGTGGGTGTGCAGCCGAGATAGAGGGAATTTTAAAACGGGATTAGCCAGAGGGGTTCCGACCTTTTCGAAAATTCGGTGCCGGTATTTTCCGCGCGTTCTCGCCCATATTTTTCGAAACCGCGCGACCCGGCGTGGCAGTAATATATCACGCTATCGGCGCTGTCGAGCGAACGCTTGTGCGCTGCGTTGTGTACGTGCCACGATTTTCACAAAATTACTCGATAACACCGTTCCGGCGCAGCCGTTCTCGCGAAGACACCGGCACCGGTCTCGTAAATCCACGTTGCTAATAAACTAGAAATTTCGCGCTCGAGAATTTTCCTCGCCACGCCGCGCCGGCCTCACGAGCTTTCGCTTTGTTCTCGAGACTGATAGTATTACATCTGGTGCTTTACGATCGCTGCTAGACGCTGCGGGTTTCATGCATTTATGACGACAATGGGCGGCTGTTGTTCGATACAGCTTAAAGGAATTTAACAATTCTGATACATTTGTTCGAACTGGAGCATTGTACGTTCTTCCATTCTCTTCTCGTCTGATCGTAGATTACGATATTGTCTTGACTGCGAAAATCATTTTTACATTGTTTGTCTCGTTGTTGTACCACTTCTCGGGGCATATAACATTCTTTTTTACTCGTCAGACTGTGGACTGTGTTACTCTACTTGCCTGATCGTGGATGTATGTAGCGATGGGATCTGAATCACTTCGAATCGCTTCGATTCAATGCTTACGACAAATAACTTCGAATCACTTGCAAAATAATTCGAAGCTTGGAACTCTTGAAAGTCTTCATTGTCTTGAAAATCTTGAAAGCGTTAAAACTTTGGGAGATTTGTGAGAATTGAAACTCTTGAAAGCGTTAAAACTTTGGAAGATTTGTGAGAATTGAAACTCTTGAAATGTTACATCTATCACGAAACAATGCTTACGTCATGCCAGCATTGGGATGAATAACAGTACGAATGTACTAGATTCAAGAATTTCTGATTTCGAATAAATATCGAATTGATTCGAAACTCTGCTGTGATTGATTTGTTCGAAAACTTTGCAAGACAGAGTAATGAACGCCCATCGCTAGATATATGCACTTTATTATGTTTTCTTGACTATGAAAATAATTGTTACATCGTTTAATCGTAGATTTACTTATTTTACTTGTCTGAGTATAAAAATAGACTTTGTGCTGTTTGCTTGATTATTTATGTAATTGTTATTTCACCTGTTGTTCGTACATACATATTCTGTATGTTGTTCTACTACTTGTCTGACCATATATAATTCAGTTTTCATTTGTCTGATTATAGATTGACTTTGGTCTATTTGTTTGATAATATATTAAATCTACCTGTCTCATATAATACATTCAATCTATTCTGTTTGTCTGACCATATATTGACATATTCTACTTCTTTGATCGTATATTAAACGTATTCTACTTGCCTGATCACATATTAGTCTATTCCACTTGTCTGACCATATATCAAGATTTTCTACTTACCTGGGTTTAAGTCTGGGCTAATAAATTGACTGTATCGTATTTGTACCGTCATATATTATTTGTTATATGTCTGGTCAAATATAATTCTTGTCTACTCATCCCAACATAAAAATAAATCATCTTCAGTCAACCTGCCTGCTCACAAATCGTTTCTCTTCTACTTACATGGCCATGTATCGATTATATTTTACTTGTCTGACTACATGCCATCTACTCGCCGGACCATAAATCGTATTTATTCTACACGTTTGCTCACATATCGATTTTATTCTACTTGTCTGGCTACATATATCATCCTTCTTCCACTTGCCCGAGTATAGGACGTCATTATTCTATTGTCTCCCCATATATCATCCCTTTTCCACTCGTCTGACCGTATACAGATTCTAATTCGTCACTCGTGCTTTATCGACGTTCAGTAACTTGTTATTTTCTTTTTAATTCGATCGATAATTCTCCCACTTTAATCCACTACAGTATTCAATGAACAATAGTGTTTTATTATGTACAGGGTGTCACAAAATTATATTTCGCGGACACCATACCGTGATTTTACATTCCCAATTTAGTCGAAAATGGCATAAGGAACCCCTCGCAAAATTAACCTTCATCGTGATAAACAAGGGCAGAAGAACCAAAATTTTCTTTTTTAAGATTTAAGATTTTTAATCTTAAAAAAAATTTTTGTTTTTTTACCTTGTTTTTCACGATAAAGGTCAATTTTTCGAGGGGTTCCTAATGTCTAGACTGCGGATCTTTATGCAATTATAATTTTTCAAAATTTTCAAAGATTGCAAGGATATAAAATATGACAGAATTTAGTACGATTTTAATTTATTTCAGATCTAAAATGGCCACTACCACGGAAAATAAGATTTTATTTTGTTCCGCTTTCTTAAAATTCGTCTAGAAAAATTGAAAATTGCATAAACATCCGCAGTCTGCTTATATTATTTTCGACTAAATTGGGGGTGAAGAATCGCGCTATGGTGTCCGCGACACATAATTTTGTGACACCCTATACCTAACAGTAAGACAGAAAATGCTATAACTAGACTGCAGATTTTTGTACAAAATAAAAATTGTTTGCATTAACATTTGCTCATAATGTTCAATCTTATCCATCTTTCTAAATATTTTAAATTAAAAACAAACATAAAATTTTAACACATTAGATCGCCACGAGTCAGACACTGCACTCAGACCACCAAACATAAATGAAATTCCATTCGACCACGTGTGCCGTCACCAAAATCGATCGGCAGCCAATCCACATGCAGATTTTCCAGATTTCCACAGTATGTAAATTCGCGGGAGAAGAATCATGATCTCCGTGCGACAGAAAGCGGGGACTTGACCCAGTTGTCAGCCAGTCGAAATTTCAATCTCGATATTAACCACGATCGCGTCGATCTGATCGAGAAGTAGTATTCGCGGAATGCGATCCGGCGTGATCGATGGAACGCCGGGAACGTAATTAGGTGGCCTACACCGTCGAATAAAGCTCGGACGTCGGTCGTCATCTTTTGTTATTTAAACACGGACGTTACTGAAACCGAAAACATGTTCATCATATTTTTCTAAAAAAATTTCCAAGCCACTGTAATTCATCTACAGTCCCTGTAACTCTTTCTCCAAACATTTCCACTCACCGACAACCACATTTCAACATTCATCATCGTCATCATATTTCTCTAGAATTTTATCCTGGCCCTTGAAATTTTTCCAAGCCACTATAATTTATTTACAGTCCCTGTAACTCTTTCTCTAAACATTTTCATGCACCGCCCGTCAGAAATCAACATTCATCATCATCATCTTATTTTCCTAGAATTTTATCATGACCCTTGAAATTTTTCCAAGCCACTATAATTTATTTACAGTCCCTGTAACTCTTTCTCTAAACATTTTCATGCACCGTCAATCAGAAATCAACATTCATCATCATTATCATATTTTCTCGTGGCCCTTGAAATTTTTTTCGAGCCACTATAATTTATTTACAGTCCGTGTAGCACTTTCTCCAAACATTTTCACGCACCGACAACCACAAATCAACATTCATCATCGTCATCATATTTTTCTCGAATTTTCTCGTGGCCCTTGAAATTTTGCCAAGCCACTATAATTTATTTACAGTCCGAGTAACTCTTTCTCTCAAACATTTTCATGCACCGTCAATCAGAAATCAACATTCATCATCATCATCATATTTTTCTAGAATTTTCCCGTGGCCCTCGAAATTTTTCCAAGCCACTATAATTTATTTACAGTCCCTTTAAGACTTTCTCCAAACATTTTCACGCACCGTCAATCAGAAATCATCATTATCATACTTTCTCGTGGCCCTTGAAATTTTTTTCAAGCCACTATAATTTATTTTCAGTCCGTGTAACTCTTTCTCCAAACATTTTCACGCACCGTCAATCATAAATTAACATTCATCGTCATTATCATATTTTCTCGTGGCCCTTCAAATTTTTCCAAGCCACTATAATTTATTTACAGTCCCCGTAACTCGTTCCCCAAACATTTTCACGCACCGCCAATCACAAATCAACATCGATCCGACAGTGAGCACGTCATTCGCATAAAATACGCATTAGCATCTCGTGATCAGTGGAAGGTTGAACGCAAATTAGAGACTGAACAGCCCCCGTGTCTTTGATCGGCGAAATAGCTCGATAAGCGAGAGCGCTCGTGTGTCACGCTAAAAGTTCTAAGCAGTTTATCTTGGCCCGGTGAACGATTCCGTTATCGGGTCGCTGCGTGTGCACACGAGCTCCCCCGTACCGTCGCGTCGATGCGGGCTGAACTTGTCCTTGTCGGTACCTCGAAACTTCCGTCGTCGGTTGTACATAATCGCCTTTCGCGCGAAAATAATTACTCGGCCCAAATTCCCCGCGATCGGAGTGGCTTTCAGACCCAGGATCGCTTCGCACTTCTTCTAGGCCTACTTAATGGTTCTTCAAGGTCCCCAAAACTTTTTGGTAAGCTCTGCAATTCTTTACAAGCTTCAGTCTTTTAGAGAGTTCACCATTTTTTCTTATGTTCCACAATCTTGTCATAATAAACAGAAAACGGGCTTATCAAATTTTTCGAAAACCCTATAATTTCTTCTATGAGCTAAAAAATTTTTAGAAGTTGTACCATTTTTCTGGAGACACTAGCATTTTGATTGAGGTTCCATACTTCCTTGGACGATTTCAAAATTTAGTTGTAAGGTTCTATACTTCCTTGTAGAATCCCAAATTTTTTTGTGGAGTTCTAACACTGTGCCAAGAGCCTCTACAATTTTTTCTAGAGGTTCTATAATTTTTCTAGAGACTCTAGAACAACAAAAATGAAACCATATTCATCGATATAGTGTCTACAACTCTCCCAACATTTTTTTGGAAACACTACAATTTTGATTGAGGTTCCATACCTCCCTAGACGATTTCAAAATTTAGTTGTAGGGTTCTATACTTCCTTGAAGAACCCCAAATTTTGTTGTGGAATTCAAACACTGTGCAAAGAGCCTCTACAATTTTTTCTAGAGGTTCTATAAATTTTCTAGAGACTCTAAAACAACAAAAATGAAACCATATTCATCGATATAGTGTCTACAACTCTCCCAATATTTTTTTGGTAACACAAGTTTGATTGAGGTTCCATACTTCCTTGGAGAACCTCAAAATTTTGTTGTGGAGTTCAAACACTATGTCAAGAGCCTCTACAATTTTTTCAGATGTTCTATAATTTTTCTAGAGACTCTAGAACAACAAAAATGAAACTATATTCATCAATATAGTGTCTACAACTCCCCCAACATTTCAGACCTGCAAAGTATAAATTTCTAGTGAACAACAGATGCAATACCTACACAAAAATTCATCGTACCTCGTAAATCACTAGTATCATACAACACCAAATATTCTTCGATACCAATGGCAACCCAACGCCCATTTAAGGTACCCACGACAGCCCAACAAACAACCTAGACAAATGTTCGTCCGGTCTGCAGCATCCCCGTAAACAGGGAAATCATAATCATTAGTAAAATTCGTTAGCGATCCAGTAAAACTCGTTATTACCGGGGCTGTCCAATAAATTATCCCCACCCCCCGGGCTCGGTACAGGAGCAAGGAAATAACAACGCCGCGGAGAAAACTTTTAGATTCCGATCAACCGGTAGACGGTGGAGTGGAAAGCAATTTTTCAAGCAGTTAGATTGAAATTTATCGCGTCGACGCGACGTAACGGGACGCTTTTCCCATTGCTGATTTATATTCCGTCGGGTTTGAGGGGTTGCTAGGGGGCGAATTAAGACGACCGATGCGACGGGAGATCTCTCCTGCCGGTGAATCCAGCGTCTACGGTACGTCCCTTGTTTTGTTCCTCGTCTGTTTGGGTCACGTTTCAGTGAATCCATTGAATCCGTGACGGCCTCATTGACGACGGTTCCCAGAAAAATTCACTGGAACCGAATTTGATCGACAGGCTAACTTTCCGTATTCAAATTAGAACCTTGAAACTCGTTCGAACCTTTTGTATATTTTTTGAATGAATTATTTTTTACGATTTATCGGATGTATAAATTAATTCGTGGCGCTGATTATTCATCTTTGTAACAATGGTACATTTATTCAGATCTTCATCAATATTTATTAAATGCTTCAATGGGGGGCACTTGATGTTGACGAATTTTGAAATGTTCAATATTGCATAGTATATTTTAAAAATTTCGAACAAATTGGTTTCCATTGTAATGTATGTTTATTTATTGCTCCCCATTGCGGGTTACAAGGCGATCCCGTTCCCTTTACAATATAAACGCTTTACAATTATTCTTTATCTGTGTACAAATTTACAAAAAAATTTTCTAATATAAATATTTTTTTCTTTTTTAATTGGTTTCTATTCTTTTTTAATTATGATACACCATAGCATAAAAATATGAAAAAAATTGGGAATGGTGTTGATAACGATACCTTGTTACTAAATTAATTTCTCAGAGTGGTCGCTCTTGAACTTCAGTATAAATTCTGTATTTTCGGGTTTAGTACTTTTTTCTACAAGACTTTACAGCTTAAAAATCGAAAAGAAATCCTCACATATGTGGCTCGATATGTTAAATGTGTTAGAATAATTTTAGAAACTTTAGATGCGATAAATAATATAATGAATTAAATGTAAAACAGTACTTTCCAAACTTGTCTTCAACATGCTCTACCATTCATTGGACACCCCATAAAAATTGTTTAACGTCAAACAATGATAAATTCATGTTCTCAGACCCGCAAGAATTAAATTCGTGTCAAAGACTTCGCTGTAATCGTGGATCTACGTCGATTTGTCGGGTGTGTGGCATTGCGAGGGCACGAATCACGATTCTCTCTCGGGCCGAGACGTCCTACGGTGCAGGACGTCCTCCCAGCAGGACGTCCGAATCCTCGGGGTATCGCGAGTCAAGGGGAAAACGATAAACGACGCGTCGTTCCGTGGAAAAGTTTCAGCAGTTTCCGCGCGCGGGTGAAACGATCGCCGCATTTATTCGGCTGTCTCCTCGGCGCCTGTGCCTCGCTTGGAAATTCGCAGTCCGGGGTATAATAATTCATGGACCCGTGGCGTCGCATGAAACAGTATGGAACGGAATATTTATAGCGTGGGCCGACCTCGCTGCGTCCGTCGATGCTAGAGCCATGTGGGTCAATGTTTCTCCATCTTGTCGGTGCCAGCGCGAAGGACGAGGCGGACGAGGATGCACCGGCCATCGAACGATCGCCATCTTTATCCTGCGCCACTTTATCAAGGCTTAGCTGGTCTCTGATTTTTTCTGAACCGGTCCACAAAATTATCACCATTTTAATATGTCGTACTTGCATGGCGGAGCATTTTTATAATTATTACTTAGAACAATTTACTGATTCATTTATGAATTTTTAGAACATATTTAGGCCATCTTTATCTTGCGACACTTTATCGTGGCCTTGCTGGTCTCTGATTTGCTCTGAATCGGTCCACAAAGTGATTACCATTTTAAAATGTTGTACTAGTACGGCGGAGCATTTGAATAATTTTATAATTAGTAATTAGAATAGTTCACTGATTTATTTATCAATTTTTAGAACATATTTAGGCTATTTCTATCCTGCGCCAGTTTATCGTGGCCTTGGTGGTCTCTGATTTGCTCTGAATCGGTTCACAAAATTATTACCATTTTAAAATGTCGTACTTGTACGGCGGAGCATTTTTATAATTTTATAATTAATAATTAGAACAGTTCACTGATTTATTTATCAACTTTCAGAACATATTTAGGCCATCTTTATCTTGCGACACTTTATCGTGGCCT
>CM052189.1:7071904-7098092 GCA_028455805.1 Lasioglossum figueresi | reverse complement strand
AAGGTAAATCAAGTTTTGTTTATAATTCAAGATTATATAAGATTCTTTGAACAAAGATTCTATAAAATACACCAGATCTAAAAATCAGAGTTAACGCCTGTGTAAAATCATTTCGAATTAAGGTTCACATAAAATTCATTGGAATGAAAGTTTGTACAGATTTATTTCTCAGGCACAGAAGTGGATTTTATCATGACCCACTCTCGTTATTTCAATTGTATCTATAACGGACAAGAAATGTGCGCTGAGGGGTGAATTTTTTAGCACGAACTGTCACGAATGAAGCTGTCACAGATCCCGTTGACATCATCGTCGCGATTCCGGCAAGTATATTTACCTTGTTCGCGTGTCGAAAAGCGTTTCTGGTCATTGCACCGTGCGTTTTCCTTCGACGGAGATTTTTCCTCTCGGAAAGCCGATACGATGGGGAATATTAACAGCGTCGCTATCGGTTTTCAGATAATTAATTGGATGGAAGTTCGAAATAAATCGGCGGCACGGATTCAACTCGCAGCGCGGAATTCGCTGGGAGACAAGTGCAGATGCACCACGATGCACCAGCGGCTGCTCCACGACTCGAATTATATATATCCTGTGTTAAACATACAATACTTGAATTAAAAATACAGCTTTATATATAGACGCCATATTGAACGGGGGGATGAAAATATGTGATCGTACGTGCCTGAGTGTTTCGGGGACATTTAAAATAGGAAAAGGGACAGAAGAAGAATTTATAAAAATTCGATTTTGTATTTTTAGCCACAGAAATTTTAAATATAAGAACAAAAGAATTGACTGCTAAAGAACAGGAAAAGAACATTACAAGAATTTTTTGAAATCGTTCAAAAATATTTTCATACTCTTTTCATCGTCACCCACAAAAATCATAAATATACATTTTTAAAGTAGGAATTGAATTTATGACTTTTTTTAGTAACAGACTACTGCGTATTTATACTAAAACAAACGATCTAAAAGTATTGAAATAAATTGTCTGTCTGTCTAACTGTGAGTAAGTAAATTTTATCATAAAGTAATGATTACGAACAAGGATTGGAACAGGTGTGGTATTAATATCGCGATAAAAAATCGCGCTGTGTATAACCGCACCCTAATGTGCATCATTCAGCGGACGCGAACGGCGCCGCGAGGCGGATCAATTACGCAAATTAAATTTCGCCCGAACCGACGTCGACGACGCACGCAAGGAAATATTGTTTGCAAGCCTGCGACGTGCGGTTCGGGGCCCATGCTGCTTTGTGTTTCACCATCCACCCTCGCTTTTCCCTTTCCGGGACGTTAAACTGCCCCGGTGACCCCTTTTTCTGAATTTTTGTGGACGAAAGTACAATCTTTGCCTTGAAACCTTTTTGCACTGCTTTTTGGTAATCCAGTCTGTGTGCTCTGGAATATTTATTTTTGACTCCGCTAATTCCGTGGGTTTGTCAATATTTTTACTAAATTTCAGTAGAAATTTTATGTCGTAATAATCTATTAATTATATTAATAATGCGCAATTTTTATATCCGTATCGCTCTTCGAAATTATTGTGGAGTCTTCCATTAATTCTAATCTTTAATAAGCTACAGGTATTCCTAAATTTTTTATTCTTTTTTAAGTGTCCTTCTTATGAAAGCTTTCTTTGTCAATTTTTATGAAGATTTTTTGTTTATTTATGGTCCAATAAACACTGTTCCAATAAACTGGTCAATATTTTTATTAAGTTTTGGCACAATTTGTAATATTAATCGCTCTTCAAAATTATTGTGGCGTCTTTTATTAATTCTGTCCTTTAATAAGGTATGCAGGCATTTCTCTGAATTTTTTCAAGATTTCTCAAGACGTCTGTTTCGTGAAATTTCGTCCGTCGTGGAAATACCCATTATATGACACGTTCCCTTCGAAGTGGAATAAAACGACTAGCAAAAATCGTTCATCGATGTTCCAGATGTCGTTACAAAAAAGAGATTTCAATTTCTCAATTCTGGGTAGTTTGAATCACGGAAAAAGATTTTCAAATTCTCTGAATATTTTTCAATCTGCATAGGATTAGACGGTGGATATTTCCGCGAAATAAAATTTGTCTGAATTAGTTGCACGATATTAATCTCTTTCCCGAATAATTGTAATGAAATGGAAGTTACACAACAGTATTTTCAAAAAATATAAATGCAAACATTTTATTAGCACACAATTTCATAAGATACAATTTTATTCCCTTAACCCCTTGTCGTATTTTCACGAGTCACACTCGTGACGAAGATTTTAAACAAAATCCAACGAATATGAATTCTACACCTTTCTTTTGAAATGAAATAACATTTGATTAATTTGTATTCAATATTTAAGCATTGAAATAAGTGTAGTAATACAAAAAATATAAAATTTCTTTTCTCTCTAATTTTCGGAAATAAAAACGTTTTAATCCCTGTAACTGTTTAGAAAATGATACGGCAAGGGGTTAAGAAGGGGCAGCGATGAATTATAATCATGGAACGATCGCAGAAACGATCCGGAAGAATTTTAAAACCAATTAAAGCGGGGAATACGAACAGCGGCACGCGTCTCACGCAATTAACAGTGGTATCCAGTGTATCCGCAGCATAAAACAGTGAACGTCACCCAGTTCCCGTGTCATTCCTCTCGGAACGAGACACGGCTCGCGCGATATTAGACCGGAGAAACAAACTCGACCCCCTTTGCACCCGTTGAAAATAAATTTTTCGTGGCTGCAATTAAACGGGAAACCGTGGAGGCGAAGTTCCCGGGGTCCCGGGAATGGTTTAACCAGCGCACACAGTCGCGCTTTTACGGGGAACTTAAAATGCGGCTAAATATATTTGTGGTTTAACTACTGGCCACCCCTGCGTTGCTCGTGTTTAGATAATTGGACAGCTTCCCGTCTTCGCTTGGGAAAAGAAGTAATTATTCGTACCTCTTCGTTTTGGTCTCTCCTCTCTCTCTCTCTCTCTCTCTCTCTCTCTCTCTCTCTCTCTCTCTCTCTCTCTCTCTCTCTCTCTCTCTCTCACTCACTGAGGAGTAGTTCCTGTAAGCGTTTTTAGAACTCTCTTGGAAGAGGGACTTTGCTCGCGGAATTTACGAATACGATCGAAATGCACCGGAAATGCCGGTTTAAGGGATTCAATTTTGCGAATGTATACCGTTCGGATTTAAAATTGCGTTTCTAGCTTCGCGGTTCCGCTCGTCGGGTCTCCGTCTGTTAACTTTATTGCCGGGATTTCGGTGGGAAGTTTTCGCGATGCTAGGACTGTATGATAAGGGAAACTTTTCTCGGCTGTAGTTATTGTATTCCGGAAATGTTGCTGGTTTTATGGCGCGTCTTATGGTTGACTACGAATTGTCCAGTGTGCCCGAGTAACTATTTATTTCGTAATCTCGGCAAATGTTGGCTTAGCGATACGATACAGTCGATAAGGTCAAAAGAATTGCAACAGAGCTGCCTGGTAAAATCGTACACTAAATTTTTCTGCGCTGCTACGAACGGGAAGCCTTGTTCCTCGACTCCATGGCGAGATTGTTCGGGAGGAACATTTTTTAAGCTCTGTGGAATCGATCAATGTCGATCGAATGGTGAAAACGAGTGGTAAAAACGATCACCGAAGTGTAACACGTCGATTTTAATGAAATTTATACAGGACGTAGTTTGTTGAAAAATATTTGACACGTATTTTTTGCTTCTCTGCGACGATCCATATCTAGGGAGCGAAGATAGCCATCAAAGTTGGAGGTGAAAATAACCTTCAAATTTGGGGGTGAATAAAAATATTTCAGGAAAAATTATTTGTTCCAACAATACTTTAAAAAATTCATATTTTTTTCAACATTTCGCATTAATATAATAACATTGTGCGTGCAATCAATAGACTGCGGATCTTTATGCATTTATGGCAGAATCGAGTAGATGAGATTCAAAACTGTTGGAAAATTTAAGATATTTGAAAAGTCAATATATGATTTCCCCTCTATTCAAATCATTAAGGGAAGAAATAACATTCGGATTGGTTTCGATTCCTCGCAATCGACGCAGACAATTTTTATTTTGCGTCAAGATTCGCAGTCTAGTAACCAATGACCAAAAATCTGAAAACCTTAAAGCACAGCACGCTGACCTTTTTATCGGCAGCTTTCCGTCAAGGGGCGCCAGCTGATCCGCGAGACGTCGAATCTGTAGGGCACATGACCGTGTTCGGAAGGGATAATAAATGAATACGAGCGTTCGGTAATTTGGCACGGTTTCGAAGTCTTTGACCGGGGTTAGCGTCTTTTGTTCGCGCCAATGGTGAATTGGCAGAGCCGACGACGTGTCGTTTAAACTGGGCGCCAGCCAGCGTCGCGACGCGGCGCGTCGGCATCGACCGGCTCGTCGCTATGTGCATTAGCGATAGAGAAATTTCGGGTTGGCAATAAAGCGCCGTTCGCAGGATAAATAGTTGTTGGCTGGCCAGCTGACTGGTTGGCCTGGTTCTTTCTACGGATCCGTGAATCGCTGCACAGGATTCGCGCATCAAAAACGCCCCAGAGAACTCTCGAATGGGAGATCGAACCGCAATCGATAGAGGGGTTACCCTTTTTCGATCTGATTTTCCTATTTTTTTCGACTATGAACATGTTGATGCTACGATTTGCTACGGTATTGAATTGAAGTTCAGTGGGGGGTTCGTTTTATTGGATAGTGCTCGGACTTATTTCAGTAGCCGTTACGGTAGAAAAATTCGTTGAACGGTTGGTTGGTTTGTAGGCTGGAGCGTGGTATTTAAATCATGTTCGATAGGAGCCGGTCAACCGATATTCCCGGGGATTTACGGTGTCCTATAAATTCACGAAAGCTCCCGGATGAAGACCGTCTCGTGATTGTATACTGCCGAATATCCAGTATCGTTGTTTTGGATTTGCGTCCGTGGCGGAATCCTAGGCGACGTCGAGTGGTTTCATGTAGGGGATGAAGGGGGAATTCGTCAGGGAGTAGGGAGGGGATTAAAGAATTGGGTGGGGACTAGGGGAGGGTCTTGGGAAAGGGCTGAAGAGTGGGGAAGAGGCTGAAGAAGGGATTGGGATTGGACCCAGGAAAAGGTTTTAAGAAGTTGCCGAAGAATGGAGAAGTGTCTACACAAGGGTCTATTAAAGGGAAGTTTCTAGGAGGAGAAGAGGGAGTTAGGGACGTTAAGGTAGGGGTTCGGGAAAGGAGGGATTCTAGGGAGGAATCCCAAGGGAAGATAGGATCCTAAGGAAGGGGGACCTTGAGAAGGTAGGATCTCAAGGAAGGGGGACCATGAGAAGGTGGAATCCTAAGGAAGGGGGACCATGAGAAGGTGGAATCCTAAGGAAGGGGGACCTTAAGAAGGAACCTTCTAAGGAAGATCTTCAAAAGGTAGGATCCTAAAACAGAGGACCTTGAGAAGGTAGTAGAATCCTAAGGAAGGGGGATCTTGAGAAGGTTAGGTTAGGTCTACACAAGGGTCTATTAAAGGGAAGGTTTCTACTAGGAGAAGAGGGAGTTAGGGACGTTAAGGTAGGGGTTCAGCTAAGGGGGATTCTAGGGCGGAATCCTAAGGGATGATAGGATCCTAAGGAAGGGGGACCTTGAGAAGGTAGGATCCTAAGGAAGAGGGATCTTCAGAAGGTAGTAGGATAATAAGGAAGGGTGATCTTGAGAAGGTAGTAGGATCCTAAGGAATGGGGATCTTGAGAAGGTAGTATGATCCTAAGGAAGGGGAATCTTCAGAAGGTAGTATGATCCTAAGGAAGGGGGATCTTCAGAAGGTAGTAGGATCCTAAGGAAGGGGGATCTTGAGGAGGTAGTAGGTTCCTAAGGAAGGGGAATCTTGAGAAGGTAGTATGATCCTACGGAAGGGGGATCTTGAGGAGGTAGTAGGATCCTAAGGAAGGGGGATCTTGAGAAGGTAGTAGGATCCTAAGGAAGGGGGACTTTGAGAAGGTAGGATCTCAAGGAAGGGGGAGCATGAGGAGGTAGAACTCCTAAAGAAGGGAGATCTTAGGATGGGTCGAGTGGAATAAAAGGGAAGAGAGAGGCTCCTAAGGAACATTGGGTTCTTAGGGAATATAGGGGAGGGTTTTCAGGGATGGGAAAGGACATCTAGGAAGGGAGGGATCCCAGGGAAGGGAAATCTAGAAAAGAGTGAGATCCGAGGAAGGGAAGGATCCAGAAAAGGGTGGGATTTCAGGAAAGGAGGAGAAAAATTCAGCAGGGGTGGGGACGGATCCAGGAGAGGGAAAGATGAATTGGAGAAGGAAGAGTCTAGTATACATAATTCAGTCAATTTGTTTAATGTACGCATAAATCACGCCCGCCGAGTCCTCCAGCGTACTCTCGAAGTCCTCGAGCGGAATTTATCGGCGAAAGGACACGCCTGTCCTGTGGATATTATGTCGACCCACGCGTCACGTCCTCGGCCACAACAATTTCATAGCTGTCCATTTCCCGCGAAAACGAAGCTCGCCGATGCGTACACACCGCGAATTTAATCTCCTCGTAGAGCGGAAAGGAAAGCGAGAAAGCCCGAGGAGATTTGAGCTCTCATCGCGAGCCGCGCTTCCGGCGTGTCCCTGTTCCTCTCTGTCCCCTATCGCGGCCGCGGATCGTTCATTTAGATACAAGGCTTCGATTAAATTTAATAAATACTGCGACCGAATTCCTCGCCTATCGATACCGAACCGCCTGCCTCTCCGATGAATATTAATGCCTGCCATAACTGCAACTCTTGTCGGCCGCGGTCCCGCGGGCGTTCCCAAAACGCGATTCCCAATGTTTCACCGAAATTGAATTCTCCCATCCTCCCGTTTCGCGGACATTTTTGCCCGATCGATTAGATTCGGGATATGGATACGGTGCTTGTTTCTCGGAAAATTTAATTACCGATTTTTGGGGAGACAGCGGAGCGATTCCTTAATTAACAATTTGTTAATGCTTCAATTACTCGTAACACATTCAAGTTATAGAAAACGATTGTGACGAAACTTACGCGAATACATAGTTCCTCGAGAAACATTTGACACGTGTCTTTCTTCATCGGCGATCATCCACATTGAAGGGGTGGAAACCACACTTTTTGAGATATCTCGGAAACTGGGGGTCGGAAAATATTGAATTCATTTCTAAGTTGCGTGTTCTTGAATGGTCCATTTGAATCCGCGCAAGAAAATTTTAACAAAAGTCGTTTGTTTAAGAAATATATTATAAACACGATTTTTTTGCAGTTTCTCCTATTTATCGTTTATTTTTTAATTTATTAACAGTAAGTTGGAGAAACTGCAACAAATTCGAATTTACTATATATTTTTTAAACAAATGACTTTTCTTAAAATTTTCTTACGCGATTAACCATAAATGTAAATATGAACAATTTGGCAAGCTCCCACGGGTGTTCGGCCAATTCCCATGACTGCCAAAGAGACGATCAGCCCTCGGATCGTTCCAAGGGCGATAATTCCTTGGTCGAGTAACAGACCTTGAAGTGGTAACTGGGATTCGCAAACGATAGCTGGGTCGTCGCGATAAATCGGCAGAGGAAACTGCTTACGCAGATACATCGCGGTTCGCTAAAGCTTTTAATCCGTCGCATATCAACGCGAGGCCGAGGGAAAGCAAGTGCGTCAAACAAGCCGCTGACTCGGATATCCGCAAACATGCACACCGAGCGCACTATACTCATCCGCAAAATGCACGGAGATAAAGCTGGCTATCAACCGGAAAGGCGATCGAACACGGAAACGCTCTCCGTCGGGACCAATCGCGTGTTTTCTTTTTTCATTTCATATTTTCGAACTGAAACGGACCAGATTTTTGACGAGTGTCGTTCCACAACAGGCAATTACGCTGGAAATATTCGTCTGGACGCAGCAAAGTTGCAAGTAGCGGAGCTGCAACTCCGTAGAGATTAGATTCGAAAGGTTATCGCTGCAACCATATCGGCGTCGCGTTGCTAGACTCCAGCCTCTCGACTCTTACCGAATACGTTTACGCTCTGATTCTTTTAGTCGCAAACAATTACCAATGTAGAGTCAGGAAGGTTCAATGTGGATTTGATTGAGAATCCTTTATTAAATATTAAAGGAATACATTTAATTCGGTAACTTGCGCTGTCTCGTCTTACTTCGCGTCTCGTAAACTCGTGTTCTTTTAATCTAAAAACTCTTTAACTCTTACAATCAGAAATCTTCTCGTCTTGTGTTCTCTTTTAACCCTTTCGGTACTACCGCCGCCTATTGGCGGCATCCACCAAACATTCTCTGGGTCCTACCGCCGCCAATTGGCGGCATTCAAGTATCAGTGCGAACAATGTAATGTGGGCGTTAACCCTTGTTTCGAAAACTATCACACCAAGTTACACTATTAGTTTTGTCGTTGATTATATTACACTATTAGTTTCATTATTTATTATGTTACACTATTAGTTTTGTTATTTATTTTAATTTTGTGATATTGGAACATATTATTTATATCAATGCCATTTACTTTAATTAATGTACTGTGAAGAAATAGATATGATTTTAAAACGTTAAGCGCCATGCCTGTTTTGTCTGTCTTTAGATAAGTAACTTGAGATAAGATTCCGTCGAAATCGGTTTTCGGCCGAGGATTGGTTTAGGTTACGACAAAGCGGTATAAACATTTTAGAAATGTTTTTTAAACACGTTAAATTCCGCGTCAGTCACCGATGACTGTCGCGGTCCGAATGAAAAGTTTAGTGTCGATCACGCTCGAGATTTCTATGAATGCCGCAAAACATGTTTTCGCGGCTTACGCTGTCGTACAGTGCAACCACTCTCGCGGAAAACTTCCCCGTCCCACGAATGTATAACCGCGGCCAGGTCCTCCGTACCGAAAGGGTTAAAAACTGTCTCTACTCGTCAATTTCTCCGAAGACTGCCCTGACAGACCTACCTCGCAAAATATATATGTTATTGTGCTCTCTTTCTTATTTATCATTCGCACTCGCGCTTGCTTGGTCGTTCACCCATCGCGTATTTACCATCTCGGATCTAACTGTCGGCGGTCAACCGCTGACCAGTTAGATCGAAAAAACGTGTTTTTACATGGTTCAACCGTCGTCGTTCGAATCTCTAGGCTCGACTTCCTACACTAATGAAATTTAAAAGGCTTCGAAATAAAATATTTATTGGCACCGTGTGGAACTGAAATTTTAGATTACCTCGGGACGCGTCTTCGGGAAGTTGTTTTTTTATTTATTAATCTGTAACTGAACGCGCGAGATGTTGGCACAGCAATGTTGCTGAACATACACTCTGGTTCCTTCGATCGCAAAAAATTGTCAGTCAAATATATAATACAAAGCCTCGAAATAAACTGTTAGAACCTTGAATAAGTTCTCGCTGTTTTCAAACAGATGACATTACAATGGACTGCATGCATGTAATTTCTGACGGTAACGCATCTACAAGAAACCATTGTCGGTAAGCTTGAACTTCAGTGTATGTTGGTTCGTCGCGCTGTAAACAACGTTTCTTTTCGTAGCGTTAAAAATGTCGAGTTTTGTGCCAAGTAAAGAGTATTTGCGGGGAATTTTATTGCACTATTCTATTCGAAAGAAATCTGCCGCTGAAACACACAGAATTCTTGTAGAGACTTGCAAAGAACATACTCTGTCGGAGACAACATGCAGAGACTGGTTTCGACGCTTCAAAAACAATGATTTCGATGTTGGAGACAAAGAACGCTCTGGCGCAACGAAAAAGTTTGAAGACAAAGAATTAGAGGAATTACTTAATGGAAACCCGTGTCAGACGCTATCTGAAAAAACGGATCGATTCATGGATAGCCTCAAAAGACGTCTCGTTTTTCCGACGCGGGATCCATATGCTGCCAGAAAGATCGGAGAAAGTGGTGACTACACTCGCCGAAATTTCTATAAAGTCACTGTGTTTTGTAACGAATTCTTATTATTATACCATACCAATGAAAAATTTGTATTTGGTAGCATTTCGGGATTACATAATGAAAGCATGCACACCGATTTCAAAATGTATGTATAACATTTATCGATACAAGGAAACAAAAATATAATTTTACGGAGAACAAACTGCGAAATTTTTATAATGTCACTTTCGTTTTGCACGGATAAATTTGAAATTAACGATTGTTTTTTTATTATTTATATTTTAATATCTGGTGTAACCTCCATTTCTTTGAATTACATTAAAAATACGATTGGGCATCGACGAAACTAACTTTTGTAGCGTTTCTGTTTTAACAGACACCCACGCTTCATTCTTCGCATCCCTTAGTTCGCTAATGGAGTTGTATTGTTTGCAGTTTTTATAAACTTGTCGCGCAATGATACCCCAAACATTTTCAATAGGGTTTATATCAAGGGAACAAGCAGGCCATGGCAAAACATTGATGTGTCTTTTAAGAAGCCACCGCTTTGTATGCTTCGACGCGTGTACCGCAGCATTATCATGCTGATAAATAAAACTGTCGTCTTCAATATTTTCTGCAAAGGGTACTAGAACCATGTCTAACAAATCTGTATAATTTTCCGAATTCATTTTGTGATTTATGTAACACATTGGAGTTTTTTGTCAGTTTTGAACGCCATATCATTAGGGAACCACCGCCAAAGTTAGAAATCATTGTCACACTTTCTCATTTCTCAGATCATGCCAATATAATGTTTACAGCCATCAGGCCCATCCAAATTAAATTTTTTCTCATTTGATAAAACGACAGACTCCCACTATTTCGTCCAGGACAAATGTGCCCGTGCGAAATCAAGACGGGCCTGTTTATGTACTTCTTTCAGGCCTGGTTTTCGTTGCAATTTTGTCCACAGAAATTGCCCGGAAGAATTTAAAAGTTGTTGCACACTTCTTGTTGTTACTGGAAGCTCCAATTCAGCTCGAGATTGTGCTGGATTTTTTCTTTCCTTGGCTGCAGACCTCAATAATAATAAATGTTGTCTCTTTGACAATTTTTTATTACCATCTTTAAAATGATTTTTTCGCGTAATTATTAATCACAGTATGTAAACGATTAATTTTCTTAGTAATTGCACGATCAAAGAAGCCCATATTTTTATAAGCATCGATCGATGCTTTTTCTTCAATTGTTAGCACTTCTCCTCTCGGCATTCTAATACACGCGAATCAAATGATAAGAAACAGGATTTCCATTGACTTCTAAAACTAATACTTTTAGAATATTTCAAATTTTTCGTAGTTCTCTGCTTAGAATCAAGAGAAACGATAAGTGACTGTATAGAAACTTCCCACTTGTGTTCTGCATCACGCAGAAAAAAATCAAAACAATCGTGAATAGTGAACATAGCGGTCCAGAGTGCGTAGTCCCTCTATCCGAGTGTTAACAAGGCACAAGACCAGATACGATAAATCAACAAAAATGGTGATATTTATCAAATATCTATGAATATGAAGATGACTTTATAGAAATTTCGGCCAATGTAGTGATGGGCAATACTTTGACTAAAATGTTTTTGGAATAAATACTGCGAATAAAGGATTTATTATTCAAGGTCCTAGTATATAAAGGTATCACGTCTAGTAACTAATATCTACATTTCTTCTGAGCCCTGAGATGTTTCATCCTGCGCGACAGTTCCGTCGTTTAAGCTGAAGTGGATCGTGCAGTTGACCGGGAGAAGTTTGAAGTCTTGTTCGTCGAATCTGCCGATCGGGTATACACTCATGAACAGGTGCCTTAGACCGCTGTTGACCGTCGTCAAAGATGTGTCCGCGAATCTCACGAACGAGTTCGAATTGAGGTTCAAGAACACGAGGTTTTCCAAACTATGCGCCCAACCACTTGGCAAGGAGGCCAATTTATTCTCCGACAGGTCTAGCATCTCGATCGCAGGGTATCCCTGGAACGTTGTGGCATTGATTTCGGAGATACCATTGTCCCGAAGACTCAACATTACCAAGGAATCCGACTTTCTGTCCGCGACCTCGTTGATACGGTTGTGGCTCAACACTAAACCGCGTAGCCGCGACAGAGTTCGCACGTCCGGCATTACCGAGAACATGTTGTTACTCAAAAGCAAGCTCTTCAGGTTACTCGTCTGCTGGAACATGTTGTCAGGCAGATGATAGAGCAAGTTGTTCGACAAATCCAACAGCCTTAAAGCGTTTCGGGGACTATCGAAGAATGTTTCTATTTCAGTCATGCGCAAAGAACAATTTCTGCACGACAAAATTTGTAGGTTGTTCATGCCAGAGGGAATATTGAAGTCACCGTTGTAATCATACCTGTCGAGGTACAAAGACTCGAGGTTACTTACTGCATTCAATGGAAACTCATTGAAACTGGTTTCCTCTAAATGCAAGTGCCGTAAAGTAGTTGGTAGTCGCCATAAATTGGACCCCATCCTAGAGCCGTAGCCCATCAGATATAGCGTTGTCAGCCGAGGGAGTTTAGCTCCGATAGACGCGTCCATGGAACAATATTCGTTATAGCTCACGTGAAGAGTTTCCAGATTCGGAAAGTATCCTGTCATCGTACAGCTGTTTTCATTCTGGTACGAATTTTGCTTGTTGATATCCAGAACCAATGTCTTCAAGCTGTATGACTTGCTACCAGCGAAGACCACCTTCGGTGAAAACGCGTTCGCCGTCAGGTTCAGACACTCTATGTTCGGAACGTCCTTAAAGAAACTATTACGTATCTTCTCTATATGGTTGAATGACAAATCAACGTGTCGAATTTTATCGCTCTTGATCATGTTCGACGGAACACTTCTTAAGTTTAAGTTAGTCAACTTAATGGCGTCCTCTCCGCCGCAGTGTTTGCCCGCAGCCCTCGGTAACAACTCAATATCGATATCGAGATCGAAGGTGCCGCTAAAATCGATCTCTCGGATTGATGGAAACTGTGGAAACAACAGCACCAAGAAGAGCCCGCACGCCCACGTCATTTTGAACATCTGAAACGGAGAATCTTCAGTTATTCATCATTCTCAATCAGACCTCGAAATTTGATATCAACTATAATTAGGGGCGTGCGAGAACCCGAAATATCGTGAACCCGATGGTCGCGACGAGTCGGGTTTGGGTCGGGTTCTCGAAAATTTCGAGAATATGTCATATGACACTCTTGAAAAAAATTCGTGATGGATAACATTCTTTCAATGAAAAAAAATGTTGCATAATAATTCAATATTTATATTATATTAGATATATATACACAGGGTGAAAGTCTGTCTAGAAGGAGTGTTTCGTTCAGGATACCTATCTTCATAAAGTAATCGGGCCTGCACTTAATTTTGTCTACATTCACAGTAAATCGTGATCATATCACACTTTTCAGTCATTGAATAAGACATAGCGGAATCGCGTTTGGAAACATACCGATAGTAAATAAGAATGCTGAATAACAATAACATTGAAGGACCTTAGTATGTTTACTTTAAATACGACCATAGTATATTTACTATTTACTACAAGTCTCAACCGTGATAATCGTATTCTACTTTCATATTCTAAATCTTATACGTTTTCTCTGTCCTTGACCTTGAATGACCTTGGAATAATTATAGTCACTGAATTCCTAATGAAAGGGACTATCATTGTAGGTGTTTAAAAAAGGGTGGTTCCATTTGAAAAAGTCGAGGTGACCTTGATATCTCTAAAAAAATGACATAAAAACAAAAGTTTTTTTGGCGTCGTGTCAGCCCCATTGTACCATTCAACTTTGTCCTTACCATATTTTACGTATCTTTAGAAACAACAATGATATTTGAGGTGCAAACGTTAGGTGACTCACCCTGTATTATACATATATAATGCCCTCGGAAAATAAAACCTTTCAACCCCCAATTCTCCCCTATATAATTTTAATTTTATGTCATGTCGCCATCTTAGATTTAAAAATTGATGCCATTTTTGTAATTAACGTCCGAAGAAACCTCACTAACGGCACCTATACCGATTTTTAGGCTTATTTGCACCATTTTACCGCATTTGTCAAATATAAGTTTGAATTGAATTTATAAAGAGTTGATTCTTGAAAAACTACGACGTACCTAAGGGTTATGACTATTTGGTTTATACTTAAAGTATCTCTTTCGTCGTCGTGGCCCTCTCGCGGTGGTCGCGGTGTGGGTAGTTTCGCGCCTCGAGACGTAAACGTTACAAAATTGTCCCGAAACATATTTGGGTCTATTGGTTTCTACCGATCGATGATAATCTACGCCGTTCAATTCCATCTCGCTTTTCGCGTTGCTCCGTAGATCTCTCCGACGGTTAACTTTGAAGCAACGGTTCAGCGATAAGATAATAATTACGTACTTATATATTAGTTTCCAGATACATTTACGGAAATAAGACAACTTTAAAGCGAAATAATTGTATCGATGAACGTTAAGACCAAGTTTCAAGTAAATCCGACCACGAACGAAATATTCCTCGTACAAACGTTGCAACCCCTTTCCACCCCCTTAGCGGTTGAATTTCAAAATATCCTTTCTTATCCCTTGTCTAGATCGTAAAGGAAACCTCTGTGCAAAATTTCAGCTTTCTATGTCCAAGGGTTTAGCCTGGGCGTTGATGAGTGAATAAGTCAGGACAGCGTTTTTATAGGTATAGATAGATATATTTGTAAATATATAAAGAATAAATTATTTCGAGAATCCCTACTTTTTCGGGAATCCCCATAAATTCGAGAATTTCGAAATTTTTGGGTACCCGTCCCGATCCCGAAAAAATTTCGTTTTCCCGACCCGATCCGATATTTCAGGTTCTCGCACACTCCTGACTATAACATACGGGGGCCAAAAAAATGTTGCACTTCCTTGAAACGGGTGATTCCCGAGGTCATTCGAAGACTTCTCCGCGACTTTATCGACGAGATATTGACGAAAAACACGGACTTGCAAAGTTTGATCTAAAATACCGAAACTAACGCGGTAACAGATAGGTCGAAATCGGAATTTGTCGACAAGTTTTTGTAGCAAATCGATAGCAAATTGCGTACTGGGTAAGCAGATCCCATTTGAAATATTGAAAAGTGAAAAGTACAAATTTATTCTTAATTAAATTAAAACCCCTCAATTTTAATTTTATATGAATTTATTATTAATTAAATCAACCCCTCCATTTAAATTTTATATAAATTTCATTTAATTTAATTAAAATCCCTCAATTTTAATTTTATACAAAATATTTGTTTATAATCGGGATCCGGTTAATCGGATCTACTCCTAAAGTTTTGCCCACCATTTACGAAAGACCCTGTAGAAACCTAATTGTTCCGTCGCGTAGGAACACGACACATAGGTTTCGTTGCAACAATATTTATGGTACGTTCGCGACTAAACATCTTCCTCGAAGATGACGTAAAGTAGGGTCATTCGGCGACCATTCGAGACATCTGGCAAATGTCTCGTTGTTGTATATCTTAAAGAACAATGTACCATAGAATTGGTCCCTTCGAACGACCACCCGGACCTTCCCGGGCAGTGTCATATAACCGAGCCTCGTCGCGCCTCCTTCCCAACGCTCCTTCACAACAGCAAGAAGGAGATGTCAACAGTCGAATCACGCTGATTGGTAAATGCAACTTTCGGTAGGAACCAATCAGCACATGTTTTTCCTCGTCGCGTTCGGACAGGAAATCGAGTTCCGACAGTTCTATCTTAGCTTTCGGACAAGCACCATCTTAATCCTCGGTTAGACAAGTACAACTCACCGGCCGTTGTCTTGTCATTCAAAACGGGATAAGTGTCGGGAAGTTACATTGCGGTAGTTCGTTGTCCAGCAATCGGGACAACGCGCTAAAATCCGCGGCATATCAATCAAAAACCCCTCGCGTGCGCTAGCGTCTAAGGCAGGACCTGCTAGATCAGCCTTACCGACGAGTCCACTAGCAGGTCCGGGACGAAACGCTCCTTTAACGTATGCTATTGTATTCGAAACGAACTTTGTCTTATGTAATCGCCAAACCCATTTGAACCGGCTACCCAAGATTAATTTAGCGGGTAGTAAAAGTCGTACTAGGGCATTCGCGGGGACGCGTCCGCGATCAAACCGGGCTCAAGCCTTACAACCTTGAGTGGAATCCGTCCGCGCGTCACCCGTGAGTGTCGCCTCAAATTTACGATTTAAACACTAACAAATATAAATCTACTAAAGACGAACGTTATCCGTTTCATTATAAATATTTAAGCATTGAAGTAAATATAATTCTTGTTTCTTTCATGCAATGTTCTAACCACTGTAACGGCGAAAAGAAATATACAGCAAGGAGTTTAGAAAACTGTTTAGAAAATTCAGTAATGGGATGAAACCTTTTTCATTTTCAAACAAAAGTCACTTGCACTTACAGATAGAGACGTACACGTTCCCGGATCGACAAATGTGGCTGTATTGATTCGATTGGCATGGAGCATTGCATTATATAAGACCGATAGCAACACGATATCAGAGCTAACTCGACACTAAATGTGGCAAAAACAGATATAATTCAAGTTGTATGTGTCGCAGTCTCGTAAATATGCAGTTGACTAACGCTCTATGTATATGGTTCTGAAGAACGCGATTACTTCTCACGAAGTATATTTACATGTGTCGCTGTTAGAGATAGTCTTGTTGAAGAGTTTGTTATCAAGAATGTTACAGTAAAGTCGTTCAAGACTGAACTGTGCTGTTTCAGCAGAGCAGGCATGTCAAACACTTTTACCACCAAGGGCCTCGTCAAGTATTATAAATTAATTCGAGGGCCGCAATAGAAAAGAAGTAGACTCGAAATAAAAAAGGAAATACATTTTTTTTTAACATTGCTGTTACGCATACAAAATAACATACGTACAAAAGTTGTTTTTTTCAAGTTTTCTTCATTCGAATGAAACTATTTCATTTTTGTTTCGAAGAAACTTGGCAATGTTTTTCAGTAATCAAATTTTCAAAATTTGGTTGAATTTGTTGAACTGTAATTATTTTTGAAATTGATTGTACACGCTGGTCTGTTTATCTTGACTTTTTCGCAGTTTTATTATTTTTTAACGTTGAAAATAGCGCTTCGCACATATTTGTGCTGTCACTGCTACCGAACATAGCTGAAATACGTCTAATTGCAGATAATATATTGGGAAATCACATCGACAGGAAATCATTGCGTCGACAGATAAGTAATTGTAGAAACGTGGAATCACAACATCCATATATTTTTGCCCAATTCCGCATTGGGTTCGTCCGCGTACGTTAACTAACAAATTGAGACCATATTCCCAGAGTAACAATCCTTCATCTTAAAACTTTTCTATTCAATTTTCAACTTTTTGAGTCAATAACTACATGGCACTAGTTTGTCACAGCTCTAAGTAATCGTTAGTTATTTCTTATTAGTTATGATTAATCGTTAGTTAGTTTAAGTGATCAGTCATCGATCTTTAGTTATCAGTCACTATTGTGCGATTAAGTGCCATGTAGTTATGACTAATGAATCAAAATGTTTCAACTTATGACTATTTTTCTATGACTGACAATCAATCAGACTATTAGTAATTTTTAATTATTAGCCGATTTGTGCTCTACTCTGGTTCAAGTCGACAAGTATTTAATATTGTGCGTGTTCTGGATTTGAGATATTGTGAAATTTTCAACAATGGGTTGCGGTAAAAGATTGACTGGTCCTGAAATATTAACAATTCAAAATTTGTGTAAAGAAAATAGTTCCATTGCTAAAATTGCGAATCTATTAAATCGTAGTCGCAATGTTATTTGCAATTTCTTTCAAAATGTAGACGAATATGGCAAAAAATTCGCAAGTCGTTCAACTGATCGTCAACAACGTGGAATTTTAAGAATTGCATCAAATTCTGTGCATCAAAATCTCTGATGAGAAGAGATGGACCGGATGGCTACCGTTGTTATTTCCACGGTTTGCGTAGAGAACAAAAAATTTTATACAGTCGACAATTCGGCGGTGGTGGAGTAACGGTGTGGGCGGGAATTGGGTACTGTGGAAACACGGGATTTAAGTTTATAAGTGGAAAAATGAATAATCCTAAGTACATTAGTTTAATCGACGAACAATTGAAGAGACACGCTGTAAAAATTGCGGACACAAACTTCATTTATCAGCAAGATAATGCAAGTGTTCATACCGCGAAGATTATTTTAAAAGAATATTTTAGACAGGAAAATATTGAAATTTTGGAGCGGGGCCAGCCAGGTCTTCAGATTTAAATATTATAGAAAATTAACTGGGCCCGGCGGAACACAATTTCGAACCCTCGACGAATTAAAAACCTGTATTGAACGAAAACTGCGTATCGATAATCAGAAACGCGGTTAAAAAATTATATAAATCTATACCAAAACGTTTATTCCAAGTTATACAAACAAAGGACGGAGTTCCAAAATATTAAAACATCATTTTCTTATACATATACTTTATTTTTTAGTTACGTTAAGAGATGTGTGCTTTTCTTTTTTGACGCACCGATTATTCGTTAAATGTCACATATTTCCAATTTCAATAGATTGTTCTCGTAATAAATGCATCGAAACTTATTGAAAGAATCTTTTATTCTTAGTCACCAGAATTCAGGTCACAAACAATGTGGAAACCTACCTGAAAAGATGAAAAAAAACCATTTATCTCTATAACGTGCTATCTTTTTGTCGCGGAGTGTATTTATCGGAACCCTGTACAACTGAAATTTTAGATCGCCTTAGAACAGGTCTACGGGAAATCGTTTTTAATTGATTAATCCGTAACTGAACGTGCGAGAAATTCACACAGCAATGTTGCTAGAGATACACTCGGGTTCCTTCGATCGCAAAAATTCATCAATTAAATATACAAAGCCTCGAAATAAATTATATAATGATACCATGTCTAGCACGTGGTGAACCCTGAAATGCCTCATCCTGCGGGATCGTTTTGTCGTTTAACGTGTAGTGGATCGTACAATTTTCCGGGAATAGTTGGTAGTCCTCCTCGTTGATGAACCCGTCCGGGAGATTGATGATCAGGTGCCTCAGATCGCTGTTGGCCGTCGTCAAAGATGTGTTCGAGAGTCCCACGAACGAGTTCGACTTGACGTTCAAGATCAGGAGTTTTTTCAAACTATGTGCCCAACTAGTAGGCAAGGAGGTCAATTTATTCTCCGACAGGTCTAGCATCTCGAGCAGAGGGAGTCCCTGGAACGCGGTGGCGTTGATTTGGGAGATACGATTGCCCCGAAGACTCAACATTTTCAAGGAATTCGATTTTGTGTCCGCGACCTCGTCGATACGGTTGTGGTTCAACACTAAACCCTGTAGCCGCGACAGAGCTCGCACGTCCGGCATTATCGAGAACTTGTTGTTACTCAAAAGCAAGATCTCCAGATTGCTCGTCTGCTGCAACATGTTGTCAGGCAGATGATGGAGCAAGTTGTCCGACATATCCAACAGCCTTAAAGCGGTTCGGGGACTATCGAAGAATGTTTCTATTTCAGTCGTGCGCAAAGAGCAATTCCTGCACGACAAAATTTGTAGGTCGACCATTCCAGAGGAAATATTGAAGTCATTGGTGTAATTATACCTGTCGAGGTACAAAGACTGGAGGATACTCACTTTATTCGAGGGAAAGTCAGTGAACCTGGTTCCCTCTAAATGCAAGTGCCGTAAATGAGATGGTAGATTCCAAAAATCTGGCCCTCTGTTAGAGCCGTAGTCCATCAGATACAGCGTGTTAAGCCGAGGGAATCTCAACTTCAAATACGGGTCTAGGAAACATAAGTCGTTGTCGCTCAGGTGAAGAGTTTCCAGATTCGGAAAGATTCCTGTCATCTGACATCTTTGGTAATTAGTGTACAACTTTAAATTAAAGTCAGATCTGATGCTATTCAGAATCAACGTCTTCAAGCTGTACGATTTGCTATGATCGAGGAAGGCCCTCGGCGCATGCGCGTTCGCTGTCAGGTTCAGACACTCTATGTTCGGAACGTCCTCGAAGAAACTGGTAGGCACGTGCGATATTTTGTTGTACGACAAATCAACGTGTCGAATTTTATCGCTCTTGATCACGTGGGTCGGAACACTCTTCAAGTTCAAATTCTGCAAGTTGACGGCGTCATGTTTGCCGCAGTGTTTGCCCGGAATCCTCGGCAACAACTCCTTCTCAATGTCGAGGTCGTAGGTGCTGTGAAATTCGGTCGGTCGCATTGATGGAAGCTGTGGAAACAACAGCGCCAAGACGAGCCCGCACGCCCACGTCATTTTGAACATCTGAAACGGAGAATCTTCAGTTTTTCGTCACTCGCAACAGGACCTCGAAATTTTATATCAACTGTGATACACAGAGGGTCCCAAAAATGTTGTGTTTCCTCGAAACGTGTGATTCTCGAGGTCATTCGAAGACTTCGCCGCGACTTTATTCGCGAGTTATTGACGAGAAACACGGATCTGTCCCTTTTCACGAGGGCAAGGTTTGGCATGGATTCGCGACTGCAAAGTTTGCACTAAAATACCGAAATTCTGAAATTCTGAACGAACATTGTTGAAGACAACTCTGTACCGAAGAGACATAGTCAGCCGCATACTCGCGGGAGCCCGAAGGGTGGCGAAGAGACAGACAGGCCGGATACTTTCGAGAACCCGACATTTTGAGTATATAAACATGTCCCATTTGAGAACTAATGAAATGTGAAAAGTTGTTTGAATATAGAAACCTAATATAAATCTACCAATGGACGAATGGTATCCGTTTCGTTATAAATATTTAAGCATTCGAGTAAATAGAATTCTTGTTTCTTTCATGAAATGTTCTAGCCACTGTAACGGCGAAAAGAAATGTACAGCAAGGAGTTTAGGAAACAGTTTAGAAAATTCAGTAATGGGATGAAACCTCTTTAATTTTCAAACAAAAGATCACTTTCACTTACAGATAGGGACATACACGTTCCCGGATCGACAACTGCGGCTGTATTGACTCGATCCGCATGAAGCATTTATTTTCATAAGACCGGATAGCAACACAATGTCAGAACACGACGTTGCTAACTCGAGCTAACTCGACACTTAAATGTGCAAGGTTAGATCGTTCAAGTGGTAGAGTGGACCACGAAAGTGTTTGAACGCACTTTAAAACAGTATAACTATTTTATGATCGGACCAAATAACCTGACTCTCTTTGAGCAATTAGAAGAATTGATTTATCAAATTACATGCGAAAGAGATTTTGAAAAAATTCCAATTGGTAAGAATTACATGAGATAGTAAAAGAGGCACAATTGATCACTTTTTTATTAGAGCCCGTAATGAAAATTTAAAATATGGGGTTTGTAGATGTTTGTTAGTTATACTCATGCTGAAAATTTCATCGAAATCGATCAGAAATTGATCAAAAGTCGCGAAAAACTATGATTTTTGCCACATTTTACCACTTGTAGCTCTTGGGTGTGTTAATCGATTTCTATGAAATTTTCAGCATGTGTATAACTAACATAGATCTACAAAACATATATTTTAAATTTTCATTAACGGCCCAAATAAGAGTTTTAAAAATTGGTTTTTTTTTAATTTTTGCATGCAGACTTATAAATTGTAATTTTTGGAAAATCTTTTTTGCAGATCATTTAGTAAACCAACACTCCTAATAGTTTACAAAACATCAGGTCGTTTGGTACAATAATAAAAAAGTTATACTGTTTTAAAGTGGGTTGAAATACTTTCGTGGTTCACTGTACGTGTCGCAGTCTCGTAAAAATGCAGTTGACTAACGCTCTATAACAACAGGTGGAAGAAAATTTAAGGGTGGTTCTCGACGATAATATGAGACGAAAATGAAGAATAAAAAAATACAAATTTCGGTCTCGTTATTTAGTTATTAACAATTAAAAATCCGCCTAAAATGCGGCAACACGTCTAAACAATGTGTACGTTGCGTACGTCATAAAGGCGCGCGACAGTCACGTATCAAGTGACAGATGCATGCATACCTTGGTTCTCATTTGGGGCTCCGGTCAGGTGAAAATGTTTAATAAATCGTTGGACGACATTGAACCTACCTACTCGTTAAAATCCACAAGGGCATTTCTAATATCCGCCCTATGAAATTATCGAGTAGAAAGGATAAATGCCCATTCACTTTTAAATTGTTCTCGCATGTAAGTAGTTTACTCGAGATCGCTATAAAATGGTATCCATTGTGTCCATAAATGTTGAATAAAATCCTCACGAATGCAAGTATCCACAAAAATGCACATTCGTACCGGAATCGCGCACAACTAATTCACGTTTGATGCACGCCAATCTGACTTTCGCACGCGAAAAGTAAAATATCAGTGAAATTAATGTGAAGTCTGTCAGTGCACCCACTTAATTATCACCCTGATTCAACGTTTTAAGAAAATGTGTTTCTGCAAGAAGAATCGTCCGTACAAGCTAGCATCCGTATGCACACTGATTCGAGTCAGCTGATGCGATTAATTGTCGCACACATGAAATATTTGTGCGGTCACAGACAGAATGAGAATGAATCGCGAAATTCGTGAAAACATGATAGACAATGTATTGGTATAGCAACGCGCGATGTTTGGGCGGGAGTTTCCTGTAGATCTTCATTTGTTTTATCGATCAGGCATTGACCTCGTCAGCTATCTTGAATCAGTGTGCATGCGAATGCAAGCGTGTACGGACGATTCTTCTTGCGCAAACGAATTTTCTTAAAACGTTGAATTAGGGTGTCATTTAAGTGGGTGCAGTTCACGTTAATTTCACTGATATTTTATTTTTCGTGTGCGAAAGTCAGATTGACCTGCGTCAATCGTGAATTAGTTGTGAACGATTCCGGTATTTTATAGTGGTTTGTTCCAGTGTATTATGTACGGTGTTATAGCGCAGGATAAGGATTTGCGGATACGTGTGAGAACAATTGAAAAGTGAAAGGGCATTGACCCCTTCTACTCGATAATTCCATAGGGCGGATACTAGAAATGCCCTTGTGGACTTTAACGAGTACGTAGGTTCAATGACGTTCAACGATTTATTAACCCTTTGCACTCGAAGCTATTTTAACTTGAAAATCAAACGTTTCTTCTGTTCCTACAATATTTCCATTCTGTATGATTTTTTAAATTTGATAGGCATGGAATTGATGGGATACCTCGTACAATACATAACTGTTTAGTAATTGGTCAGATACCGTCATATCTAATAATGTAAACGATATTTTAAATAATAGTACAGCAATTTTTATCGCTGGTGCCTCAAATGAGAAGCAAGGTATGCATGCATCTGTCACTCGATACGTGACTGTCGCGTCCCTCTATGACGTACGCAACGTACACCAATGTTGGTCGTGTTGCCGCATTTTAGGCGTATTTTGAATTGTTGATGACTAAATAACGAAGCCGATATCGCAATTTTTTTATTCTTCATTTTCATCTTATGTTATCGCCGAGAACCACCCTTCAATTTTCTCCCACGTGTTGTCGGACACCCGTATGGTTTTGGAAAAACGCGATTACTTCTCACGTAGTCTACTTACATGTATCGCTGTTAAAGATAGTCTTGACGAAGAGTACGTTATCAAGAATGTTACAGTAAATTTGTTCAAGACTGGACCGCTGTTGCAGTAGAGCCTTTTGAAATATTGCACGTGGTACGAAATGACAAATTGGAAATGATTCAACAGTGTCTATATGCTGTGATATTTTCTGAATCCTTTCTCTGTATTTCGGAACTGGACTGACTGTGAACTATTTGACTATGCTATCCCGATGCACTGTATATACGACGCTGGTCTCTGATGGTTCTTACTGCTGTGATCTGTGCTGACTAACTGTGCTCGCCAGAATCGACCAAAATTGGTCAATTTTCCCACTCTGCCTTCTCCCCTTCCACTATCCCATTCGAGAAGCATGGGCATACTCCAACATTCCCCATTAAAGAGGCCCCTAGACGATCAATAATATTGTCAATACGCCTATCAATAATATTGACGAGGCGCATTGAAATGGCGTATTGACCGTTTAACAGGTGTTCAATGCGTTGTCATATTCTTAACTTCAATATTATTGTCAACCTACATTGACAATATTGTTGATCGTCTAGGGGCCCCTTTAGACCGTAGATTGGTCACGTCACGTATTAATCTGTTTATCAAAGAGGGGGTAAACTGTATTCCCCTCGATTTCAATTACAACGTAATTGAATTAGCACAACTCTGGCAGTGGGCCTCGGCCTCTTCGCTTCTCCGAGAGAGAGGACGAGGTAAAGATCACCGTCGCAAATGTACAGTGAGTAGAGACCCCGGCAGGAGAGTACAGTAAAGTCGAGATTACTGTCCAACAGCCGTATTTTTGGTGGACAGTATTCTTGGTGTTGTGATCGTATTTTTGTTACTTCAAAGGAGAGTCCGAACATAGAGAAGAACAGAATGAAATTTAAAGGAGAGTCCGAACATAGAGAAGGACAGAATGAAATTCAAAGGAGAAGCCGAACATAGAGAAGGACAGAACGAGTGTCTCTTTCTTTCTCATACGCTGTCCTTCCTTGCGACCGAAACTTGAATCGTCGATTTAACCACTAAATGCAATTGGAATTATATCGTGTTCGGTCTTATATTAGTCAGAAAAATGACAGACAGACGATAGTGAAATTTCATTAAAAAAATAATGAAAATTAAGAAAGTTGAACATTTCGATTCATTCGAGTCATAGTGTGGTGTTTACACCGATATACCCGAGCCGAGATCTTATCACTGGACTTAGAACCCGGTGTTGACTGAGGACAGTGATCTCGACTTTGCTGTACAGCGATAATTCCTGGACCCCTGTCGAACGAGAGAGAACAGAACACCTTCTGGACGTCTGAAACCACGGAACCTAGCTACAGTACACGTGTGAATTTCTAGAAAATTGTATTTCGATTAGCGATTGCAATCCCGCGCCATTTTCAATCTCGCAGGATTGATGTGGGATTTATTTCAATCCCGCGGGACTAAGGATTTAGTTCTTCGATCTAATATATATTTAATAAAGATACCAATTTTACTTAATGAGATAATCATCTTTAATCATGGTAGTCAAAATTTATTAACAAAATACAAACAAAATCTAAATCTACATAAATTTAAATTAACATAAATCTCTCTTTGGAAAGCAAACTGTAATTGAAATATACATATACGTAAGCGTGTATATGTGTGTAATAATATGAAATATATTATATAATAATTCGTTATATCTAATATTTATATTAAAAAAAGGTATTTAAATAAAAAATTATTATATCGATAACGAAGCTACGATATATGTATAATATTAATTGATGAGGTGAATTGGAAAGTTCGCCAGGGGCACGGAAATATCAGTAGTATCGGTAGTATCATCGAAATAGTTCATCGTACGCGTCGTCATTCGCGAAATTTTGTTTATACGCATAGTCCCGCAAAATTTGCGGGATCCCGAATCACCTATTTGAGAAACGCGGGACCAAGAAATGACGCTGGATCCCGCGGGATTGCGGGATTGCAATCCCTAATTTCGATATTGAATTCGCACCTCCTGTGTCCAAAATTCTAATTCCAAATAAATCTTGTCTACCCAGCGATCCTGTTCCAATTAATTTCATCTTCCGAAGTAATGGCTACACTATTAGAATAAATTATACTTGCAACAAAGTGTCCACATATTTTTGAGCGGGAGTGTACGTGTGGGATCAGAATTGGCCCTGGTACGGACCGCTGCGTCTCGGTACTCCAAGGGTTAATCAGTGACGGTTTGAGGTGCGTGAAATGTCACTGTATAAAGGCGGCGGATATTAAATAATCGGGTTGTCAATCAATCGTGGAACGTGAGAAGCGACGATACATTTGGGTATAGCTTTTCGTTCAGATTTTGCAAGTTCAACGGTTTTGTTTTTCATTGTTCTTTGATGTAGCGCTCATTTATGGGCTTAAAAGTAGCGGTCAACTGCATATCAACGCGCACGGCAGCGCGCGAACCAAGTTCCCCTCCCGCCACCTCTAAGCTGCCGAGTAGTTATTCTCGTACGATAGTTTAGCGCTTTTTAGCCATATTGCCACCGCCACTGCCGCTCTCCCCGGTAACCGAGGTCAACCAAAAATTTTATTTGAGCTAGATATAATATCAACTAACTCTCACGTAAAAAGCAACTTTCTACCTAGCCTGGAACCTGAGATAAAAATACCCCAAAAACGCATAATTCTTGGAATATA
>CM052189.1:7006249-7047294 GCA_028455805.1 Lasioglossum figueresi | reverse complement strand
AACTTCATATATGTTATACGCCTATATGTTCTCCAATAGCTGCACATCAACAAAACCAAAATATAATGTTATTTCGATTTAAAGGAAATTAATAGCATACATTTTTATTAGACTCTGTTCAGAATGTTCATTACGAGTCAGACACGATATTTGTATGGCAAGGGGTTAATACTAAAACCTTGCCTGCGCTTTATTTTGAAATATTAGATTGACTCATCAGTAATTCCCTCAGTCCATTCTTTCTCGCAATTCCCTCCAGAGCGTTCGACACCATGGACAAGAAGCTCAACGATCGCGAAGAGCGCAGCTCGGAAGATGATCGATGGACGATTAAGAACTGCACGCAGAAGATCGTGATCAACATGAAGCTGAAGAACGTAGGACCGGTAAGATCGCTATGCTCGAATAAAAAAAATCATTCCACTTCAAAAACTCCTCTCTGCACCACGATCGATAGACCGACACCAGAGACAAATTCGTGGTGATCGATCACGCGGTGGATCCGGCGACCATGAAGAAGTTCCCATTGCAGAATCCATACGTGATCAAGATGCGCCAGGAACCTGTGCTACAACTGTACGGATTGGAATTCAAAAGTGTGAGTGTGCAAGTTCATTCGCCGAGAACGTTTCAATCGATCGAGTTTCTCTGCTGGTAACTTATCGTGCCGGATAAACGTGCTGCCTCCGCAGTGGCTCGCGGGACACTAGTTTATCAGAGTCTTATAAGTGGAGCTTATCAGTGTCTGATAAGTGGGGAGGCTTATCGGAGGGTTGCGGTTTTATCAATTGACGATCAAGTACCAGCAGAGCGACTTCAGTCGCGAGATTTCGCGGGCAAAATCATTGATCGAGAGACTTTGAACAAGGTTGTTAACGCAGAGGCGTGGGAGGATGTGATCAACAACGAGACCCCTAACTTTAGGGGATGCAGCGTTGACAATGAGAATCCTACTTGCGGACAGGCCATCATGCGGGGGGAATCTGTACCGTTCAGTCAGGTACGATCAATTTTCTTAATGATTTTTACAGCTGATTTTTTCAATGTTTTTCACCATCCTTGGCGACTCGAAGCAGACACAATTTTTCAAGATGTTCTTCATCATCGTCTGTGACTCATTTCGAGCACATACAATTTTCTGGGGCGATTTTTTAATACCATGTAATTCTCCAGACTGTTCTTCATCGTGTACTGTGATTTCTTTCAGTACATCTAGTTTTTCAGGGTTCTCTTCATCATGTACTGTGATTCTTTCAGTACATCTAATTTTTCCAAGGTGTTCTTCGTCATTAGAAAGCAATTTTCTGAGATATTCTAAATTTTAGCCCAAGTCTGCGTGAAGGGTGAGTAAGGGAAACGTTCAAAGAGTAGTTGCGAGTCAATGGAAAGTGGAAAATTGCAGTCCACACTATTTTCACCGTCGTGTTAGCCCCCCGACTGATTCGCAAACCGATTCCAGGGCTTCTGTTGTTCCTGTGACCCAAAAATAAAGCCCGTCTCGAACGCCTCTTTCGCCTCGGCGAAAAGTTTGCCGGTGGAGCCTAGCACCAGCAGCAACGGCGCAAACAAACCTTGCAACAGGTTACTGTCTGCGAACGGGCGTGCGAATTCGGACAGCGATCCGATGGCGCGGAGCCAGGCCATCGAGACGAACGTTCAATCGCGGGGCAAGTCAAACACGACCGAAAATCTTCCCTGCGAAACAACCCTTCTCAGCCTGAGCGAATTGGTCAAAGATGCCCAAAAACGCCGACACGATCCCTCGAAGAACAATCAGGATGAAGTACAAGCTTTCTCTTCGGGTCCGAAGGACAATGTTGAGCCGTGTTACAGAAGCAAAAATCAAAGTGAACAGTTACGTTTCGTTTTTCGAAAACTCTATTCGAAATGTTCCATTTCAGAAAATATACAGGTTGATCCTTTCATCTTGCATTCTTCACCACTGGATCTACCGAACCAGTCACAATTATTGAAATTATAAAAATGTTTCAAGCAGAAATTATACAGCTATGATCATAGTGTTGCAAGTCGTTGAACTCGGCTTGGTGTACATAGAAATCAAGTCGTGTATCTCAATATTTATGTTCTGATGCGAACAACTTTTTAACAGCAACAATGACGGACACATTAAAAAGGACAAAATAAAAGGAACGCTCTGTATGATCTTGTGGAATTTTTATGAAAAGAATTCTTATGTCGGAATCGAGTACCTGCTTAACCACTTCCAATTTCTTTACATAATTTTTTAAATCTTTTTGTTGATGAATAACAAAATTATTGTAGATCTTTATGTTCTTGGCTGTGTTAAAAATATTCCGCAGTTCATGTTCGAAGTAAAACTCATTAAAAACTTTCGTACCTCTTTCGATCTTCAGAATCTACACAATTCCACCATCCACCGAAAACTCGACATGGTCCTCCGCAACAGCTGGAATCTCACCGGAAGTCCACAAAACAGTAGCAACCGAAACCGCTCAAAATCGATCCCCAGAACCGAGAATCGAAGCAAAAATAATAATCGTAAGTCCGGGAGACGCTGTAGAAGTCGAAAGTCGCCCAAAAATGACTGCAAACGTTAAAGATCGCGCGAAGATCGTTGCAGAGCCAAGAACCAAAATGAAACACTCAACCGGAAGTAGCGAGGACCGTGCAAAAGAGAAAGATGGCGTAAAAATCGAAGACCTTAGAGAAATTGCTACGAACGTTGAAGATCGCGCGAAAATCGTTGCAGAGCCAAAGACCAAAGTGCGACACGCAAACGGAAGTCCTGAGGACGCTGCAGAAGATGGCGTAAAAATGGCTGGAGAGATCGAAGATCGTGAAAAAATCGCCGGAGACCAGACTTTCGAGAGATCACTGGAGGAGAACATGATCCCCCACGGAGAAGAGAAGGCGTACAGCCTTGGAAACGCCATGCAGATCAAGTCAACCCCCCGTGGGGATGAAAAGAGTCTCGGCAAGTTCCCAGCGAAGAAGTCGGCTAAACGAACGAATCAGCCGGTAATTCGTTTAGAGAGTCCATTCCGTTCGAAGCAGATGGTTGGAAAGAAGCTGGCAGGTCGAAGGAGGAGTAGTTCCGGTACGAATGAAGGGTTGGAAGATCCAAAGGGATGCAAGAAATGCTACGGGATCCCGTTCCAGCGAAATCGAGGCTGGGTCGGTGCAAAGAGGAACAAAGCGGAGGAGGACGGTAGGCAATCGATTCTCCCTTGATTCGAGCTGCTATGCATTTAAACGAGCCTTTGAAAAATTTGTCGACAGGTGTATTGAATAGCGATAGGTCTTCTACGGGACCGTCCGGTTCCAGGAGCGGTAATTTAAATAGTGTAATGGAAGCCGGCCAGCCGGATATTATAGCCGGGAGTTTTAACGAGAAACACGAGGACGGATATTTTCAATCGGATGGTAACGAGGGAGATACGGGGCTGGGGAGGTTGGCGAGGATGACACCTATCCTGGAGGAGAACGTATCGATGCCGAGGGAGGAGGTAATCGAGAATTACACGCCGCAGAAGAGGACGCTGAAGGATGTGTCCGACAAAGACTACGGCAGAGAGAGGAGCAAGAAGTTTAGGACGAATGGTGCGAGGAAGTGTAGGCGGTATTTGAAACATAAGCAGAGGAAGAGCGAGAAGAATAGAGGGGGGAAGGTCAGGAAGATGTTGAAAAGGAGGAGGGGACTGATGGAGGTGGTGGAGAAGAGGGAGGCTGCTCATCAAACGATTCAAGTGTTCGTATTGCTGTTCATTTTGATTAGTCGATTGGGGAGATTTGGGGGTGGCTGTAGATATTTTTGTGGGTTGGAGCAGTTCTTCATAAACCTGTAACGCTAACCCTACTTCCATCGATTAGGTACATAGACCGCGCGAGAACATTTCCACTCCTATCGTCAACGAAGTCACCGAAATCAGCCATCGACGAAACAACAGCAACCGGCTTCGGTACCTCCAGCTCCGAGAAGAACGGTGTCAAGCCAGAACCAGATCTTCCAAACGAGGCCAATCGCCAGGACAGCGTGGATAAACAGATCGAAGAGAAGTTCAGTCGTATCAGCGACGTTTTAAAAGAGGACGCGACGGTGCTAGAATCGACATCGACGTCAACGTCTCCGCCACCGTTACCGAGTACACCTTCCAGCGAGGCGACAAGTGAAAGGAGTACCTCCCAAGGGCCTGGGAATAAATTTAACGACCCGAACGACGACTTTCGTCGACGAAATAACGAAATCGACGAGGACGGAGCTGGGATCGGAAACGAATTTGAAGAGAATCTCCCGGAGAGCACCGATCAGCCTGTCGACGACTATAGCGCGGCTAATAAAAACCTAAAACCTTATTTAGTACCTGAACGAGGGAACGAGGGTGCACGATTAATACCAAGTCGATTCACCGGTTTGATGGACAACTCTTCGACAACCCTGGATCTCTTGATCCCTGTGCCGGAAGTGTCATCCTCGGCCGGGGCGATCCTATTTCCCTCTGCGACGGCCAAAGACTCCGAGCTGACGAACGCTGTGATCGTCGTGGACGTTTTCGAAATTGCTACCGGTCCTTTGGACACCCTGACAACCCTGAAGGAAACGGTTTCACCCGATAAACTGGCGAAGAGGATAAATAAGCAGGCTATGGTGCAGTCGTCTACGTTTAGACCTACTGGCAGTACTTTTCAGCTAACTGAGAGGACTACCATCTTCGTAGCGGAGTCTACCGCTATGACAGCTGTAGAGAACAATACTGCGGAGACTGCTAATGATAAAAGCACCTTGATCACCGATCCAACGTTCAGGCCTTCGATCAAGCCCTTTGAGAACCCTGGGAGAGCGACAGATTTGGAGTTCAATAACGAGGTCTCTTTGGATGAGACCACCTTCGCTGATGAGACTGAGAGACCTACGACTGTTCGGAGATTGGGGGCATCGGTTTCATCGAATGCTAATCCTGTTGGCAGGAACAGGAAAACTTGGATGGGCTTTCCAGGCAGGAAAAAGAGGCGGACAACGCCCTCGATGATTAAAACCAAGGATTTATCGGTGCGTGGGACTGGGTGCAGACCCGGGCTCGGCAGGGTTAATCCTGGGTATCACGGGAGGAGGAAGAACCCGGAGTCGGCGATGAAATTCTTTCTTGAAACGAGAGAGACGAACATGATGAAGAAGAAGGTCGATGTCACCGGGAAGATCTTGCATGAGCAGAGGAATTATGTGCAGTTGAGTGTTGACGGGAGCGGGGGACAGACCGATGGTGATCTTTTGGAGGAGCATGGATCGAGAAGAAAGTATAGAGAGAATGTGGATAGGAATACGCTGGAGCATCCTTGGATTTTGACGACCGAGTCTGTGGAGTTCACTGTTAGGCCTGATGATTCTTTTCATAAAGGTAAGAATAAGCACAGGGCCAGGAACAGTGATCCGGTGGAGAAGGTTGGAGAGGTTACTGGGAGGATTTTGCCACCTTGTGCTGGGGAGAAGGAGAAAGAACTTGTGCAGAGGAGAGGGAGCGAGATGAGGACGCATCAGAGACGTCTGATGTCTGTTCAGGACGTGGAACGTGTGGAATGTCACCGGTTGAAGGATGGTAAAAATTGTTTTGAGAATGGGGATGATGGAACCAGCGAAGAAGAAGACACCTGTGAAGGAAAATTGTATCACCGGCGTCTGCTATCCGTCCAGAACTCAAAACTCTCGAAGCACCTTGCAAAGGACGACGCGAACAAGATCAACGGCCATCCCAGCGACAGCCACTTCATCGATGATCGCGACGCAGAGTCCGACGAAACCATAAAATCGTCCCACGCCAAATCTCCCCAAAAATCGAAAAAACGGGATACCATACAAAAACAGAAAAAATCCGCTTCCAAACGAAGCAGCAAACAGCAAGCCTCATCCTCGTCCGACTCGGTGGACACCAACGATGATCTCGCACCCGAAGACAAAGAATTCGACGACGGAACGCTCGCAGAAGAAATGCTGCTGAAGGACCCTGAAGAAGAAGAAGAAGGACGATTGAACAACCCCGATGACCTGGGAATAGATTACGAAAACGATTCTCCCGGGGGAACATCGAATCAGGACGCTTCTGGAGTCTCAGAAAATCTGCAGGACGATTCGTACAATCTGATCGACGTGCCCATTCCGGTGCACTTGGACAAACTGTCGGAGAAGCTGAAGATCGAGAATCAGGCCCGGTCAGACAGATCGAGTATCGATGGAGTAAATGCTGGCAAGGACTTCGAGATCTCGCTCACTGGGAAAATTCACTTGAACAACGACGAATTTGGTCGGCCGATGTCCGTCAACTTCGACGCCGCTGGATCACCAGGAAAGGACTTTGCTCCCGATGGACTGGCCAGCTATCGATCGCCGGAGTCAGCGAGTTCCTTTATCGACGGGACGGACACACTCGCCGCGGACAATGCTAATTTTTTGCCTGGGGGTTTTAACTCTGCCCCCTTCGACAACGTGGAGGATCGATCGAGCAAAAGGGACCACTATTTGCGACCGATTCGGGATAGGATGCTTTACAGCGATGGCGGTCGTCAGAGGCTGCTGCGCTTGCGGAAGAAGTCTGCCGAAGCTGGTCCGAATCGTGATAGTAGACTGGCGAGGCCTTGGACTGAATCTAGGATCAGCGGAGCTGCTGTAAATGAACATTTGAAGAGTTTGGTGAAGGACAAAGGATTCTCTAGGCTTGGACAAGAGGCTAGCTTGGTCCCACAAGAGTCTGAAACGAGGGGTACAGCTTCGAACGAAGCTAGGATCAGTGGAACTGCTGTAAACGAGGATTTGAAGGGTTTGGAGAACGATAAAGGATCCTCCAGGCTTGGACAAGAGGCTGGCTTGATCCCAGAAGAGTCTCAAGTGAGAGACGATGAGTCGTCATCTGATTCTGAAGGAAATGAGGATTTGAAGAGTCTGGTGGAGGATCCAGGTTCTTCTGGTCTTGAACAAGATGCTAGCTTGGTCCCAGAAGAGCCTGAAGCTAAGGATGACGAGCAGTCCGCTGATTTTGAAGAGACCGAGCCTGTAGATGTTGGAGGTCAAAGCAGAAGGGACTATCCGCCATCTAACAACGACCATAATTGTCAGAAAGTACTACATTTGCAGAAGAAATCCGCTAGTCCGAATCTTGAAAATGAAACAGCAAAGTCTTCGAATGTGCTCGAGAACAATGAAGCTGCCACAAACGAAGATTTGAAGAATCTAATGAAGGATTCAACATCCTCTAGCCTTGAACAAGGTCCAAGTCTGCCAAATGAGCCTGAAGCGATAGATGCTAAACAATTATCTAATGTCAATAGGGAAGAGTCTGGAGATGTTGAAGATTCAAGGGGAGGATCGTATCTGATGCCTTCTGGCGAGGTTTTCTCACAGGAGATGTTAGGCAATCTTTTAGGAAACGCGCCCCCGGTTGCTCTGGATTTCGGGAATGTACCTGGACAAGATGGCAGTGGTTTGGAAGGTGACAGTGATCTTGGAGATCATCTGAAGCCCATCACTATTCGGATCAATACTAGTCAATGCGAGGACTCGGATTGTACCACGTTGAAGATCGATTTGGTGGAGGTTAAGACGACTTTGGAGTATTCTACCGAGGCTGGGACTACCGTTACCGAAGCTAAAGCGCATTCGGAAGCTACTGAAGGTGGTGCTGAGACCACTGCCAGACAGATTGAGATAGTCGAAGCCGCGATTACCAGACACGTAAGATATCATAAATTCACTTTTATCAGAAATAGAAATTATTTGTTTTCTCATACCTTGAATTCGTTGGAACCGATGCAGCGGCATTTGTAAATTCTTTAAACGATTCCCATAATCTTATAGGAGGACCTGGCGACGGAGCCCGCCGCCGTCTTCGAACTCTCGGAAAACAAGACGGAACACTCCATCGAACAAGATGACTCCACACAGAAGGAGAACATGCTAGAAGTCTCGGACCTAATAAAAAGGCTGGAGAGCCTAGTAACAGACGCAGGGAATTCCAGCAACAATACCGGCCACACTCTGGTCCATCTAAAAAAGTTCATCATAGTCCCCGACAACAGGACCATGTGGAGTGTAAGAGAGTTCTCTGAACCAAAGCCGATGGCTATGAAGGAAGTCCCCTTGGCAGACGACAAGCATGATAAATCCCTGATGGAGGAAGAGGGTTCCGAGTCGGACAACTCCGATTTAATTAAGGAGATCATTAGCTCGGTGATCAGGGGGGATAACTTGAAACGGGACGTGTCATCTAGCAGATCCTGTAGCAAGGCCAACTGCCAGAAGAGTGATGGACAATGCTGCGACGGTAGATCATGCAGCAAGGTCTCCAAAAGAGACTCAACCTCTTCGAACAATCTTGAAGACCAAGCTTCGCCGAAGAAGAAGGATTTTCAAACTTATTCTAAGATAGAGGATAGTATGCTGAAAGATGATTATTCGCAGAATGTCGATGTGCCCGAATCGAGTCTAGGTACCTCGATGGAGTCCTCGAAGAAGGAGGACGAAATCTGCAGGCAGGGGAAGTCAAATGGAAAACGGAAAAGGGACGTGTCTCGCGGCGATGCTAATTCGCCGAACGACAAAGGGAAGAGGCATGCTAGGCACGCGAAGAGGAGGAAGAGGAGAAGGAGGAAATTGAAGAAGAAGAAGGGAGCCAGGATTAAGAAAGAGCACAATAGCCGAGGCAGTAAGTGGCCCTTCAAGAGGAACTTGCTGATGCTGTCCGAGGATCTAGAGGATGGAAGCGAGCGGAAGGAAAAGAAAGGGAGACAGCAGTTTCGCAAGGCGAGGGATGGAAATATGCTCAAAGAACCGCAGACAAGGGGAGGCCAGGATTGTGGGGATCACAGATATCCACCGGATGTCGATCCATTTGGATATCTGCAGTCCGCGCACTGTCTGCGCTTCAGCGAATTATGGTATGCTTTAGAAATTTGAAATTTTCTGGAGATATTCTCTCTTCCCTCGGAAGAACGTAATTTGCAATTTGTGAGCGGTAGAGAGGATTTTGGTTGGTAAAAAATGTAGATATTTTTGTATTTATGAAAAATAGGTTGGTAAAAATTAGGTTGGTAAAATATCAATGATTGAATTGCTAAAAAATAAATCATTTTCGATTGATTGTGGGTCGTCGCAGGTACTCAGTTTATCAGCTAGATCAGCCAGTGATCGATCACAAGCTGCACCTGCAGATCTACGAGAAGAGAACCAAGGCTGATGGATCGGTCTACTGGAAGGATCTAGAGACTGAATCGTTGATTAGGTAAGTTTTGATATGAGAGTGGGATTGAGGTCGTTTCAGTAAGTCCGTGAAGATCGTGGAGTCACTAAATTCACGCTACACAGGACGTTTATCCCATCAGATTGGGCACCTTGGATAGAAACTATAGAAATCCTGAAGGCACCATGGCTCTTGTGTACAATGACATCGAGGTGAAGAAGAGTCGGTTCGATCTGGATCATAAAAATGATCGACTCCTTGTGCCCTCGTCTCTTTCTGGGAAAGAAGCCCAAGGAGATCAAGGTTTTTCTGTTTGAAAAATTAATTCACAGCTTTCTTTTTGGGAGGGTATTTATTAATATTTTCTCTTTGTATTTCGAGCAATATTCTTTTTAATAACTACAGCTTACAATGCCTGTTCTGGTTACAAACATAATGAAAATCCAGTAAAATCTTCAGAATCATCTCTCTGAATTATATAATTATATTAACACCATCAATATCCGCGCATTAAATTGCATTATTCAAACCGATTTAATGGTTCACGATTGATATTGCTAACTGAAAACTTTACTGAAATAAATTCTTACTTCTAAATGAATTATCGCTTGAAATAATATCCTAAACATCTCACACTTTCTATACCTCATACAAATAATTCAAAAATTTCTTTGAAATAATAATCCCAAAGGAAATGATTAAATTATATTGATTATTATGATGACATTAATACCGGGGCATTAAATTAAATTGTATAATATTATTCTCGACGCAATTTCAATCGGATCCAATCCATTATGCTCGACGCAATTTGTTGGTTCGCGACTAAAATTGCTGTCGAAACATTTATTATAATAAATCCTAAAGAAGTCTTTCCTTTTTGAAACGAAATCAAACCTTAATCAAACCTTCAAGATCTTACCTCAAATAATAATTCCCAAAGGAAATGATCACATATTAGAATGATGTTAAATTTCAAAAAAAAATTCAAAAAATTCCAGAGTAATGATCAAATGTTAATGTACTAATTGCACCCCGCAGCTTCGCTAGGCGAGTACCTGGTCCTCCAAGCAAGCGAGATCAACGAGAACGGAGACGAGTGCGACAAAGCCGGCGTCAGTTACGCAGCGTTCGTCAAACAGGCGGACCGATGCGATCATGTCAGAGGGACCTGTTTGAAAAATCAGCCACTGGCCTATTGGAGACACGACACGGTACGTATGTGGATGACAAGCGCAATAAATGCACCGACGCCGAAACTATACTCTTCTCTTGGCCTACACCCCCTCCCCGCGCATGTTTCATTTCACCGTAGCTTTCCAATGGCCGCCATGCTCTCCGTGCTTATGCCCGGGTGAAATTTTTACCGTATTATGTAACACGGCCCTCCGCAATATTTTCGCGGTTCCGCGGCCGCAGAAAATCCTTCGTAATGATAATTAACGCGTCGCCAACGCTGCAAATGCATAAACTGGGGAAACGCAATAAAACCGGGCGGATGAAACGATTTTTCTTTGATATGCTGCGATTAACCGTTCCGGTGGCCGGGGCTGCACGAATTTGCTTATGCGGTTGATTATTTGACTGTTTTTTGCCACAGGCCGAATATTTATGCGAAATAAAAGTTGCCTGCATTCGTTACGACAAAGTTTCTGCGATTACAGTGAACCACGAAAGTATTTGAACGCACTTTAAAACAGTACAACTTTTTCATGATCGGACCAAACGACCTGACTAGTTTTGAGCAATTAGAAGAATTGATTTGCCAAATGACATGCAAAAAAGATTTTGAGAAAATTGCAATTGCTAAGAATTAGATGAGAAAGTAAAAGGTGCATCGTTTATAACTTTTTTATTAGAGCCCGTAATGAGAATTTAAAATATACGTTTTGTAGATGTATGTTAGATATACACGTGCTGAAGATTTCATCGAAATCGGTTGACGCAGAAAAAAACGACACGCACCGAAAGATGTAAGAATCAGTGGATTTTAAACAGAAACTGACCAAAAGTCGCGAAAATCTATGATTTTCACCACATTTAACCACTTGTAGCTCTTGGGTATGTTAATCGATTTCGATGAAATGTTCAGCATGTGTTTAACTAACGTAGATCTATAACATGTATATTTTAAATTTTCATTAAGGGCCGAAATATAAAAGTTAAAAAAAATGCTTTTTTTATTTTTGCACGCAATCTTGTAAATTGTAATTTTTAGAAAATCGTTTTTGCAGATCATTTAGTAAACCAATGCTTTTAATTGCTTACAAAACATCAGGTCGTTTGGTACAATTAGAAAAAAGTTATACCGTTTTAAAGTGCTTTCGAATACTTTCGCGGTTCACTTTATCCCATAAAGTAAAGCCGACCGCTAAAAGCTTTACAGGAAAATGTTGTTCGGAATGGTGACCTTGACAGCATATTTTAAAATCATTGCAATCACAGAGGGGAAAGCAACATTCCTATTTTTTGCAAAATTTTCGAAATGGCCTGAAATACAATACAAAAGCTGAAAAACACATTGCAAAATATTGCACGCGACAGCAAAAAATTTAAAAAAGGACACAGTATATCAGAGTGACAATACTGCACCGATAATGCGGCATCGAATCGTTGCATTCCCCCGCTGCAATTCCCGATGGCAATGAGGGTTGATGCAAGCGCGAATAGTATTATGCGTCGCGTCCGTGATTTGTTAGCGAATTTAATACGTTCGTTCATAAAATATCACGGGGAGCCCCATGGAGTAACGTGGATTCAACGCGGCGGGATTGCATACTAAACCAACGCCGTGTAATTTTCGCTGAAATAAACATGATTGGAACGATTGCGCGCGAAATGCCGCGTCTATTCATTCAGGCGACGCGCAACGCGCGTCAAGTCTCGCCTTTGAAAGACTCGTGTAAACGCGATTGCTGTAACTGAAAGCCGCTGTTCATCTAACGGATAATTAATAAAGCGATTGAAGCGCTGCGCGAGTGCCGAGCGCGGTTCCGAATTCGTTCAGCGCGGAAATTAATTCGGTGCTTTTTCGTCGGGGCCATTACGAAGCCGTTTTATAATTCAATTTTCCCGCTGTTGCGGAATTTTCGAGGGCAATGCTTTCGGCGTTTGTAATTGGACTGCGGATTTTCTGCGTTTGTACAGGGAATGAGTGGAATATAATATAGTGTAGTGGACGCTTCAGAAGAACTTCAAAAGATTGTATTATTTATTGTTGATATTGTTTGGAATCTGTTGGAACTGTTCGAAGAGTGTAATATATAATCCAGTCGATATTGTGAAGTTTGAATTGTTTCATTTCATTTCTTTTAAATTAATTCATTTTCAATTATTTTATATGATATTTGTAAATCGCAGATATTTATTTAATCTATTCGTTACGATGCTTATATTGTTTTTTTTAAATTTAGTATATGCAGATTCAATTAATATGATGCTTCTAAATTTTGTTATTTCATTTCAAGAATTGTGAAAATAACTGCAGCAGAGCACCAATTATTTCTTGGCATTAGAACCGCCATCTTTTTTTGGAAGGAGATCGATCAGTCGCATGAAATATGGATCGAAATTATAACAAATATCAGGATACACTTTGAGGAGAGAAAGATTTATGGTTCTTCCTTAAACGAACGGTAAATTTATTGTACAACGTCAAGAAACGTTGGAACAGCTGCGGAGAATCATTGAAAATTTCATTACACCAGATCCGCCATCTTGTTTCGACAGCAGATTTATCGTTTTTCTCAAGAACCGTACAAAGTAACCAAAGATTAACAAATCTTTTGAAAATCGAAAGACTAATAAAATCACCTATAAACGACTGGTAAAACTGTACTAAATAACTGAGAAGATTAAGATATTAAAATTTATATAGTTGCGTTAGAAAACAAGATTAGGTACCAAAATGAACAGCCAAAAACGAAAGATTACTACAACCTGCTTCAACAAATATACCGATTTCGCGAGCCGAATTAATTTCCGCGTCCGCCACCACAGAGTAATGAATTTTTTGAAAATCGAAATAGTAATAAAATCTCCTACAAACAACTGGTAAAACTACAAAATAACAGAGAAGATTAAGATTTTAGAATTTATATAGTTGCGTCAGAAAACAAGATTAGGTACCAAAATGAACTGCCAAAAAAAAAAGATTACTACAACCTGCTTCAACAAATATACCGATTTCACGAGTCGCATTAAGTTCCGCGTCCGCCACACAGAGTAATGAATTTTTTGAAAATCTAAATAGTAATAAAATCTCCTATAAACAACTGGTAAAACTGTACAAAATAACAGAGAAGATTAAGATTTTAGAATTTATATAGTTGCGTCAGAAAACAAAATTAGGTACCAAAATGAACAACCAAAAAAAAGATTACTACAACCTGCTTCAACAAATATACCGATTTCACGAGACGAATTAATTTCTGCGTCCGCCACCAAAGAGTAATGAATTTTTTGAAAATCGAAATAGTAATAAAATCTCCTACAAACAACTGGTAAAACTACAAAATAACAGAGAAGATTAAGATTTTAGAATTTATATAGTTGCGTCAGAAAACAAGATTAGGTACCAAAATGAACAGCCAAAAAAATAAGATTACTACAACCTGCTTTAACAAATATACCGATTTCGCGAGCCGAATTAATTTCCGCGTCCGCCACCAAAGAGTAATGAATTTTTTGAAAATCGAAATAGTAATAAAATCTCCTATAAACAACTGGTAAAACTGTACAAAATAACGGAGAAGATTAAGATTTTAAAATTTATATAGTTGCGTTAGAAAACAAGATTAGGTACCAAAATGAACAGCCAAAAAAAAAGATTACTACAACCTGCTTCAACAAATAACCCGATTTCGCGAGCCGAATTAATTTCCGCGTCCGCCAATTTCCGGGGTGCGCTCCGCCGGAAGTGACGCGTTCCCGAGGCCCGTTTCCGCAAAACGAGTGTTATCGAGGGTTGCAGAGTGTTCGATCGACTGATGTGACGTGTCGGCAGGAAGCACGGGACTCCGGGCAGGCCGGTTGCTACTTCTTGAGCAATTTCGCCGGGGTGCCGGTCGAGGCCATCAAGTACAACGCGAACGGAACCGGAAGCCGCGAGTTCCTCGGCCTCGAATACTATTCGCCGCACGTGTCCGTGATCGACGTCGAGCTCACGGCCGACTACAATGCCCTACTCAGACCAGGGTGAGTTACAGAGGTGATGATCGTTTCCAGGATATGTTTCCACTGGATTTCCGAGACCGGCTTTTATCCGTGACGCCTCTTTTTTCCATTCGACAGCAACGATCCGATCAGATCTTACGTGAAAACAGGAATGTTGGTCGATTTTGTGGATCCCGAAAATTGTATACGGTGACTCTGGATCGTACGATTTCGTTTAATCCATTTCACACGAGATGCTATTCAATATTATTTTATTTAATCTGTTTAATATGATGTTTGTAAATTATACTGTTCCATATAGACGCGTTTAATACGATGTTTGTAAAAATTATTTATTCCATCAATGTACGTATGTAGGATTCATTTAACGATGCTTTTAAATATCGTTTTATTTAAAATATTCCAAAAATTATTTATTTCATCGGTTTATGTAGATTTGTTTAATGCGATGTCTCTACATCATACTGCTTCATCTGATCCACTTAATAGGATGCTGTTAAAAATTATTCATTTCATCGGTGTATGAAGATTCATTTAATACGATGCTTCTAAATTCTATTTTTTATGTAGCGCAGATAAATGCACTCGTTGTGATGTCCTTAAATTATGCTGTCCATCTAGCCAGTATAAGTTCATTTACACCATGCTCCTAAATTGTACTATTTTATTTGGTAATATTAAAAATGCATCTACAGCTGGAATGTTTAATAAACAGTTAAAATTTTGACGGTATCGCAGGTCGTTCGGTCGCCTAACCGAGGTGTATTCGTACAGCACGGGCTCGGACTACACGGTGATAATGGCGCTGATTACAAACAAGGGTTCGTACTCGTCTTCTTATCGACTCCGGATTACCGACTGTCCCGAGGGTGTCCCGTCGTCTTGGTCTACAGTCGAGAGCCCGATGAGAATTATTTCGCCCCATCGTGATCGTAAAATAAGCCTGGATCTTTACGGCAGACTCTCATTAAAGGAATTCTCTTGCACCGGTAAACGCTCCGACTTAATCAATGAAATTTCCCTCGACTTTATTACTTTTTCTTCGTTAAGGGTGAATAAATCGCTCGTGAAAAACGAGTCTTACTCCTCATCCTCCACCTCCTTTTCTTCCTCCTTCTTCTTCTTCTTCTTCTTCTTTTGCGTGTGATTACCTTCTTTTCTCCCCAGTGGCGCTGTTGAATCGTGACGAAGAACCGGTAGCCAGCAGGCAAATAAAAGTACGAAAAATGGATCGCTGCTTTTGCGTGCGCCACTGCAAGTGTTCGTGCGAAGGCAACGCCCATGGAAACGGCTGCGAGCCCATGTCGCTGGAAAACTATCATGCAGCGGGTTTCCACGGCACAATACCTTCGATGACTTACGACTTTTTCACGCACTACAGCCCCGCCAATGTAATCTGCCTGTTTCTCATCGCGTTACTGTTCCTGTTGCTCCTCATGGGTAAAACGCTCTAATTTTCTCGGAATCGACTTTCTTGAAATATTGTGTTTCCGGTTGTAACAGATATCAGCCCTTAGCACTCCAATGGCGACTCTGAGGCGCCACTAAAATTTGCTGCGGCATTGTTCAAAATATTGTTTAGATTATTAAATATATCGGTTTCTAATAAAAAATCATAGAGAATGGAAATATTCTAAATCGAAAAAAATGTTTAATTTTCGAGGTAAAATAGCTTGGAGTGCAATGGGTCAAGTAACAAACGACATTTTGTACGGGGAACTGTGTTTTAATTTTTAAAAATTCTGCTTTTAGCGAGGTAGATTGTGAATTGTGGAAAAAGTAGACCCTGAGGGCAGAATAAGTCGGTTTTTCCAAAACTTGTCGGTGCAGTTTTCATTGTTAATTTTAAGATATTAAAAATGTATTGTTTTTCCCATTTGGAATATTAATTCCACACTTTTTGATATTAAATCATAGTGCTTGGAATTTCAAATTTTATTTTAAATAAATGCACTGTTGGTATACGTTTCATTTAATGTCAGTAATCATTTTCTGGCTTTGGTAAACTGCGGAGGTTCCTGAATTTACAGTATAGTTATACTCTTAGGTTTTCTCAAGTGGTTGATCGGCCTCTGCGTCCCAACAGTAAGTTGTTGGGGCCTGGACGCCATAGTTGACTCGAGTCAAATGAAAAGCTACTTCGAAAAGGATCTAACATCAAGACCAGTCGTCTTCGATCAATACGGTACCCCTATACACCCAGACACGCAACAAAAGACTGTCAGAGTTTGCAGCAGGTAATTAAACCTTTCCAAGCATATGCAAATCGTCGCTCACGATGTTTATTTCTTCTTAGCAAATTAGAGTTCCTCTTGAACCTAATATTCTTCTTCATCTATCCATTCGCGGCTTGCCAGTGGCGTTGTAAGGGGAATTGTCAACCCCCGAATCAAGCTGAGCGCAATGTCAACATAGAGTTGAAGGTGAAAATTACAAATAAATCCCTGAGGTCGTTTCAACTAACTTTTTCCTTTGCGAAAATGTTCGTCGCGGCACCGTTAAGGGGGTAGACTCGTTTTTCCAGGATAGCAAGGGTGCGAGATGCTCCTCATTTCTCGATAACGAAAAGTTTGGGGTTTTCGGTAGTCTAAAGCGCTAGATAAAAGATTAATGTAGACCGTGATCGCCCTCAAAAGTCCTATTTTTACGATTACGAGGCGTAATTTGCATTATTCGACAGTGTAATTAACATTATTCTATAGCGTACAGTTGCGCTTGTAGCTATTTTCATAGAAATAGAACTTTTGAGGGCAATTGCGGCCTAGATTGATCTTTCATCTAGAGAAATGAGAAGGCGCATCCCGCACCCTTGCAATACTGGAAACGAGTCTACCTCCTTAACACTAAACCTACCGACCATCAAAAGTGACTGATGTGTATAGTATTACAAAAATAACGATATTAAAATTTAAATTTTGTGCGATTTTTACCATAATATGTACTGGAGTCAAAAACTACATTCAGCAAATACCCATGAAAACACCTTTAAAATTTTAATAATTGTCAAATAAAAAATCTAAAATGGGTCATTCGACCCCTCGTGGTAGGTTTAGTTTTAACGGAGTTATTAATGAAAAACGCGGACCAATCAGGGCACAGGTCCCACTGAGCCTGGCGTTGGGACTGGCCGAGCTGAAATACGGGCGAAATACTCCGTAATAAAGTCGCGGAGATGCTCGCAAAGAAAAAAATGAGTTCGAACAACTTGGGCATCATTCCTGTTAAGTAGAAGATTTTTGGGTGATTTTTCTGTACAGCCTCTCCCAACATCCTCGGAAGAGAACCCCTCGGAAACAGTGTGCGTCAGCACGTACGGGGACAGCGTCAACTCGAACCTTGAAGCAGAGGACACGCGATACGTGATAGACGAGTTGAAAAAGTCCCAGGAGTCCCTGCGGAATCACTGCAGATACAAAGTAGGCCTCGGGATATCTGGCTAGAGGACTCCGCCGGGAATATCGTAACAGGTTGAACCGTTTTCAGCGAGACTCCGACAGCCACCGGAGCTCGTCCGACTGATGAGGATCGATGAAAGAGAATTCTCGAACCCGGACACGTCGAGATCCGCCAATGGTCCCGGAGAAATATGCGATTGAACGTGTGCGAGACTCGACAGGAATTGTACGCAATGCGGTCCTGTCGCGTTGGAACACAGCCGCACCATTTTATGGAACCCCGTATCCTCGAAGGGGACGTCCCACTACGTTTCTTATTTTTCGAATTTACAGCAATGTAAATATCCATAAAGAACGCGTTTGCTTCGAATAAAGGTACACTGTTACACGGAAATAAAGCGTTATTAAACTAAGAGCTAATTAAGTTAACGAGTACAATGAGTGACAAAATTGTTAAACCACTTACACACGACGGTCTGTTTATATTAAAATAATTGGTTTTTGTACGAGAGTATGGCAACATCAAATGTTTTTTACTTTTTAAGGACATTCTGAAAATAAATATGTTGCATAAATGCGTAAATTTCGCGGTCCAGTTATTATACATTTCTTAGTCGTACCACTAATTGACAAAAATCGAAAGAACTTTTAAAGATGATCTAACAATCTCAGATTCGCCAAAAAGCAATTTTCACAAGAAACATTTTTAAAATTCAAACGATTGAAGTGCCGAGCCATTTGAAATTCAGCGCACTTTTTCGGTTCATTATGCACATTTTTGTGGAACTCGAGTGTGCTATTTGGAGATCGCTTAAGTCGCTGGAACATCAATTTTCCGGCACGTTTATGGCGGCTGATTTCGCAATCGTCGCTTTGAGAGCCACAAGCGCAATAATCAGCGAGCACTTGACGCCGAGGTTATCGAGAAATTTTCACTTTGCTTCGGAGAATTGGTGGATCGTTCTGCCGGAAGGAGCCGGGATGGAATCGCGTGGAATCGCATTCCGATCGGTCCCCTTTTTTCCAGAGATGTCCGCAGAAACGTGCAATTCCTCGATGACAGGTAGCCATGGCGGCTACACGTACGTTTCGCCGCGGCCAACACGGGATCTCCATTCCTGTCCGACTCGTTTATCCTCGTAACCGAGTTTTTACAACGGGTGAGGACAGTGTCGAGCCAGACATCCCATCGGTTGTTGCCCTCTGATGCTGACTGTATCATTGTTTGACTCTGTTCTCGCCTGAGATCGTGTGTCTTCCGGGAGACGTTCTTTTTTAATGACAAAATCGATGTTTGTGTGAAAACTTCCTTTAAACTGTCTTTAAAATTTTTAACCTGAAGTGTTATCCTGTTTGATCAGACTATCAAGTGTCATATACAGTGGCCGAAATTTCCATAAAGTCATCTTCATATTCATAGATATTTGAAAAATATCACCATTCTTGTTGATTTTTCGTATCTGGTCTTGTTCCTTGTTGACACTCGGATCGAGGGACTACGCACTCTAGACCGCTATGTTCACTATTTACGTTTGTTTTGATTTTTTCTGCGCGATACAGACCGCAAGTGCGAAGTTTCTATAAAGTTATTTAGCGTTTCTCTGGATTCCGAGCAAAGAACAATGAAAAATTTGAAATATTCTAAAAGTATTAGTATTAGAACTCATAGAAATCCTGTTTCTTATAATTTGATTCACGTGTATTAGAATGACGAGAGGAAACGTGCTAACAATTGAAGAAAAAGCATCGATCGATGCATATAAAAATATGGGCTGCTTTAATCGTGCAATTGCTAAGAAAATTAATCGTTCATATACTGTGATTAATAATTATATCAATTTACATGAAAATTACGGAAGAAATCATTTTTAAGGTGGTAATAAGAAATTGTTAAAGAGACAACATTTATTATTAACGAGGTCCGCGGCTAAGGAAAGGAAAAATGCAGCACAATTTCGAGCTGAATTGGAGCTTCCAGTAAGAACAAGACGTGTGCAACAACTTTTAAATTATTGCACACAACACGCTACAAGTTTATGCGGTTTGTCAGAGTATTATAACAATTCAAAAAGCAAAATATTTTGTTTCGTGTTTCACATTGTTAAAATAGAAATATTTTATTTTGAGGTTCAGATTGTTCAAATGGAAATATTTCATTTTCGAAATTGTATATATACTATAAAATACTATTTTCTTTGAGCAAAATAAAATCTAAAATATTAAATAGTACTTGACATATTCCACCTCTGCACGTGACTAACCCGGTAGAGAGAGGGAGTAACTTCTTCTCCTTCACTCGAGTCAATTCTCCTAATTTGGCAACACTAATTATCTGCGACTAACCCTTTGCAATCATTTGTCGAGTGTGCCTCGACATCAGGGAAACAGAAATCTAGATAAAACGGTTTTTTATATGTATTTGTTTCTTCCTTTATTTATCTGTCTTATTTTTTAGTTAAAAACAAATATAAATTACAACAAAGTTCGAGTAACATTTAATATAATTGTTGAGGATCCTTTAATAGCAGAATAAGGATTGAACTCAATCGACTGTAAAAGAAAACTGTTTATTGATAAAGTAAAAATGTAAAGACACGGAGATCACAATTCGAATGAGCAAGGCGTTGCTCGGTTGAAGACTGTTGCACGACTACTAGCTAAAAAAGCGGAAGAAGGGAAAACTTTGACGCGAACCCTGCATCACCGAAACGGTCAGCGGACAGTCAGAGAAAATCTAGAATTTCAAAATACAATCTCAATAATAATTAGTATTGGAAATGGGTGGTTAAAATAAACCGATACTCTGTTTTTTACTGATAACTCTCGTTTTTTACGTAGAGCTCGGAAGGACGTCGTTCAGCGTCGAAGGCTAAATCAGAAGTGAATAGAAAGTCAAAAAGGGCAACGTGGAAAAGTCCGTTGTCCACTTAAGATAAAGGACCAGGTCTGCGTTCTGTCTTCTATCCGGACAGTTAGGTTTACGAAACCCTCACAGACCCATGGGTCCGCAGACATCTGGTTTATTGTTCTAAGATAGAGAAGCCAGTGATCGTCACAGACAACCCAATTCATTTTTGCCTATTGGCTGATATTACAAAAATCCAACAATTAGCGAACAAAATTGTTTATGAAATAAGTAACAGTCAAAAAAACTGTCCTTTGAAGTTTTCAAATGATACATTTAAAATAGTAGGGAGTTGTTGGCAAGAAAATTGAAAAATAATTCGGAGTGTAAAGGGATAAGTCTGGAAAATTTATAATCTACAATTTCACCAATAAAGAAATGATGCGGTGAACTATAATATTTTTAAAAAAGTGTAAATCGATATTTTTTGTGAAAAGGAAGAACTTCCCCTTTAACCAACCCTCGAATAAACCAGGCCCGCTGCACGGATGCTCGGTTAATATCTCGTTACAAGGCCATTAGTCTGCGACCAGGCTTCCCGGAAATGAAATCGTCAAACTTCATCAGGCTGTGCACGCGTTCGCTCCCGGTGCTTCCTAGGCAAACTGCAGTATTTTTTGAATTTTGCGGGACAGACTGTGCAATGGTCGTTTCCTGGAAATCGTGGACCATTTGAATCACGCACGAAGTGTTAGCAAATCGGTGCAAATATCGTTTGACTGCTCACTTCAGCGTTTGATGCTTTTTCATTCGCGAAATAGCCGTCGTTGGCATTCTACTTGATTTTTTTGCAGCCTCATCAATCAGTCTTATCAAAAGTACAATTTCTCTCGCCGACGTTTTCGAAACTGGCGTCAAAATTATCCACACTTTGGAACTTCATGTTCTTCAGAACATGAATCCAGAGGTTTAACCTAATTACTGATTTTAACCACTTTTTAAAATAAATGAAGCACGAAATTTTTCAGACAATCACATCGAATCGTTTAAATTTAAACTGTCATCATTTTTCTTTATTTTAATTTATTGGTCTGTTAGAAAAGAATTTTTCATTTATCATAATGTTAAGTAAAGTGTCCTTAATGCGTTGAAAGGATTAGTGTCTTCGCAATAAATTGCTAAAAATTGATGAAAAACAAGCCGGATATTAATGTGGATCCTAAATAAAAATTACATTTCGCGAACTAAATTTGATCCTAACAGAACGAGAGACAGATGATCTCCCAGCAATTTTCCAAACGATCCTTGTTAACCAATTGCTTTTTTTCAACGCTGATTGCTCGATACGCCTCGCCGCAGGTCTCACGCACAACTTTATCTTCTCGCGAAGGTGTGTTCCCCAGTTTCTCGCAATTACACGTCGCAAATCCGAAGACAGTTTCGCTTGCTTAGCGTGCGCGCGGAATTAGAGCGGCGGCCAGGTAATTGCCGTGTTACCAGTTTATTTACAGTTCACGAAAATCCCTCGCGATTGCCATAACGGAATTCCGCGAATTCCTTCCGCGAAGTTTCTTCCCTGAGCTCTCTTTCTCCGGCTGTATTTACGAGCTCGTGTGCGAAAGAGATTCCTCGTGCAAAAGGGAAAAAGAAAGAGAAGGCCCCTTAAGTTCTGGCAGGTTGCGGCGGGCGTTGCATTGTGCGCCGCGTCGGTTATCTGCATGCACCTGTGTTCGTTCGCGACTCGGAGTCGGTGCAGTCGGTGCACGCCCGAAGAGAAAGCCAGTTTCTTTTCTTCATTGTAATTCGGCAGCCTCCGGCCACTCCAGATTGACCATGGCTGGCCATAGAACGGAACAATGGCGGTCACGTCGACCGCTCAAAGGAGCGAGCGCTGTTCTTTCTCGAGAGGAATATTTTCCGGTTCGAAATGTCAGCGGATAAAGAATCAGCGGTTTCCGGGTCGGGAGGCTTGTCCACCAATTACCCAAACGCTTGATACCGGACCTTATTTATTCGCTACCTTTAACCAGAAAGATGCTGGCTCGTTATCATTCTCGCGTCCTTGGATCGAGTAATCGCACTCCATGGAAGATTCGTGAATTTGCGAATTTAACCCCTTGCCGTATCATTTCATTTACAGTTACAGCGATTGAAACGTCTTTATCCCGAAAAATGTCGTAGAAGAGAAAAGAAAATTTATATCTTTTGTATGGCTATATTTATTTTAATGCTTGAATATTGATTACAAACGAATCAAAGATTTCATTTAAAAAGAAAGGCATAACATTGGTATTTGTGAGACTTCGTTTGAAATCTTCACCGCGAGTGTGACTCGTTAAAATACGGCAAGGGGTTTTAAAAATACTGGGTATCAAAATTTGAAACTTGGCACAATTATTAAGCAACATTCGGAGAATTTAATCAAATTTTTCGAAGCAGTTACAACTACTCTTTCCAAAGTTACAGCCGAAGTAGTAACGATGATGTGATCACGGCTTTAAGAATTTTTTTAAAGACAGCTGCTGGTTATTTTAATTTCAAACTTCGTACGATTATCAAGCAACATTCGGAGAACGTACTCGAACTTTTTGAAGCAGTTACAACTATTCTTTCCAAAGTTACAGCGGCAAGATCTACTCGGTGGAAGATCGAAGGCGGTTTTGAACAATTTTTTGAAGACAACTACTGGGTATTAACGGCGCACCGATTTTGCGAATACCCGGTGATTATAGTGTAGCGAGATGATTAATGCATCGCTTCCGGGGAAGGTTCAAGAATAAGACGCAGCAAGGTCGAGGACTGCACTACCCCCAGGACAATCAGACGCGAGTTAAATATTTATGCTCCAGATAATATCGCGGAGACCGGATCGTGTTAAGGGTTGTCTGCGAAGATGGCTAGCAGAACGTGGACGAAGAAAACTAAATAAACTGTGGGGCTTCTCTAGCCGGTGCTGTTGTTGTTGGTGGGAGAAATAGCCTGAAACGACGGATGCTGATATTTTGGAAGCGATAGCACGGTCGGCGGACACGGGCGAAGGATCACAAGGGTTTTCAAAGGCTCGCGGCGTCCTTTTGTTCAGCAACACGCTAGCTGCTGCGGCACACGTGTTGCGGTTGTCTACAAATGTTGTTCTTTTGGCGATGCTCGCCGTTGTATTCTCGGAATTTTTAAAATTATTATCCTGGAAATTCTCCTTTAACGTCTAATTTATCATTTAATGAAATTGATGTAATTGTGTAAACACCCGGTATACGCGAATGACAAAATCTATTTAACAATTCGTCAAAGAAGTACTACTCCGATTCCAGCAATTTTAGAGTAAATGCATTTTCTTTTTAAATTCTATTAACATAATCTATTTAGTTTACAAGAGTTTAAAATTGCATCTAATGTGATAGATCTGTAAAATATTATGTAATTAAAAGAAATTTGATTTCCATTTAATTCGATTCGATTAAACAAAATATTATTCAGTTGGATAGTATCACAATAAATTACTAATTGTAAAAGCATTAAATAATAGCTGGCGAGTGTGTACACAGAAGTAGATAAATATATGGACCGTTTATTTTGAAAGTGGTGTAAGTCCATTTTAAAAAGAAATGAGATATCACATAATTTGTGGTTAATTTAATTTCAATTTATTAAATTTTAATTCTAGAAACTCGAAGGTTGTTGTTCGAGTTATGTCTTCGCCAAATAAAAAATTGACACTAAATTAACCACAAATTATGTGATATCTTATTTCTTTTTAAAATGGACTTACACCACTTTCAAAATAAACGGTCCGTATGTAACAATTTTTCAAAGAATTACCATTACGATTTCGTACATGATAGAATAAAATAATTGGAAACGATTTCTATTAAATCTGCTGGTTTCCATATCGAATTACTAATTGCACCATTCGAAATTTAAAATTCCCACGGAGAGTGATTGCGAAGAACCAATGCACACTACCGCGCCCTAGCGGCGATCACGTGAACCAAACTTCCGAATGTAAGCAGTCCACCCTGCGGCACAAGAAGAGGCTCCGACCTCCAACGAAGAATTTGTGACAATTTCAAGCAACAACCTCCCACGTTGAAACCAAAGATTAATCCACGTACACGAAGAAATCAGAGAAAGGTAATAACATTATACAAGATTCAAGACCTCATACCGTTAATTCGTGAAGAAAAATCGCGATCCTCTGACTCCTCTCGTTCCCATAGAAAGTAAATGGCGCAACAGTTTAACTGGTGCACCAGCGTCACTCTGCATTTCGATCTAACCTTGGCTTGATTCTCGTCGCGATCAAAGGGGCCGTGTTTGCATCGTTAGCGACGAAACCATTACGGGATGCACTGAGTCAAGCCTCGATTTGAATTCCAAACGAACCGCTTTCACAAACATGGGACACCAGGTAGAACGCCGTGTTTTTACAGGGACCACAGACTGAGTCAGGTATGACAATTTTCCTGAAAAAAATGGTTACATAGAAACGCGGTCGAATGTGAAATTTGAACTTTGGAATCGACGTGTAATACGTAATAATACATTGTGTGCTTTTTATTTCCTGGTTCGAAAGTTATTTTGGTTGGACGTGGTCGCGGCTCGTGCACTTCCGTTTCCGCCATGTTGGAAAGCAACCGTCATAGAAACATGGTTCTACGCATTGATACTTACAGTTTATACGAACCAAAAGTTAGGTAAGACCACAGCTTAAATTCATAAATATAATTAACTATAATTATAATCCTTTCCTTAAATTTATCCTTTTCCTTAAATAGTTTAGTCCATTTTGAGTTGGTTAAGTACATAACAACTAAAGTACAAGTGTTGTCATCAGATGTGTCTCTAATTTTGTTCCTCCAATTTTTACCATAACATGTGGTATACGTGCAGTTAAAATGCTGTACGGTGGACGTTTCACGGTTTGAAGTAACCGCCAAATATTGATTAGTTCATGTTCGATCCATTGATTTCTGTTTTGTTTTTCTTGGCTCTATTCGCTTCGTGTTTGTGCCGCAGTAACTTGTGCACTGGCATACAACATGTATTTATACATGTTATTTTGTCTTTAATTTTTTTCTAAAGCAGGTTGGTAAATTTACTTCTATATTTTAATTATGTAATTGAAACCGTTTGTTCAGCATATTAATACTGTTACCTCTATTTGAAATTTACAGACGCAGTTTTTTCTTCTTTCTTGAAAAGGATCCATATTGGGATCGAAACGTTGAAAGTTTAATCAAACTAGCAAAATTGCTTTATTGTATATCTCTGATCGAACCTTTGCGCCGAGATCATTTTTACATCTTGTTATTAACAATCTTACGATCGATAATCAAAACACATTTATAATTATAAGATTATAAAACAAGATTGCAGACACATTTATCTGTCGCTTTTACAAGAATATTAGGTTAGCAATTAAACTCGCGACCTTTTGTTTCGTAATTCCTTTATTATATCATTATAACCCCATTCAGTGACCATTCCTTTTGAACTTTATATCATTGGAAAGCTCTGAATTTTGATAGAAATTTGATATAAAATACTCGTGCTTAAGAAATATACAGGGTGTCCCATATAAATGGAAACACCTAAATATCTTTCGTATTTACAATCCTATCAGAAAACTTCACAGGACAAAGTGACACTATTGCAGGGGGCAAATATAATGGTAAAGAAAAAAAATTTTTATGTCGTGTTTTTTAACGAAATTTCAAGGTCACCGATGTTTTTTAAATGGAATAGTATATTTTTTTTACGTTAGCATAATAGACAATAAAAAACTGAATTTAGTGGATGCAACCTTTTTGAACTTGAATAATCATGTTGGAGCGGATAGAATGTGGAAGTTTAAAACTTACGTGTTTCAGCAAAGATTACGCGTTGTTTACGTCGGGTTGTCCTTTACAAACCACAATGAACGTTTGAAATATTTTTCATACTAAACAGCGTATGTTTATGTTAGAGTATGTATCATTGAGATCGTTAACAGAAGGTTATTCGGTTAGAATAAGTACGTTGCTCCTTCTGTATTATTCGAATTAGAAACGTGAAAGTGATAACAATGCGTTATACTGTACAGGAACGAATCGATATGGTTTTCATTTATGGCGAAAGTCACCAATCTTTGAGGCAAGCAGTACATTTGTATCGTGAAAAATTTGTGAATCGTATTTGTCCTTCGTTACAAGCATTTTCCGTTGTGGTAAAACAATTTAAAAATACCGGTAGTGTGAGTTCTGAAAATCGTAATAAACAAGGAATTGTAACGCGCGAAGAAAATAGAATTAATATCCTAGCTGCGGTATCTAACGATCCACATGTAAGTTTGCGACAACTTGAACAAGAGTCCGCTATTAGCAGAAGTAGTATTTTACGAATACTGCAAATAGAAAAGTTTCTCCCATATCGCTCGAGTTTACATCAGGCATTGTCTGCCACCGACTACTTTAATCGCGTCCGGTTCTGCCAGTGGGCACGATATCAATTAGAAGTGGACAATACTTTCTTTCACAAAGTTCTTTTTACAGATGAGGCATCTTTTACCAATCGTGGGCAAGTAAATTTGCACGATACGCACTTCTGGTCAGCTGAGAATCCACGATGGTTAAGAGAAGTAAAAAAGCAAAGACCGTGGACCGTTAACGTATGGTGCAGAATTTTATGCGGTAAAATAATAGGCCCGTACTCTATACAAGGAACTCTTACCGGTATAAAGTATGCTGCATTTTTACGCCAGGATTTGTCGGGCCTTTTAGAAGAAATTACGTTATTTGATCGGGAGCGCATGTGGTTTCAACATGATGGTTGTCCTGCGCATTATTCTAAAGTTGCTAGAACGGTGCTAAATACGAAATATCCTGGACGCTGGATTGGGCGTCGAGGAACAATTCGATGGCCAGCCCGTTCTCCGGATCTGACACCATTGGACTTTTATCTATGGGGCAAGATAAAATGTATCGTGTACAAAGATAAACCCACAACGCCAAAGGATATGCGGCAAAGGATTACTGCAGCATGTGCTTCAATTACGTCTCAGGAAATCGACAATGCCTACAGATCATTCATTACAAGATTGCAATATTGCATAAACGAGGATGATCACCATTTCGAACATTTATTATAATATGTAAAGGTCAACCCGACGTAAACAATGCTCTTAATCTTTGCTAAAACACGTAAGTTTTAAACTTCCACATTTTATCCGCTCCAACATGATCATTCTTGCTCAAGGTCATTTCAAGGTCAAAAAGGTGATATCCACTAAATTCAATTTCTTATTGTCTATCGTGCTAACGTAAAAAAATATACTATTACATTTAAAAAAACATCGGTGACCTTGAAATTTCATTAAAAAACACGACAAAAATTTTTTTTCTTTACCATTATATTTGCCCTCTGCAATAATATCACTTTGTCCTGTGAAGTTATCTGATAGGACTGTAAATACGAAAGATATTTGTAAATATGTATGTAAATATGTAAACGACTTTGTTTGAGGAAATGTGGATGTCGCGAACTTAGTTGTAACGGTGTCAAATGGTCAAATTTGAAAATGCTCGCACCCTAACCTCTTAATCGATGGGAGCTGTTAAGAGATTTTTTTCCGGGATGAATACAATTTTTTGCGGTACTCGGTGACTGTATAATGGATGTGTTTTCTAGGTCGCAGTGTCAACGACTATGTCCATGACCAAGAGAAGCCTGTTCGCGGCCGTTTCTCCCGGAAACGCGTCGGGATGAGTCGCGGAGATTGTTGCCTCCTGTTGGTCGTCGTTGGCGGCGGAGGTAAGTCACGTTCGAATGATAAATACCACGGCTACACGCGGTTAGCGTGCACAGGGCCGTGCCAACTTGAAATTCCGTGGCGACCAACCGCGTCTGTACGTTCATCCCTCTTCGAATTATCTCACCCCCCCCCCCCCCCCCGACGGACGGGCCTCGACTGTAATTTACGTGGGCGTCTTGATGAATTTTCCGTTCGCACGAACGTGCGCTATGAAAACTTTGTTGTTTTACGAACATATATCTAACTTATACCCTGGCGGTAAACTGTAAACACGGTTTTGAGCTTTTACGGTTGCTGCGGGGCTTGTAAACAACTTTCAGAGCAGTCGGGAAAATTACAGAACGTTCGAGAAAGTGGTTAGTCTTCGGACAGGTTGTTGAACTGTTAATAAATTAGTAGAACAATCGTAAAGATCGTAAAGTCTGCAAAAAATCTGTTAAGCCTTCGGAAAGGTTGTACAACTTTTAAAAGATTATTTAGTGTTTTCGAACGAGTTCTAGGGCCTCCAAAAGATATCGTATGCCATCAACTATCTTTCGAGTAATGAAATATTGTGTGCCTTATTTGAAAATCGTTGGGGTTCTCGAAGCGCGAAGATGCGCCCCTGTTTGTGCATCGCCGGCTAATGCATCCAGGGTCGTTCCCGGCTGTGTTGATTAAAATTACACGCCTTGTATAATCCCGAGGCGAGATAAGGGTGTAACTCTATTTGGAGGCAACGCGGTCCGATGACTATACTATTGGAAACTACATTTCCAGATCCCGTTGGGCGTATTCGTGAAATTAGGCGAGCCGATAAAAGCCGTGGCGCATTCCCCGTGCACATCTGGCGCTCACATCGTTCGGCACAGGATCCGCGGGCACAATGCTGATTACCGGGACAAAGCCGGCCCCCCGAACATCGTGAATATATCGTTGGTGGTCGGGCCGAGTCGGATCGACTCGAGCCAGGCCCGCTGCATCTTTGTTTTACTTTGCTATACCGTCTCAGCTACCCCCTCGCCTCCGCCCGGCGATTTTTCAGCCCCTCCTCCTCCCTCAGCGTCTCCTCTCTCTTCGCGCGCGATTTTTCTGCCCTCTTTGCCGGTCCACGGCTCATTGTCCCGCCCCACAGCTAATATACAGCCGCTCGAGAAACCGGGTTCGCTTTCGCGGGGACAAAAGCGCGGCAATTTACTGCCGTTTCGAATTTGCCACCCTCTGCTGAATGTAAGGGAGATGCGGAAAAAATTGCGTGGGGACATTGTCCTTAGCTGTGACGCGTCTATAAATAATTACAGGTCCGGCAGCAATCTGTCTTTCGAGGAACATTGAAGTGAACAAAGAGTACATATTTAGAATTTGATGCTCTCTGCCAAATGTAGGAGAGGGGAAAGTCGTTCTTAACACTAGATTGCCTAAGGAAGTCATTTTGACTGCTTTTCAATTTCAATTAGAAAAACAATTATGTATATAATGACACAGCTTCTTAGAATTTTGTGACTTTTTGTACAGCATATAAATGCGTTTATTAATCATTGTAGTTGCCTCCCCCTCCTTCATTTCCGGTATATATATATATATGTGTTATACCTGTATTGCCCAAAAGCAGTCATTTTGACTACATGGGAAATTTTAAATAATCAAATGACTTTTATTATTGAATCGAGTAAATTTCTTATATGGCCAGTTCCGCTCTGGATTGGAATAACAGTTTATATTTTTTTTTATTACCGTCACACGATAACATACAAGTTCATGATAAATTGTCGATTTGAGCATATACTTGATAAGTTGCAGTTGTTCAATAACTAAAATAGTACTTGTTATTCGAATCTTTATGCCAGGCCTGCCCACGCGCCTCGTTCCCCTTGAACGCGCTATGTATGACTGTAAATAATATAAAAAATATTAAAAATTAATTTTAAACAAATTTCTTTACACATTAGTTATTCTTTCACAATGCAGTCATTTTGACTTCTTTGGGGCAATATAGGTATATACTAAGTTTCAGTCTTTCTAGTGTTAACTGTGACACGTCGATAAATAATTATGGACCTAGTGACAGTGTTTGTCTATCGAATGATGTTGATAACAGGATCGTATTTTTGCATATCAGATGTAGAGCAACATCAAGGACATTTATACGCTTCAAGTAGGCTGTTAACGACAATGAACTTGCACGATGGAAACGTTGTAGACTATTCCGCATAAAAAAAAGTATAATTGTGTTAAGGACCACCGTGGCAATCGGTTACATGGCCAGTTAGTTATTTATTTAAAAGTCAAAGTTTATAGGCGCTGCCGCTCCCTGTCGCTGATTGCCACGATGGAATTCGACTCGTCGGCCCACAGCCCGTGGAAACGGCCCCTGTGAAATTGAACCCGGCAACTCTGTAATTCCAGCTCGACAATTTACGTTTCTGCTGGCTTCAAAGTCCACGGACCGAGGGGCGGAGGGGATTCAAGATATTCGATTGTCCATTCGTTTAATTGCTGATGAAATGTATCGTAATTCTATTTATTCCATTTCGAAGTGCTGTGGAGCATACTTCAACCGCTCCTGTTTTACGGTTAGGGGTGTATTTAGGGCACTCGTCATTAGCCAGCCTCATTATTCCTTTCTTCCGAGAAGTCTAAAGACTTTTTATTTTGATAAACAACGAATATACAAAATGTGCTAATATAAATATACAAAATATTTCATACAATCCATTTGCATTTAGCAACTCCAATTAGTCGAATGTATACTTCATAGTCTTCCCTTAGAAATTCAATCTACTACCCTCGCAGTGTATAATTAACCTTGCCACTCTCAGTAATTACGTTAATCATTTCTGTTTTGGGTTACAGTAAACTCACCGTACATAATGTGAAGCTTTAGAAATCGAATAGGGCCAGTAATACTGGTATTGTTCACATTGTTTACACACAGAGTACTCGGTATATGAATTACTGTAATTCAAATTCTATTTTGGATCATGTGGACGCTAAAAGAAGCAGACGGAGCAGAAACATTGTTTTTGTAGCGTCCATTTTGATCCCGTCAGATCCAAAAAATGAATTCGGTCAGAATATTCGTTATAAATCTGATCAAGAATGTTTGAACATCGTCAGAAAAATTCGAAAAAATGGATCCTGTACATTGCACCTGATCATCGCCTACTGCAAAATTTGCTAGAGATAATAACAAAGTATAAACTCTCCTTCCAATTGCATTAATTTCGCAGCCATTACGGAACCGTTATCCGCACGCGAGGAGAACCGGATTTCTTTATTTATGATCGCGATAAAGTATCATTCAGAGTAGTCGATAGCGGAAGCCCTGACCTTCGTGCTTTCAACGTATGAAACGAGATACCGATTCCACCGTTCGTTTCCTGTCCGTGGGTCGTTTTCGCTCCACTTTAAAACGAACTCGCGTGTCGACTCGACCGTTATCGACAGTCCGGGTCGCCAGATATAGGCGTTTCTAAATGATACAACGCAACGATGCGTCGAGTCTCCTCGTAAAGACGTCGATCGCGCAGGTTCCAGGTTAAACCTCCGCGAAAGAATCTACTCGCGAACGCGCGCGTCCTTGTAACGGTTTGCTTTATAGAGTGAAAAACCTGGCGGATCTAATCACGGCTGCCGCTCCGATTTGATTTGATCTGTATCCGGCCGAAGATTGCTATTGGCCTACTCGGGATTCGAGGTTTGCAGTGCCACCGCGATCAGCACCGTGAAAATAGCACCGATGACATGGTTAGCCGATTGGACTGGTTTAGACTAGAGTACAGTGACGTTCAAGCCGAGATTTCCTTAAGCGAGCAATTTTATCGAACCTAAATTCTACAAATCAAACGATCAATGAATCGTATACAGTTAAAATTTCAAATTGATCAAATACTTCTTTTAGCTCGTCAACACAACCAGGTCAACAACCTGAAACACTCAAAAATTTAAATAATTTATATGGCGAGTTCGGATAATAGAGACTCTACTATATCGTGGATTACACGAACGGATATGGTTCAAACCAGAGTTGTGCTAATTCAAATACGTTGTAATTGAATTACGCAATTGAATTAATAAATATGTAACTGAATTACATAATTCAAACCTTTCAGTTAATTCAATTACCAATTATTTCAATCAGATGTGTAATTGAAATACAATATAATTATAATACAGCTGTCCAAATTATATCCCAGAACTATGCAGAAGTGCGATATATATTTATGTTTTTATGTATTTTTATGTATTTTCTATTCCTCGTCCTCGTTATTCGTAATTAATGTAATACAATTACAAAGTATTTTGTAATTGTACTCCAATTGCAATTACGAATTACATTGTAATTTAATTGAACGAAGATCTGAATTATAAATTACAATATGACTGTATCGCAATGTAATTCAATTACTTTGCGATTATAATTCCTGGAGTAATCCAATCGTAATTCTGCACAACTCTGGTTCAAACTGCGTCGTGCTTGGTGCCATTTTAATCAGAAAAAGGTCAGGAACGTGTTAGCAAACGTTTCACAGAAGAATAATTGAAAGCAAAAGAGCTACCTCACGTTTTACGTAAAAAAAGTTGTTTCGAGGCATTACTCCACTTCAACTTAGGGAAGTGTCGACCCTAATTGTCGACCTCCGAAGCAGACAGAGTCGAAACGAATTGAATCCACTCGAAGCCATTGTCCCGAGGGCTCGTGCTCCTCCACAATGAAACAACGGGGTCTCTCGGCGACCTTGAAAACGCGGGTGCCATTGCTAAACTGTCGAGACACATTCGGCACAGTCCATTACCAGGTTTCCCGCGAGTGAACACCGACGAGACGCGACGTGTCGCGACGCCGCACGTTCATATCGCGGCAGCTGCACACAATCTATGTACATATACACGCGTATATGTGTGTATGGCATAATTCGAGGGAACGCTAACTGGCCCATTGCGCGACACGTCGCGAATTCAAAGCCCGAAACGCGCTCGCAGAGACCGGAAAACGGCGGAGCGTGGTTCGACCGAACACGAAGAGCAGCTCCGTGAGTATCGAAACACTTCGCGCCGGTAATTCCCTCTGAAAGCCGGCTAATATTTGGGCCAATTTCGGCCCCGACCGTAAATTATAGGGGACCGTTCCGCTTCAGAGACTGTTTCCCCAAAACCGGTTCGGGATACGACCTTTTTCAACTTCGGAGGACCTTGACTCGTGGCTAGGTCTGTTCCGGGGCCGGCGTTGCTAATGGTTTTTCATTGATATTGGCGCAGACTGCGCTGAAGAGGTTGTCCTGGCATCGTGAAGAGTTAGGATGTTTTTATTTCGTTGTTTTTATTTCGGATTTAATTGGAAACAACTCCTAGCCATTAATATTGTGTGTGCGAATCAGACTCCTATATAGGAGTATATACATACTTCTATTGTAGTCAAATTTTAACTGATATTGGAGAATATGTGTGTATAGAATAAATATGAATTTTTTTCTTTTCTTGGTAAAATATAAACGTCAAACATTTCTAATCGCGATCGTAAAATAAATTATACTGCATCGGGTTAATTGATGCAGACAATTTTTGTTTTACTTAAAAATTGGCAGTCTACTTATAACACATTTTCCATATGGCACAACATAATGAATTTAGACGACCTTCATACAACCTACCGTATTTGTTATAGAAGGATTGATCGTAAAATGAGATTGATATGAATCTAAATATGGCTGCCATAAAATTGTCAGAAGTGTCCACCTCCCTTAATAAACCTGTTACTTTAAAATGTAACTAGCCAGATCTAATAATATCACTTCCTAATAAAAAACAATGTTGAACCTGTATTTTTTGTTGCTCCATGAGTAGAATTACCAATGTAAATATCTTCGAGTTTGCTACTCGGCCTACCGAGGCTAAAAATTTTACGATCTGTTCCTTTCCAAAAAAAGTTTGCCGAAACCTGATCTAACAGAAATGATAGGGGTACAAGTAAAGGGAATTGTATGGAGCAACTCCGTAGGTGCCAACCGGTCACCATAACAAAACCCAATGGTGGAATCTCGACGGAAGAAGGGAGAAAGACTCGGTCCCACGTGGCTTCTCTCTATTTAACCTCGAGACTTCCATTCGCGAAGGCTAGCGAACGCATTAACGCTCTCTTTTTCTCCTCCTTGTCGCCTGGGTTTCTACCCCTCTTTTTGTTCCCTGTGTTCCCTCTGTTCCTTCAGAAGGGCAGGATCGTTTCTCGAATCGTTTCCACGAGTTCGCGTGCGAAACGAACGATTACACCGTCGCTCTCTCGCGAGAAGAAAAAACGTCGGGATTTATTATTGCTCAACGCGTAATCACCTTCTCACCCTTGAATGGGCCTCGCGTGAATGTCACGTGTTTTTCACGCCACGTGCTACGCCTATTTAATGACGCGTCTCCTGCAATTTGTGTCGCAACGTTTGTGCCATTTTTCGAACGGTGTAACATACGCACTACTGTGCAAAAGAATGAAGCACCCAGTATAATTATAAGATATAATGACAAACAATATCTTTATGTAGAAATTGTATTCTACAATGATTGATTTATTGCATTTAAAGTATTAGATAATCCGCAGTAACACAAATATTCTCAGAACTATTCAATTAAACAGCGGAATCCTTTTTCAAGACTTACTGTGCTTTTATTTGATTTTTTACGCTTATCTATTAACACTAGGTTTACGGAGCTGTGGAAATAACTATTTCACATTACTTTATAAACATAACAAGGATGTGTCTATCCAAATTTTTGGCTATTTTTCCAATAATATATACCCAAAGAAATAAATTTGGTAAATAATTCCTCAGGAAAGCACCTTTACAATCTTAATAATCGCAAATTAAGAATATTAGAACCCGTCATTGTGACGGGTCCCGTAAATCTAGTGTTAAATATGGCCGGATGCTTGTTTCTTTTGCCGAGCAGTGCATCTTAAATATTATTCAGTCCTTTCGGAAAAAATTTTGGAAATCGTGAGTTGTCATGTTTTGGTCAGAGGCTGTGTTACTGGAAAGTAACGAGAAATGTATGGCCCCCTAATTGAGGATCATGTTGTGCAAAGCGGGCGCATTAACGTCGAGTTTTCTGCAACTCTGCCGACTCGCTGCTTTAGCTTCTTAATTAATACCTGACGCTTCCCTCAATCCGCTGACTCGAAGTTTAACTCGCCAGGATTAAGAAACGCGGGATTGTTTGGAGGAAATTATGTAGCCGAGTGTTTCTTAAGCTGCCGGATGCCAGCGGAGCATTATGCTACCTGTAGATCCCGTCCACTTTATAACGATTAAATAGCGAACCTCCATAGGCAGAATTCGAGACACTGTGTCTTAACGTCAACTACCAACCATTCAAAAAATAATAAATTCCTAACATTACGTAAAGCCATATCTGATATAATATTATTTATGTGCCGAAAGAATACGTGGCACACGTTGAGAAATGATTTACACCTTGAAACTATATAAACTCTAGCTTTTGCCCACGGCTTCGCTCGCACAGGAAACCGTTTAATGCCCTCGGAAAATGAAACCTTTCAACCCCCCATTCTCCCCTATATAATTTCAAATTTATGTCATGTCGCCATCTTAGATTTAAAAATTGATGCCATTTTTGTTATTAACGTTCCAAGAAACTTCAATAACGACACCCATACCGATTTTTAGGCTTATTTGCACCATTTTACCGCATTTGTCAAATATAAGTTTGAATTAAATTTATAAAGAGTTGATTCATGAAAAACTACGACGTACCCAAGGATTATGACTATTTGGTTTATACTTAAAGTATCTCTTTCGTCGTCGTGGCCATCTCGCGGCGGTCGCGGTGTGGGTAGTTTCGCGCCTCGAGACGTAAACGTTACAAAATTGTCCCGAAACATATTTGGGGCTATTGATTTCTACCGATCGATGATAATCTATGTCGTTTAATTCCATTTCGCTTTTCGCGTTGCTCTGTAGATCTCTCTGACGGTTAACTTTGAAGCAACGGTTCAGCGATAAGATAATAATTACGTACTTATATATTAGTTTCCAGATACATTTACGGAAATAAGACAACTTCAAAGCGAAATAATTGATGGTGTGTCGCGTAGACAGATTATTGTATTGGGTTGGCACTATGTGCAATATAGAGATTTGAATATGAATAGGTTAGAGACTAGGATGCGCGCGCAGATCAGGTAACGCGGCAAGATTCATTTCGATGAATAACAAGTAACGACCGTTGTTATAATAAATAAAAGCAAGCGTTGTCAATGTTCTCTCGTTGTGTAAATGTCACAAATATTATAAAGAGTTCTGTTATATTCACACAATATCGACATAAAAGTATAATAAACATTATTTTACATTGATTAAATGCTGTGTAATTTAATGTATGTGTAACAACGTAAAGCAAAGATCCACAACAATAATTGTATCAATGAACATTAAGACCAAGTTTCAAGTAAATCCGACCACGAACGAAATATTCCTCGTACAAACGTTGCAACCCCTTTTCACCCCCTTAGCGGTTGAATTTCGAAATATCCTTTCTTATCCCTTGTATAGATCATAAAGGAAACCTCTGTGCAACATTTCAGCTTTCTATGTCCAAGGGTTTAGCCTGGGCGTTGATGAGTGAGTGAGTCAGGACAGCGTTTTTATAGATATAGATAAATAGATTGCCTGATACTGTATCAATTTTATTGTCGTCTGGAGAGAAGTCGGAGAAAAGATTAGGGGCGGGAGCCACAACTGTTCGTCACCCCTAGTTTGGTTCAGACTTTATACTAATATGTAGTGACGGGCATACAATACTCTGTCTTGCAAAGTTTTCGAACAAATCAATCACCACAGAGTTTCGAATCAATTCGATATTTATTAGAAATTCTTGAAAGTCTTGAAGTCTTGAAAATTTTAAAACTCTTGATAATCTTAATACGCAGACTGCATGATTTTCATTATAATTTTATCATAATATTATAATATTGGTATGTTCATACTGTTATTCATCCCAATGCTGACATGACGTAATCATTGTTTCGTGATAGACGTAACATTTCAAGAGTTTCAATTCTTACAAACCTTCCAAAGTTTTGAGGCTTTCAAGATTTTCAAGACAATGAAGTCTTTCGAGACGTCCAAGAGTTTCAAGAGCTCTAAGCTTCGAATTATGTTGTAAGTGATTCGATCATTTTGTCGTAAATATCGAATATGGCGACTACAACACAATTGATTGGAAATTTAACAATTAAATAAAATTGAGTTTGACTCGAGATTCCGTCTATTTTTTAACTTGCCATTTGCGTAAGTTTAAAAAAAATTCATTTTCGTACAAGTTCATTAACAAATATTTTCCTGGAATAGTAGACACATTCTTGATGATACTTGCTGTTAATATTAACCCTTTGCACTCGGAGCTATTTTAACTGGAAAATTAAACATTTCTTGCGATCTAGAATATTTCCATCGTGTATGATTTTTTAAATTTGGTAGATATCAAATTGATGTAATACTTCATACAATACTTAAATGTTGAGTAATTGATTAGATACCGACAGATCTAATAATGTAAACAATATTTTAGTTAATAGGACAGCAATTATTAATATCGCCTCAGAGGCGTCACTGGAGTGCTAAGGGTTAAACACACTATTTTACTTCGACGTATTATATATAAAATCCCATAAAAACCGCAGGACGTATTCCTAGACGACTTTATACGTCAATGGATCGCTAAACAGCTTTTTAAAAATCAATTTAAAAATCGATCCTTTTGATCACTTAGCTCGTTAGCACTTCATGTAACATAAAACCATGTACGCTACCAGCAGCCGCTGCCAAACTATGTAACTTTCGCAGTAGTCTCATAAAATGTAATACCTAGCGGAGATATCCCAGGTGATGAAGTTAGGCAAAGCACCTGTGTATTACTAGCCCGAAACAAGCCGAGGATGCGACTCGCTCGCCCGTACGACACCGCGACGCCCGCGTCCCGGCGCGTCGTTGTTTAACGCCGTGAATTCCTCGCGAGTCTTAGGAATTCAAGTGTCGCAGCTGAAATTACCAACTAGCGTGAACTTCGTCGTTCAATCATAGACATTGCTCGCTCTCGGAGTTTCCAAGTCAAATTGTGAACGCCGGGACTTGAAGTTTGCGTATTAACATGTCGGGTTACTTCGGACAAGCGAGCCTCCTCCATCGCAAAAACGCTGGACAAAATTCATTATGTCTCTGCTAATTATGTTAAAGCAGACCTTAAGCATTCTGGGCTCTTGACACTAAAGTAAGCACAATAATGGATCGATCTACAAAATTGTGGCATTTATATGTATTGTCTGCAAACCTCGCTACCCTGATAAAATTGTTAAAACTTTCTCGTTTTTAATAAGTTTTAATTATACTTTTACCAACATATTCTAGACACTTTTCTGATTAATATGATACCAAACACGATACAGTTCGGGCTATTATCGCTTGTTTAATCCACGATTAAATGGAATTCATTAGATCCTCGATTATACGAACGACATTTGAATTCTCCTAATAAACTGCGATCGTGTAATATTTTTTCTAGTATGAGAAACTACCCTAACGGAGGGTGTTTTAGCTTATTAAACGGTAAGTTTGCTGCTTGGTTTAGAGCGAGATTTTAAATAATTTCGCAAATTTTCGTATAAACTGCATTTCACGGAAACGGTGCTGCCTTATTTCCTCGTTTCGCATCCCGGCGGCACCGAAAAGCGAACGTCATTGTGTATTTAGCGACCAGAGAAATAATACACGAAAGACGCAGGTAGCGTGCACATCAAAACTGCATTCGCAAAAAGTTATGGATCGTAGACCCCCGCAGAGGCGAAGCCCGGGCTGACCTAAATGTAGATCAGCATACTGCGGAGTCGCATTAATGCTTCAGGAAACTGCGAACAAAAGTTTAATCTCCCTACGAGATTCTATTCGTTTCCTTTCCGTATCTCTCTTTCCCTCTGACTTGTACTCCTTGATTTTTTCTCTCATCTCTCTTCCTCCCTCCTTTCTTTATCCCCTTTTGCGTCATACTCGAAACTTTTCCCGTAAGAAAGTTGAACCAGTTCGCAACTGCGATAACAAGAAACGTCGCGCTGCTCCTTCGCGAATTAAGAAACAAAAGCTGTCCTTTTGACGGCGCATTATAGCCAGCTGTCGCTACAAATATCCGCCGAAGATTACGCTCGTCGAATGGATAACAGTCGGTTACAAGCCGAGGGATCCCTGCAGCGAATTAAGGACGTCGATTCTTTTATTGCTTTCCGAGAGAGATTAGGTGTCAGCAGGGGATGAAGAAGGCAACGGGGATTTTTTCGAATTAGGGCGTTCTGGCGAAGATTTTTACGCGATCACGAGATCTTGTTGGTAAGCCTCTTCGTTAGACCATCTTCTTGCAGCCTCCTTGGCAATTTTCATTCAAACGAGGTCCTGGATGTACCTGCAGTAATTGTCGAAAAATAATGACTGATACAAATTTTTGATTAATCTTAATAGGTCGAATGTATTAACTTGCTTAAATTTATTTAATTTTACGAGTGTCTTAATTTCAGCTGAGCCAGTTAATAACACAACTAATTCATTCATAAATCCATAAATCACCTCGTTTAAGTATCTATTATGTTAAAAATTACATACAATCTCTATAAATTTTCATTTTTCTAAGGCAACATTTGAACCGCTCACTTGCCAAATCGATTAACTCCATAAAACAGACAGTGGAGAAATGTGATGAAATAATATACATTGTTTTTCAAAATTCCCTTTAAAATTGAAACTGCGATAAACATCGTATAATGCATAAATACAGATGTAGCTTTCATATAAGGACATGTAGAATGAATAAGATAGAATAGCCTTGGTGTAATAGTTATTGATATCAGAACTTTTGGGTGACCGAAGGAGTTAACCGACTTGACAAGTGAAAAGAAAGTAATAACATCAAAATCAGTCTTCAAATCATATTTTTTATTGCAGAAAAAGTTCATTATTTTATATATTTGAGGTCCCGTCATACCGATTTGTTCTTAAGCTTTTGTAGTAATTATGTTTAATAGGAGGAATGAATTTTAACAGATCCATCATATCTTTCTTCTTTTCTCTGGTCACAGTTCTACCTATAGGATATAGCATAGGCTGTCTATATTTTTCAAACCTAGTGGTCTATCTGCTCCAGAGTTTTTTATATTTATGGCACTAAATTCTGAATCTTGATTAAAGTCATTACAGTACGGAGTTAATCAGAATGGCTTCTGAAATAAATTATTCGGCGACCAAAACATATTTTGTCGTTTAAGGGTGTTAATCTGTATTATTTGGGAAATTTATGAAAATATAAATTAAAAATGTTATGACTGAAGCAAGTGATTTGACACTTCAGTCTAAACTATATTTCAAAAAGTGGAGTTAATCGATTTGGCCTGTGAATGGCTCATTCATCAAATAACTTTAATGGCGTTAATCTGTATTATTTGGGAAAATTTATTAAAATATAAATAAACAATGTTACAACTGAACCAAGTACTTTGATACTTCAATTTAAAATATTTCAAAAAGAGGAGTTAATCGATTTGGCCAGTGAACGGCTCATTCATCAACTAAATGTAATGGTGTTAATCTGTATTATTTGGGAAATTTATTAAAATA
>CM052189.1:6986534-6997647 GCA_028455805.1 Lasioglossum figueresi | reverse complement strand
TCTGCAGCATGTCGCGGAGCCGCGAGTAGCAATAGAGAGGCGACGGTGCTGCCGCCTATCGTGGCTGTCGATATACTACCGAATAATGAGAATTACGCGTCGTAAACGTAAAAGTAAGACTTTTGAGGCAAATAGCCCCCTAGATTGATCTTTTATCTACCGATTTTGACTAATAAGAAACCCCATCTTTGAATTATTGAGAAATCAGAAGTGGAATCCCGGACCCTTGCAATCCTCGCGTACGTATACGTGGTCTAGCGGTGTGTGAGTGTACTGTGATGATTGTGTGCAGTCACGCGCGAGTGTCGTCTGTCTAGGAGACGCAGTCCTTAAGGCGTTAGGACACAGTAATATTTTGAAAAAATCTAAAATTTTCTTTTATGGAAAAATTATATTCGCAAACTCGAGTTCTATTGCATTAAAATGTTAGTTATCTTCATTATAATATCTATTAGGCATTTACGATCGATTTTTTTAAATTTTCTCATTATTATGTTATGTGTAAACAAAATTAAGAAATTTTCTAACGAAATTCAGTACATAAAAAAATATCTGGCATTTTGTTAATCATTGTACACTGTTTCATTAATTTTTTCTACTTCTTATTTCGTGTGTTTATTTTATACCAGCAAATATTGCTATTATATACAGGGTGTCCCATAATTTATGGTAGAAATTAGGTCAGGTCGATTCTATGGCTGCAAATAAGACTAAAATCAAGAATACCAAAATTGCTTGGGAGGCTTCGTTTTCAAGGAAATTTGATTTAAATATTAGTCGATACACGCTTCCTTATGGGGTTAGGACACAGTAATATTTTGAAAAAATCTAAAATTTTCTTTTATGGAAAAATTACATTCGAAAACTCGAGTTCTAGCTTCGCAATTGCATTAAAATGTTACTTATCTTCATTATAATATATATCAGGCATTTGCGATCGATTTTTTTTAAATTTGCTCATTATTTTGTTAAGTATGAATAAAAAATTATACAATTTTCTACCGAAATTCAGTCATTAAATTTGAAACGTCTGGCATTTTGTTAAATACTGTACACTGTTTCATTAATTTTTTCTACTTCTTATTTTGTCTTTTTATTTTATACAAGAAAATATTGCTATTTGTATACAGTGTGTCCCGTAATTCATGGTAGAAATTAGGTCAGGTCGATTCTATGGTTGGAAATAAGACGAAAATCAAGAATAACGAAATTTTATGGGTGACATCGTTTTTAATCAAATTAAATTTAAATATCAGTCGATACACGCTTGCTTAAGGGTTTAGGACACAGTAATATTTTGAAAAATTTAAAATTTTCTTTTATGGAAAAATTACATTCGCAAACTTGAGTTCTACCTTAGCAATTGCATTAAAATGTTAGTTATCTTCGTTATAATATCTATTAGGCATTTACGATCGATTTTTTCAATGCCTAGAGAATATATTACAGTTTATGACATTTTTGGGATTTTTGATATAGTTAATTCGCTTTGTAGGAATACTGCACACCAGTTTGCCATCTGGAAGAAAAGATATTCCGAGCAAAGCCGACGAAAGGCATAAGATCAAATTATTTTTTCAATATTATAAGCATTTTTTTATAGTTCATAATATAGTAAACTGAAACACAAAATCTTATATTAATCGACCATTCACTTTTTTCTTTACTGTTGTTTAAAAATCTGATATTTTGCCCACTTGTTACTGCGTCCTAACCGCTTAATAAATAACCGATGTCACTATCAACTCGAGCATAACGTTCCAATTCGATACAAGTCGGGAATAATCTTATTCTGATAGTAAACAAGCTGACATTGTACAATGTACAAACACGGGCGCAACAGCATCTTGTAGTGAAACCCGTGACATCGGTTATTTATTAAGGACGCGTGTACTCCACTGATGTTTAACCCTTTCGGTTATGGCATCCTCATATAAGGACACAAAAATATCATAATTTAATTCAGGCTTAGACTTGCTTAGCAAAGCCATGATTTTTTTTCTCCAGGAATAAATAATTCGTGACTGAAAGGGTTAAATTTAATTTTCTTGAAAACGAAGCCTCCAACGCAATAGAATCGACCTCACCTAATTTGTACCATGAATTATGGGACACCCTGCATAATTCGAGCAATTGCATAATACACATACATTGGGTGAACATTAGCTTAAAATTACGTTGGGATAAAACTTGTCACAATGGTCTGTGTCTCTTCTTTTGAATAAAAAAAACACTGTGCGAACTGTGTGCATATGAACACTGAATGAATAAATTTTTTTTACAATGTTTTGTTAATTAGCTCTGGAAATATGCATATGTACGTGCACACGTTTGCGGTTAGCGTTAAGCGGATAGGAACCGAAAGAATCAGTGGAACCGTCGAACACAAATTAACTCGTCTTTCCCAATTAAGAGTTTAACGATCAAACTTTGTTGCGTTATCTTGTTCCACTCGTAGGAAGGTTTCATTAAAGCCGAAGCTCCGTGGTAATTGTCCGCTCGTTAATACAACGGCAATAATCGACTCCGCCGCGGGGATTGAAGACTCGCTGTACAATACGGTTTAAAAGTTCCAAACAGATTATCATTAAAGAAAAAACAAAAATAAAACAAACCTTCCGTAAACAAGCGGAGATCTCGTTCAAAATATGAATCCATCCTAACAATTGAATACAGTGACAGTAAAAAATAAAAACGTAACAATTGCTGTACAATCATTCTCGAGAAAATGTTCATATAAAAAACACAATAAAAAAGTGGGGGTAAAAAGTACATTCGAATTAAATGAACAAAGTGCAGATTGTTGACGCGTTACAATCGTAGAAAATAAATATCTTTTTAACATTTTTCAATTTTTTTAAAAATCAGGCTCCCTTTCCGTTGTTAAATAGATTAGCAGAGGTAAAAAGGGTTTTGAAAAAATGTTGTGGTTTGACATACAGGTTTCCCCAGTTTCAAATCGAGTCCTACGCAGAAGATCGTACGGATCGCGATCCACCGATCGGATCGAATGACTCGTGGAGGCACGATCCGTGGGCGTGCTACGCTGCTTTGCGATCGGAAGACGCTTGCGAAGCCGGTTGCCGTGTGCAAAATGCGAATAAAGAAAGTTCCATGGGCACGGTAACTCATTACCGTGAGACTGCTTTCGGCTCGGGCTCAGGCTCGGGCTAACTCGCGCGAACGCCGACGCCGCGCCGACGACTTTGCGCCTTTTACGTTTAAGTTCGCCGATAAATTTATCCCCAGCCTTATCCGGCGTAATTGCCGTCGTAACGTATTTCGCGGACTTTTATCTGCGTTTGACGATCCGACGGACAAATTTTGTTGATCCCTTCGCCGGTACGGGGTCCGTTTAACGAAAATGAGAGAGCTTAGTCTCGCGTCGGCTCTTATTAACTTTGCTTACCTCATTCGAGACAGTATTAGTTGTGCGACAAAGTTTTAATCTTTTTCAGTCGTTCGCACGTAATGACCAGACTCCGGACTTTTATACAAAATAAAAATTATTTGCCTTAATTGCCGGGTGCAGGAGTTACGTAGACGTCCACTTCATTTTTTATCTCATGATTTGCATCTTCAAAGATGATTCGTTGCTTTAAATGTTCAGATTCAAAAATTTTTGTTGGCGTTAACAAATTTTTTCTCCTACTGAAAACGACGTCAACTTGAAGATCAGTCTTTGCAACAATCCCGGTAGATTTTATTTAAAAATTGCTCTTGCACCGGAAAAAGCAGATTCTATGCAAAGACGGTTTCTTCACATGTTCAGATTCAAAAAATTTCTGTCGTGCATAAAAACTTTTGTCTCCTACTGAAAACGACGTCAACTTGAAGATCAAAGTCTTCGCAACAATCCCGGTAGATTTTATTTAAAAAATGCTCTTACACTGGAAAAAGCAGATTCGATGCAAAGACGGTTTCTTCACATGTTCAGATTCAAAAATTTCTGTCGTGCATAAAAACTTTTGTCTCCTACTGAAAACGACGTCAACTTGAAGATCAAAGTCTTCGCAACAATCCCGGTAGATTTTATTCAAAAAATGCTCTTGCACCGGAAAAAGCAGATTCTATGCAAAGACGGTTTCTTCACACGTTCATATTCAAAAATTTCTGTAGCGCTTAAACAATTTTTTCTCCCACTGAAAACGACGTCAACTTGGAGATCAAACTTTTCGCAACAATCGCGGTAGATTTTATTTAAAAAATGCTCTTGCACCAGAAAAAGCAGATTCTATGCAAAGAAGGTTTCTTCACATGTTCAGATTCAAAAATTTTTGTTGCGCTTAACAAATTTTTTCTCCCACTGAAAACGACATCAACTTGGAGATCAAACTTTTCGCAACAATCGCGGTAGATTTTATTTAAAAAATGCTCTTGCACTAGAAAAATCTGATTCTATGCGAAGACGATTTCTTCACATGTTCAAATTCAAAAATTTCTGTAGCGCTTAAAAAATATTTTGAAAAATTGAAACTGCCACGAATTTGAAGATTGGAGTCTCCTCTTTTCAAAGAGATAACGAAATTCAACGTACGACTTTTCCTCGCCGTTTTATAGTGCTTCGATCGAGAGCAGCGCCGCGGGCATTAGTCGCCGATTCATATTGGCCACGATTATCGGAGAGTCTGAATGAGACAAGCCCGGACAATGCTATGAGGATGATCGTCGGTCGTGTCCGTTATCTTCGTGTGAATGCACTTGCGTCGTCGGTGTGGCGTCGGTCAGTTTCGAACGGAGGAAAATAGCTGGTACGTAACGAGTGTATCCGGTACAAAAGCGAGATCAAAGGCGAGGTCGGCGAAGCTTCTCCCGCGACGTCGAGGAATCGAAACGACGCGACGTCTCCTCTTTCGATTCGACACCTTCTATCGCGTTCGATACCAGTCGAGAGAGAACGAGGCGGAACGAGACAGACCGAAGTAGCTTCTTCAACAATCGCTCGACTTCGAATCCCAAGCCGAACAAAAATAGACGACGCTCTGTCAAACCTTCTTTGTCTCTGAAGTTAATCTTCGAAGTGGAAGCTCGCAAGAAACCTTGTTCAGGAAATTTGTTCATGTATATTTTAAGCGTTACAGAAATGCAGAATACGCTTTCGAACCTTTTTCGCTCCCGAAGTTAATCTTCTTAATCAATTAAACGGTTTCGATTTTTTGACACATGTTTGCCTGGTCCGAAAAATTCGAAAAAAATCGAAAACTTAAAATTGTTGAGTTTATATTGAAGTTATCAGGTGACCACGTTTATATTAAGTATTACGTGTTATTATGATTGTCAACATATATTGAAGTTATCTGGTGACCACGTTTATATTAAGTCCTATGTGTTATTACGATTATCAACGTATAGCTTCAATATAAACTCAACAATTTTAAGTTTCTGGAATTTTTAAAAAATCGATCTAGCAGTCAAAAATTCGGGAAAAATTCATAATCGTGTACGCTATAAGGTAGAATGTTCATGAATTTTTTACTTAATTTCTTGGACTTTGAAACTTTCCACAGAGCGTATTCTTTGGGAGCACTATCGATTTGAATGAAGAAGGTTCGTACAGCAGACGTATACATAGGGGCATTATATTCGCAGAACTTTTCCATATAAAATGTTCAAATACATTTCGATGTTCGTGCGAGCGAGTTCTGAAAACAGGGAACATTTTCTAAACCTCCTTCGTTTACGGAGAAATAAAGAGCTGGAGAAATGAGGAAACATGTATCCGGGGCCGGTGTGTATTTTCGAGAGCTCTAATAAAAAGCTTTAATTAATAGCAAACGTGGAACCGGGGCGAAGTCGGTTTATTTCGAAAACTCACGAGCGAGCAACTACCGCGACGCGTCTTCGTCCTGTTCCGTGCTCGGGGCCGTTTGCGCGCTGAAATATTTTAATTCCTGACGGTTTTTCCCGAGGCCCGCAGGCCCTAGACATTTTTATGCGCGACAGTACTAGCGATCTCCTTTGATCTTTGCCGGGGAAAACTCGCATAACCTCTGCCTCTGTGCCGACCGCGGAGCTTGAAAAATCCCACTGACTCGGATGTTCGTAGATCGAGGTGTCCGCTTTGAGTACTATATTAAAACCGGCTTCCGGTTTGCTTGCAACTTGCTGGATCGCCAGGCAATTTATTCGAGCATTTTTCTATCGATAGGTCCACGGAGGAGTTTGACGTTTAGAGTTCGATTTTAACGAGATTTTTCTCAGATGGTGGATCAGATTTTTCTGAGGTCGTAATGGTACATGGTGGTCCGGTTGGCGACATGCTTGGAATATAAAATAAGTGGCTCGAAAGGGATTGTTACAGCATTTTATGCAATTTGTGACGAGCAAGAGTGGAACACGAAATAGAAGGAACATCAATTTGATATTGGTGGTTCGTTATTTTCGATTTCTTCATATTATTTAAAGCAGAATTCTAGATTTTATGCAATTTATGAGAAGAATGAGTGGCTGAAATACAGAATTGTAAAAATATTATAAGAATTTAGGAACATTCTCTTCGTAACTGTCGCAGAGGTCTCTACCGTATCTGTCAAAGTTTCATCCCCACCAAGGGGAAGCCTCCTTGGAACTAGTCGAGCAGTACCAGGCATCAATGATACTTACACTAAATGCAAGTGAAGGAAAAGATTGCAATTTTTCTCATTTTTTATTACTTAACACGTTCAATTTGATATTGACGGTTCGTTATTTTCTATTTCTTCAAATTATTAAAAGCAGAATTCTAGATTTTATGCAATTTATGAGAAGAATGAGTGGCTGAAATACAGAATTGTAAAAATATTTCAAGATCATCGGTAGTACATGTAGCGATGGACATTCAATACTCTGTCTTGCAAAGTTTTCGAACAAATCAATCACCACGGAGATTCGAATCAATTCGATATTTATTCGAAATCAGAAATTCTTGAAACTCTTGAAATACTTGAAGTCTAGAAAATTTTAAAAGTTTTGATAATCTTAATAAATATTATACTTTTTATAATATTGGTACGTTCATACTGTTATTCATCCCAATGCTGACATGACGTAATCATTGTTTCGCGATAGACGTAACATTTCAAGAGTTTCAATTCTCACAAATCTTCCAAAGTTTTAAGGCTTTCAAGATTTTCAAGACAATGAAGACTTTCAAGACGTCCAAGAGTTTCAAGAGTTCTAAGCTTCGAATTATCTTGCAAGTGATTCGAATTTTTTCTCGTAAACATTGTTACACACTGTCGTACACTAAGTAAGTACATGTTAAACGATCCATTTAAAAGCATGTGGACACTTCTTTAATTCTTACAACCACCTGAAAAAAATTACGATGTCTTTGGTAAATTTGATTACCTCGTATGTATCGCAGTTCGTACAGCGTTAGAGAACATATTTTAATAATAATTGATTAAATATCTCACCGATAATGTTAAAAAATAATTATATCTTTTTTTATCTACATATCCACCGCGTGCTTGTATGACCACGCGTTTACTAGTCGTGGCATTCTGGCTATATTCACTTTTTCATTATTTCAGAGTATCAATAAGTTTCCACTCAGATTCTAAGATGTCCCACAAATGTTTTTCAGGTTTGGGACATTGTTTTCGGACTTGTCTATCTACGTGATCCCATTATTTGCTTTTATTTATTTAAAAAAATTGAATAACACAACTGTTTATTTTGGTACTAATAAAACACATTACGTACATATTCATAATGGACTTCAGCAGCAAATATTGTTCGATAATAAAAATACGCATTATATGTCACAAATTTCATGAACACGGTACCTAAGTGTCCACATATTTTTCAGCATCAGTGTATGCGCCAGAAACATATATTTTATAACAAGTTTAAGACTGTAGAATATATTTCCACGAAAAGAGAAGATGGCATTATAAAAAATGCAGTATAAAACAAAGCACATAAGTTTGCTCAATTGTCGATAAAAATCGGCTCGGCAGGTAACGTGTCGATGAAACTTTTACTGTCGAATTGGTCTCGTTTCTGTAATTATTCGTTTCGTTTCTGTAATTATTGGTCTCGTTCTAACGTATGGCAAAGTTTGTTTAATAATGTGAGGGAAATGAGATGTTCGGGGATTTGCAGTTTCCACGAAAATTCTGTCCCCAGCCCCCATATGTCGTTCGTTCCCATTCTTCTCGATGGTCGGTCTGTTCTCCCCGAGTACCATCTGAAAACACTCGGCGTGCCCTTTCACAACCTTCTTCCCTGCTCCCCACCGGGTTCCTAAGCCGATGGGCTATTCACGGCCCTGACAGGGCCGGCCTTTGAGGTGCATGACCTGTGTGCAACTGCACAGAGAGGCAGAGCGAAACAGAAAGAGCAAAAGAGGGAAAGAGAAAGGGAGAGAGTCGCGCATAGAAATGCTCCGTGAAACGATCGCTATTTCTGCTCATATTGCGTGCTCCCTTTGATCATTACTCGCTGTTTATCATACCCGGCACGGTTTACAACTGTGCCACACGCGAACGACTACAATTAAGAAGAAGTCGACACCGATTCGAAAACATTCGCACGACTCAATCCGCCGACCCTTGTTTTATGTTCGATGGTATAGTTGGTACAGTGCATGTAGATACACGTTTGATGATGGTCAGTTGTTGAGTGCAGTGTTCGGAGTCTTTGGTACCACTTTAGGACCTGCTGAATAATTGTAGGCGTTGCATTAACCCTCCGACGGCTGTGCCTCAGTCTATTTTCACCGGGAACATCCAAATTGTCATTTAACACTAAACCTGCCGAGCACTAAAAGCGATTAAAACGTTTTAACTTATGAAAATGACAATGCTCTATTTATTTCTATTCTCTGCAATTTTGATTACAATGTATGCTTGGAGAAAGAAACTTGCCCAATCAATTTCCATGTAACCAACATCGTCGTTCCAATAATTGCAAAATGAAAAATATAAAAGCGGTCATTTGACCGGCAGTGGTAGGTTCAGTGTTAAGGGAGTAGAATCCTTTTTCCAGGATTGCAAAGGCGCGGGATTCGCGTTCTCATTTCTCGATAATGCAAACACAGGGTTTTTCGGTAGTCAAAAACGCTAGATAAAAGATCGATCTAGAGCGCTATCGCCCTCAAAAGTCCTATTTTTTCATTTACGAAGCGTAAATTACATTATTCGGAAGCATACAACTGCGCGTGCAGCTACAGCGGGTGTAGAAAGTATTCGTACACCTTTTAAAATAGAATAACTTTTTTGTAATTGCACCAAACGGTCTGATTTTTTATAATCAATTAAAAACATTTGTTTACGAAAAGATATGCAAAAAAGATTTTCCAAAAATTATAATTTACAAGGTTACATGCTCAAATAAAAAAGACATTTTTTTAAAACTTTTTTATTTGGGTTCTTAAAGAAAATTTAAAATATATGTTTTGTAGATCTATGTAGTTACACGCATGCTGAAAATTTCATCGGAATAGATTAACATACACACGAGGTACAAGCGGATAAAAATGGTGAAAATCACCATATTCAATTCCAAATTATCATAGTTTTACACGACTTTTGATCAGTTTCTGCTTCAAATTCACAGAATCGTACATCTTTCGATGCGTGTCGTTTTTTCCTGCGTCAAACGATTTCGATGAAATGTTCAGCATACAATTAAAAGAAGAAAGAAATTTTCATTTCGTTCCTGTGTATTGCAGTCCATGCAAACATTTTTTGTTTTGCATAAAGATCCGCAGTCTAGTTGCAAGATTCCAGGCTAAGTTGCTGCAAAAGTATTTTTACATTGATTGTAACAGTTGATGTAATTGATGCTATGTAGTACAGTTTCTCGGTGACTAACGGTGATATCATAACCTTGCGAAACGATGAACGTATTGTGACAAACATCCGCAATCCAGTAGCCGGAATTATATGACGACGCTAAATAATGCACAGAAACGTAATAAGGTGCAGTGGCGCGCTGTTTATTATGTTGCCTCCAGAGTGGTTCTAAACATAGTCATTAACACGTTCCCGACTGCGTGACCCACCGGTGCTTGGTCATTAGGTGATGCTCCCATCCGATGAAATGAGTAATTTAAAGTGTCACTGCACTTTTAACAACAACACACCTTTTTATTCTAAATACAACAAATCTAAAACTAAAAAGATACGAAAAACAGTGGTGTTAAATTCTAATTTGTAAGTTTAATTGCGAATAAAGAAGTACAATAATTATTTACGGAACACAATGATTTTTTAAAACGCACTGTTCCAGTTTATTACTCGATGTTATAAATTTGAATGAACTATGCCGTTCACAGTGATAAGTAGACTGTGGATATTTATGCAAAATAAAATTTGTATACATAAATTGCAACAGGAGCACAGTAAAATTGTTATGAAATTTTCAGAATATGCACACAATTGATACGGAATGTATTTCTACGAAATAAAATGAATTCTCTATAAAATTCAGTTTTAAATTTACAACATAACGGTGAACCACGAAAGTATTTGATCGCATTTTAAAGCAGTATAACTTATTGATGATCTGACCAAACCGACCTGACTTTTTCTGAGCAATCAGAAGAATTGATTTACCAAATGACATGCGAAAAAGATTTTGAAAAAATTGCAATTGCTAAGAATTACATGAGAAAGTAAAAGAGGCAATATTAATACATTTTTTATTCGAGCCCGTAATGAAAATTTATAATATGCGTTCCACAAATGTATGTTAGTTATACACGTAGATTTTTCAATGATTACCTTTTATAATCATACACATTAATCAACAAAATGTTAATCGATTAACTTCAATAACGACGATTTCTTTTTTTAATGAACGATTGACGATTAACTTCATCAATCGATTCAATTATCGATTTCTCAATGATTATCTTTTTTAATCGTACACATTAATCAATCAATCTTGATTAAAATGTTGATCGATTAACTTCAACAATTAATTAAATCAGTCTCCGATTTTTCGACGATTTCATTTTTTAACCAACGATTGACGATTAACTTCATCAATCGATTGAATCAATTGTCGATTTCTCAATGATTACCTTTTTTAATCGTATACATTAATCAATCAATCTTGATTAAAATGTTGATCGTTTAACTTCAACAATTAATTAAATCAGTCTCCGATTTTTCGACGATTT
>CM052189.1:6957673-6977987 GCA_028455805.1 Lasioglossum figueresi | reverse complement strand
GGTGCCTACTTAATTTTTCCCCCGACTATGTACTATAAAAGATGGCTAAAAATTCGAATAGATACTTTCTCGTTATTTTGAATGAATCTAGTGAATCCGGTATTAAACGTTACCAGAGAAGGAGGACATGTTTCTGGTAACAGTTTCGTGCCGGCAGCTCGCAATTGTGCATAAAGCTGGGCCAATAATAACGGCAATAACAATAATCGTTGTTGGAAATCCATCATCGCACGGGCAAGTTAAAAGCTAATGAGATATGTTCGTTACACGGGAGAGTGAGAGATGAATAGAGAGGGAGGAGGAGGTGCGGGAGCTGGAAATTGGAATCAGTAGGAAAACCGTGTTCGAAAATCGTGTTCTGCCGCGAGAGGCGCGCGGATTAAAGTCGTCCGTCGTTAATCCTATTTGAAAAATTGTTGGCGCATCGAGCGGTTTGCGGTGGAAAAGCGTCGGAATAATTTCAGCGGACTGTAAAGTTTGGTTGCGGGCTACTTTCGGCCGCAAAGCTCGACAAAGCTCGCCCCGACGTGTTTATACACGTTCGAGTGCACTCCGCTGTTCGCGGACGTCGATATTTCGTAAATCGTGCATGCGCCCTTACGAATTCATGCGGACGAACGCTCACCCCCTTCGAACACCCTGGCCCACCTACAATCCATTAGATATTTCAACGATAGGACGGCTAAGGGTAGCAGACTTATCTCTGGCGATATGCGTTTAAAGAGCTGTCGCGTTTCTCACACTGTAATTCATAGTGCTTCGCTTTTCTTCTCGGGCTTTTGGAAAATTTTAACTGTCGCCAGGTTGAGACTTGTCTCCTACTCTACCCTCCCCCTTTTACGACGCCATTCCTCCGCTCCTCGACGGCGGTGAGCATCACCATGTTTCACGTGATGCGATGCGTGCACCCGATTCGTGTTGCGTCTGCGACGCACAGTGGGACAAACCGATGAATTCGGTGCCAAAATCAAAGAATTCGATGATAAAAATAAAAGAATAAGGTATCACCAGAAGTTAAAAGATTCGTCGATGAGAAGTAAGTTGAAAAGGATTAAATACTTACCTTACTTCCTGTGTAAATGAATATATTATTATGAAAAATAGATGTCTAATTTAAATTACATTACAGTCACACACAGTCAAATGATATACGTCAAGTAAACGTTCAAATACTTCGTTATGATTTTTTTTAATGTGTTTTATATATGAGAATACAATATACCTTCAAACTAGTGGGTTACCAATTCATTTCAACGAAAAAATGATTTCATTAGTTTTGTTCACGAAAATCGATTTTTTGCAAAATCCTGAGGTTGTAGATAAATTTTGAGACCAGATTTGAAGTCAGCGTGAAAAAATCTACGGGAAATGATGTATAGCATGTTAGAAAAGATGTTTTTCCGCGCGTGGTATTGGAACAAACAAAATTTTTTTGAAATTGTGCAAGTTTTAACGAATTGTTCGAACCATAATCCCCCTATTTTTCCCATATTCTGCAAAGTTTCAGCTTCAGTTTAAAACAAATTTCATCGCTCTATCTCGTTTCTATCGAAAGTTCTTTGATTTTGACACAGGATTCATCGGTTTGTCCCACTGTGCGTTGTGACTAACCCGCCAGTCACAGAGAGGGGATAATTGTGTATTCCGCTCGATCAATTCCCCTAATTTGGCGACTCTGACCATAACCTACAAAACATTTAACAATTAATATCAAACCTACCACGAGGGGTCAAATAACCCATTTTAAATTTTTTATTTGACAATTATTATTGAAATTATAAAGGTGTTTTCATATGGGGCTTTATTGAATATATTTTTTGACTCCAGTATATATTCTAGTAAAAATCGCACAAAATATAAATAAATTTAATCTTTCTATTTTTCTATACACATTAGTCACTTTTGATGGTCGGTAGGTTTAGTGAAAATCATTTTCCAAGTTTACGTAAAAATTATATGACATTATTATTATATACGTAATTATTTTTTGACTCCAGTATATATTATAGTAAAAATTGAACAAAATATAAATAAATTTAATCTTGCTATTTTTATAATACTACACACATCAGTCACTTTTGATGGTCGGTAGGTTTAGTGTTAAATCAATTTCCAAGTTCACATAAAAATTATATGACATTATTATTATATACGTAATTATTTTTTGACTCCAGTATATATTCTAGTAAAAATCGCACAAAATATAAATAAATTTAATCTTTCTATTTTTCTATACACATCAGTCACTTTTTATGGTCGGTAGGCTTAGTGTTAAATCAATTTCCAAGTTTACATAAAAATTATATGACATTATTATTATATACGTAATTATTTTTTGACTCCAGTATATATTATAGTAAAAATTGAACAAAATATAAATAAATTTAACCTTGCTATTTTTATAACACTATACGCATCACTCACTTTTGATGGCCGGTAAGATTAGCGTTAAATCAATTTCCAAGTTTACATAAAAATTATATGACATATAAATAATAGAAATAATTCAATGATGTTTAACGCTTTCAAGTCTGTCATATTTTATTCTAATAATTCTGTTATTTTTTTTTTAAAAGAAATTTGAGGTTCCATTCGCAATTTGGACAGGTGTCACTTACGTTTCGATACGAGATTCTGCGACAAGCGAATATTTTTACAAAATCGATTTTTCAAGCGAAATGTTTCTGCATTCGGATGCATCGATCTATACACAGTCGATTGCATTTGGGACACGTGTTGCCCGCAGACAACGCCCTGTCCCGGCCAGTGGTCGCCTCTCGATTAATCCTCCGGTGATTTCGACGCATCGCCGCTAAATTATACACGGTTGCTGTTGTGTATGCAGTTAATGCAGCTGCACGCGCGCATCTTATTCGCGGACGAATCGATTCCGTTGATCGACGCGCGGAAATCGGCTGAAGACGTTGACCGATGATTATTTAATACCGGTTATAATGACGCTGATTCCTAGGAGAATTGCTGAAAAGAATTTCTATGCTGATTCAGGGAACGTGGTTAGTTTTATGCGAATAACGCGTGCTCAGAAAACACTGCAAGTGCAAAAATTAGAAAATTAATCGTTTGTTTAATTTGTAAATTCTCAATGTGCTTATGGTTTAATTTAATGGAATTTTCTTTTGTAAGTTAATAATAATGCTAAGAAATCAATGTAAGTGGAAACAGATGCATTTGACCAGACACTAAATATCATTCAATCTATACTTAATAATTTATTTGTAACATTATAATAATGAGACTGCAAATTTTATGCATTCATGAAAAACTATAAAATTGTCTATAAATTTTGACCAGGTCAGTTCAAGAATTATAAAATTCTGACAGTTGAGTTATTAGATTGTGGGTCCATGTAAAATATAAATTTTTCAATTGAATTGCCAAGAACAGAAATGATATGAAACTGTATTATTCGTTTTAACAATTTGCAGCCAACAGAGTTTGACATTTGGTATTTGTAAGCGGCGCGGCAGCGTCTGCTGCAAAGAGCCTTCAAATATCGCGAGACGTCTCGAGCTCTCGAGAACCTCGAATGTCCAATGCCAACGAAGCGTGAAAGAATCCTTGTCTACAGGTGAAAGGAGGAGCAGGTGTGGAAAGTCGAGGAGGAGATAGACGGTGGCTCGAATGACAGTGTCAATTTACTTATCTACTCGTGTAGATTAGTCGGAATTATTTATTAGACAGCGAGTGCATCGGTTCTCTGTCGGTTGAACTTGCTACTGTTCCTGTTCGGCGGGTTTTATCGATTCTTTTTCGGCGTTAGTATCGATTTGCATACGATTACTTTCAGAGTCGATTGAAATATGGTCGAATTTTATTCATCCACTCGTTTATTATACATAACTGTAATTTTATTTTTAAGCTTTACGGAACTTTTTAGACAGTATCTCTATAGCCATTTTATGCTGCGTATTTTAAAAGTAGACTTTTGTGAAGTTTCATTTAAAACTGTTAATATTTATGAACACTGCATTCTGTGTTCTTAGTACTCAGTGAATTCTTATCTTATCAGTGGAATAAAATTGATGGCTCTCAAAAATAAATTTAAAACTAATATAATCGAGTAGCTTCGGTTAACGATTTCCCAAAATTTTGATTTTTTCACTAAATGGTCGCGTTTTGGGAATGGGTGTGCTTGGAAAAATAGCAGCGGACGTGTTAAAACAAATGTTTCCTGGCATCGATTTTACCAAAACGGCCCACAAACATGTTAATCCGTGTAAAGATCCTTTACAAATCATCAACAACAATTACACGAGCGGCGTTAACATGATTCCAGCATTAAATCGGCCGAATCGCGAAAAACCGGAAGCATTTAGCGGCCAACGGGAGCGAAAAATCCTGGTTGGCCCATTAAACGCTCGCCGCGGGATAATCCTTTTAAATATTTCGCGTTGCCGAAGTGCAGCCGGAGAAAATGAAAATTATTCGGCCGGATTCCCGGCGAAACGTTCTATCATCAAATTTATACCTTCCTCGGGAAATCCCTTTAATCTTCGGCGCAAACGCTCTCTCTCTCGCTCTTTTATCCGTATGTGTTCTTTCTCTCTTCTCTCTCAGCACTCGCGTACGTTACCGCGCGCTCACCTGAAAAATTGATCGTCCTTTATTTCCCATCCTGTTTCTCGTCCCTCCAGCACCGTAGGAACCGTCCCAGAGATATAATGATCGCGCTGTTAATCGTTAATAATGTCCTGGCAAATTTGAACGACGAGCACAGGCTCGCCGCTAAAACAGACACCGGAGAAATATCGTCACGCTGTTTCTCCCCGCGAAAATCCTTTATGCACGATTCTCCGCTTTTGTCCTCGCGCTTCCGCCCACGTAATGCCATAATTAAAATGTAACGAACGAGCCGAGCACACCACTCGACTATCGAAACAACGAATTAATTGCTCCACGAGCAATTGCCGTTCCGACAATTGCAATCGAATATTCAACCGACGATGTATTTTGGCAATTTTTAAGCGCTCTTAAACGGTTCCCTCGGTTTACAATTTTTTTTTAAATTTTACACGCGCCGCTGACAATTTCAAGCTCACCGTTTGCGAGTTTCGGTGATGTTTTTCCGTTGCGTTTCTTCAATTGGTTGCTGGTAATCATAATTTATTAATAGAAGAAAGAACACATTACTCGCAGAATTTAAATCTGACGCACATTCGAATTTTTATAATTTACAATTTTTTATTGAGCTGCGTAATGAAACTCTGTCTCAACGCTGTAACTTTGCAATCAATTTTTTGCAACTTAACTGTGACCTTGAATTTCATGGCCAAAAGGTCAATATTCTTTTTTATCTAAAAAAAAAAAATTGCACAAGGAACCACCTGTCGAAACTGATTTTATTTATATTATATTTCTCAGCCAGATGGAGTTCGTTTGGCGCGTTATTGTTGCGTTGGAAATTATTTCTTTTAAAAAGAAAATATAATATAAATAGTTTAACCCCTTTCCTTAAAATATCGTGTCTGACTCGTGATGAATTTTCTGAACAAATTCCGATAAAAATGTATGTTAACAATTTCCTTAAAAACGACATAAAATTCTATTTTGGTTATGTTAATGTACAGCTAGTGGAGAACATGTAGGCATACAATAGATGTTCTCCTTTTTTAGGAAATTACGATCTACAGAAAAGTTTTAATCGCTGAAATCGTAGAGCAAGGGGTTAATAATGAAAATAATTTAACCCTCATTGCATGAATTTTTATGACGAGTTGAAAAATATATATATGGCTGTTAGTCTACTTAAAAATGAGTGTGGACATGAAGTATATAATACAATTTTATTAGAAAATGTTCTTTATTGCATTTTATGACTGTTCCTGAATGGGAACTTTGTACATATGCGGTTTTATTCATAAGTGCAATGTTCCCACTGGGAACCAACATGCTCAGAGTCTTCAATATTGTCTACTTAATTTGAGGGTTAAATATAACATAAATAGTTTAATAATTTTTAAAATTCTAATTTTTTAAGAAAACGGTTGAGTTTTGGCTCATGGTGTCTTCTGTACTTCATATTCCCCCGTGACGAGTAGAATAAAATGCAATAAAAAAGATAGGCTGACATTTTAACTGAGAGATTCAAGGTTATAATCTTGCTGTCACGATTGAAGTCTGACATGCACGAAGTTCTGACAGCGTTCGAATACATTCCCGAACCACCGTGTCTGCAGCGTCATAAAGCAGCCCCGATCAATGGCACCGATGATCCACGTAAATCCAAAAACCATCGAGCAATCGTATTTCAGCAGTGCCGCACAGTTTTCGACGGTGTCCCGAATCAGTCTAAGGCTGGCACGCGGACAAGAACGCCGGGCGTCGTCGAATTGTGTGCAGCGTGCACTTTACGACTCGCAATAAACCACGCGAAACTGATACACAGGCCCGTTCGTATTTTCATGCTCGAGTCCTCGGTGACACGGTGGATCGACCAATTTATACAGGCGTCCGCTCGCTGTACCGCGAGCTCGTAAGTCTTCGACCATGGAAATCGATACGCGTCGCAACAGGATAGGATCGAGTGCACGGAGCGGCTCATTTTCACCGTGCAGTGTCTTAATGCGCTTCGTCGTGCACTATGCGCCGTACAATGTGCAACGTGCACCGTGCAACGCGTGCACAACTCGCCACCGGCGATTACCGTTGCGCGTGCACCGGAAGGTTTCGCGTATTACCGTCCCGGAAAAACCGTGATGCCACACCATGTGCTTCGGTTAATAACAGCCTTTAGCCCGCGGCTCGCATTTTGCGCACGCGAATGGATTCCATTGTCGTTTTTCGCGTTGACTTGCCCGGGTCGCGCGATCCTTAGGAGGCCGAAGAAATATTACGTTTCATTCATTTTTGTCTCATTTAATCACATCTCGCTGGGAAATCTTCGTTCGCTGTGCATTCCGTTCAATGTGTCCTTCACTGTTTTTATTTCTTTGAGGAACACACGTTTTAATTTGATTAATGGAATACTCTAATTGAGGCGTGTATTATTTGCATCGAGAAAATTTCGTTATTTCCGCGATTTGTTGAGAAACCCGTCTGTTAGACGTGACATTAAATGATTTATTAAACGTGGAGAACGGAGGGTTAACAAGACAGCTATCGAATAAATCAGATAAATGGAGGTAGCTTGAAAGAACCTGAAAACAGTCCTTAAGAACGTGGAGCTTACAAGTACCACAATATGGTTACCATTAATCTCGATATTTTAAATCCAGACAGAAAGTTCAATTATACATCAATTAATTCACTAAAATCAATAGAGATGTCTTTCATTCATAGAAACACACCCTTAAGAATACATCCCCTTCACAAGACATTCTATTCCCTCAAAATCGAAGAGAAATAGAACTACCATCATCGATTATGAAGAATGGAATGATTAGCAAACGATTCTATTCTTTCGTTCTGTCTAACGGACAGAAAATTCTATTACACATCAATGAATTCAATAAAATCAATAGAGTTGTCTTTCATTTACACAAAACTACCCCTGGTAAAAAACATCCCCTTCGCGCAAGACATCCTGTCCCCTCAAAATCGAAGACAAATAGAACTACCATCATCAATTACGAAGAATAGTATCATTGGGAAACGACATAGGGCATTAATCTTCATTTTTGTAGCTAGACAGAAAATTCAATTGTACATTAATGAATTCAATAAAATCAATAGAGATGTCTTCCATTCACAGAAAACTACCCTGCAAAAGACATCCCCTTCACAAGACATTCTATTCCCTCAAAATCGAATATAAATAGATCTACCATCATCAATTACGAAGAATAGAATCATTGAGAAACGACATGGGGCATTAATCTGAATTTTTAAATCTAGACAGAAAATTCAATTATACATTAATGAATTCAATAAAATCAATAGTGATGTCTTCCATTCATAGAAACTTACCCTTAAAAAACATCCCCTTCACAAGTCATCCTGTCTCCTCAAAATCGAAGACAAATAGACCTACCATCATCAATTACGAAGAATAGAATCATTAGGAAACGACATAGGGCATTAATCTTCATTTTTTAATCCAGACAGAAAGTTCAATTATACATCAATGTATTCAATAAAATCAATAGAGATGTCTTTAATTCATAGAAATCACCCTTGAAAAAACATCCTCTTCACAAGACATCCTATTCCCTCAAAATCGAAGACAAATAGATCTACCATCATCAATTACGAAGAACAGAATCATTAGGAAACGACATAGGGCTCGCAAGTACCACAACGTGGCTATCATTCATTCACACAAATCCACCGTTTCAAAAATCATGCCCTTCGCAAGACAAAAAACATCCTCTTCACAAGACACCCTATTCCCTCAAAATCGAAGACAAATAGATCTACCATCATCAATTACGAACAACAATAGAATCATTAGGAAACGACATAGGGCATTAATCTTCATTTTTAAATCCAGCCAGAAAGTTCAATTACACATCAATGTATTCAATAAAATCAATAGAGATGTCTTTAATTCATAGAAATCACCCTTGAAAAAACATCCTCTTCACAAGACATCCTGTCTCCTCAAAATCGAAGACAATTAGAACTATCATCATCAATTACGAAGAACAGAATCATTAGGAAACGACGTAGGGCTCGCAAGTACCACAACGTGGCTATCATTCGTTCACACAAATCTACCGTTTTAAAAATCATACCCTTCGCAAGACATCTTGTAGTTCTCAAAATCGAAGACGAGCAGACCCGGGGGGTGGGTCAGGGGGTGCCAGTCACCGTTCGTTTCCTGAAACGAAGATGTTCGCCGCCTCGAAGGATCGTGTAGCGACAGCGAGAGGAAAGAATCTTGTGCAAACGGCAGGGTCATCCATCAGACTGGTACCAATTCGTCGGTTCTCCAGACCCGGAGTAGTATCTTCCCCACAACAGTAGAAACTGTTTAGTCGTCGAGGCAGGTCCTAGACCGGCATCCCCTTGTTTCTGTCAAGAATTCTAGGTTTCCCGTTACGTCGAAGCTTCCTCCGGCTGCGTCCAATCCTCGGGAGGATATTATGTGGCCTCGGGGAGCATTGCTACTCGCTTCAGCCGGGAAGGGACCGAAGAGAAGCTATCCGCAGGAGGTGCGAGGATATTAGATTCTACTTCGCTTGGTTTCGCTTCTACGTTCCTTTCCCCGTTCTATTCTACTTTGTTCCGGCAACTATGTATCTACGCGGATCTATTCCTTTTTCAATAGTATTTTATTGTGTCGACACTTTGCATTCCGAATTCTTTTCTATTATCTACGGATCCCTATTGTTCTCTGTTCGATTGTTTATATTTTTACGTCGTCGATTTATTTTTTAAAACAGTGTTTCATGGTATTAGCACTTCGAAATTTTTTCCCAATTTTATTCCCAACAATTCCTTACTGTCCTCGATTCCATTATTTATATTTTTCATAGATCTTTTTTTTTTGAAATTGTATTTTACCGTATCGACACTTTGCACTTTTTTAATTTTAATCTCTATAGTACCTTGCGGCCCTCCATTCCATCAACTATCTACAATCTACACTTCTAGGTCCTTGATCTATTATTTATTATATTAATCTTGCTATTTTTGTAACACTATACACATCAGTCACTTTTGATGGTCGGTAGGTTTAGTGTTCAATCAATTTCCAAGTTTACATAAAAATTGTATGACATTATTATTATATACATAATTATTTTTTGACTCCAATGTACGTTATAGTAAAAATTGCACAAATTATAAATAAATTTAATCTTGCTATTTTTATAATACTACACACATCAGTCACTTTATCGATTTATTTTTTTAAATAGCATTTTATGGTATTAGCACTTCGAAATTTTTTCCCAATTTTATTCCCAACAATTCCTTACTGTCCTCGATTCCATTATTTATATTTTTCATAGATCTTTTTTTTTTGAAATTGTATTTTACCGTATCGACACTTTGCACTTTTTTAATTTTAATCTCTATAGTACCTTGCGGCCCTCCATTCCATCAACTATCTACAATCTACACTTCTAGGTCCTTGATCTATTATTTATTATTTTAATCTTGCTATTTTTGTAACACTATACACATCAGTCACTTTTGATGGTCGGTAGGTTTAGTGTTCAATCAATTTCCAAGTTTACATAAAAATTGTATGACATTATTATTATATACATAATTATTTTTTGACTCCAATGTATGTTATAGTAAAAATTGCACAAATTATAAATAAATTTAATCTTGCTATTTTTATAATACTACACACACCAGTCACTTTATCGATTTATTTTTTTTAAATAGTATTTTATGGTATTAGCACTTCGAAATTTTTTCCAATTTTATTCCCAACAATCCCTTACTGTCCTCGATTCCATTATTTATATTTTTCATATATCTTTTTTTTTTTAAATTGTATGAACGCTTAACAACGTATCGACGCTTTGCACTTTTTAAATTTTACTCTCTATAGTACCTTGCGGCCCTCCATTCCATCAACTATCTACAATCTACACGTCTAGGTCCTTGATCTATTATTTATTGAATTTTATTGTACCATGCCTTCGCATTTGAAAATTTTCAACATTTTATTCCCAACAACTTTCTATTGCCCTCTATTCTATTATTTATATGTTATCGTATTATTTATCTGTTTTAAGAATATTTTATTTGATGAACGCTGCACTTTTTTCAGTATTGCTCTACATTCAGTTCACTATATTGTTTATTCAGTAATAATATCCTGTTTCCAACGTGGTATTGTCCCTTCGCAAACAATGTCCCATTCCCAACATTGTATTGTTCATTGACTAACAATGTCCTCTTTCCAAGCTCGTATTGTTCATGTAATAACAATATACTCATCGCAACATCATTGTCAATATCGCCTGCTTCCTTCATTGTACTACATCTCACTTTATATTCATAGTAAAGAACGATCATACTTTCTACTGTTTCATTTATTTCATTCTATTGAAAATAACGCGTCCATATTTTAATAATAAAGGAGATAGTTTATTCTCCGTTTTACAAACAGTGTATATGTATAAGAAGAGCAAAACGAACGAGTCGGTGGCCTGGTCGGAGCTCAAACCGAATATCGGTGACATCGCAGAACAAAACTGCAACGAAGAGGGCACAGCTGATTTTGCAAATCGGTGGGCGGCTCCTCCTCGGCCATTGTCGTGGCCGAAAAGCTCGAAAAGGCCGAGTATGAAAAGCTTATTATACGAGGTGTGATCAAAAAATACGGTGACTTTTTTAATTTCGCGGGATACCTACAGTCGATTTTCGTTTTCTTTTTTTTTATTAGGCTGGTACACTCGTCCCGAACATATGTTCACAGTTTCAGCTATATAGGATTTTTTGTTTGTTTATGAGAAGCATAAAGGTTAGAAGCGTTTCGCGCGTTCGGCAATTTTCTGCTATCGAAAAAAATGGATCAAAGAATTTGCATAAAATTTTGTGTAAAAAATGGAATTAAGCGCTCCAAAACACTTGAAATGTTGACAGTGGCATACGGTGAGTGTACTCTGAGTAAATAAAATGTTTATAAGTGGTACAAGCTCTTCCAAGAAGGCCGAGAAGATGTAAATGACGAAGCTCGCCCTGGACGCCCCAGCACGTCAACAACCGATGAAAACGTTGAAGAAGCGAAGAAAATAGTGTTGAGGAATCGTCGAATTACCATTAGAGAAGTTGCTGATGATGTCGGCATCTCGTTTGGTTCGTGCCAAGCAACTTTAACGGAATTTTGGAAACACAATTCATGGATTTCGCATCACGATGATGCACCTGCTCGCGCATCGTTGCTTGCGAGTAATTTTTCGCCAGAAACAACACCACGATCATGCCTCAGCCACCATATTCACCGGATTTGGTCCCCTGCGACTTTTTCCTGTTCCGAAAACTGAAGAGATCCATGAAAGGACGGAGATTTGCAACGATCGAGGAGATAAAGACTGCATCGTTGGAAGAGCTCAAAGTTATACCAAAAAGTGCTTATCAGAAGTGCTTCGAGGATTGGAAAAAGCGCTGGCACAAGTGTATTATATCTGAGGGGAATTACTTTGACAACATAAATATCGATGAATAAATAAATATTTTTTGATAAAAATAAAAAGTCACCTTACTTTTCGACCACACCTCGTACATTCCAACACATTCTTCGAATTATTTTGGAATAATTGAGGTTCTACCAGGTGATTTTGATTCTATCATCTAGCTGAGTGTTCCTCTGCAAGTGACTTAGGCGACTGCCAGACGGATCCACGCAGATCCAAACCGATCTAGACGGATCTAAGCGCGTTCCCTGTCCCAGGACCTGATCCTTACTTCGAACATCCGTGTTTACGGTGTACCCAAAGCCACGGCCGACCAGCAGTCTCTATCTCTCGGTTGTTTCACGCGTGTCTACCGAGTACGTGGCCTGTCCACATTATGAGCCGTTTGTTGGTGCAACTGGGCAAACGCCTCGGGGATTTGATTCACCGATTCGAAGGGGATCGTATAGAGCCGAGAACAACCAGTGTGGAACAATGTTTTGATACGCGGCGAAGCTTCGAGCCTTTAACACCCTAATTGCTAATCTTCAAAATGCGGATTTTAACGTGACATAAAAATTGCAAATATTTATTTCCTTTCCCGATAATCTTCATACTTCATCTACCGACAATTTTCTTCTTCTGAAATTATTATTTAACACGTTCCGTGCCGATTGGAATTCTCGTCGAAAAACGAAGAATTTTTAAAAAATTGATTGTAAAGTCATGTAGAGGCATCTTAAAAGTAGAATGTTCCAACCAAAAGAATGAGGTATTATAAAAATTGCAAATATTTATTTCCTTTCCTGATAATCTTCATACTTCACTTACCGACAATTTTCTTCTTCTGAAATTATTATTTAACACGTTCCGTGCCGATTGGAATTCTCGTCGAAAAACGAAGAATTTAAAAAAAATTTATTGTAAAGACAAGTAGAGGCATCTTAAGACTGTAGAATATTCCGACCAAAAGAATTAGGTATTATAAAAATTGCAAATATTTATTTCCTTTCCTGATAATCTTCATACTTCACTTACCGACAATTTTCTTCTTCTGAAATTATTATTTAACACGTTCCGTGCCGATTGGAATTCTCATTGAAAAACGAAGAATTTAAAAAAAGTTTACTGTAAAGTCAAGTAGAGTCATCTTAAGACTCTAGAATATTCCGACCAAAAGAATGAGGTATTATAAAAATTGCAAATATTTATTTCCTTTCCCGATAATCTTCATACTTCACTTGCCACAATTTTCTTCTTCTGAAATAATTATTTAACACGTTCCGTGCCGATTGGAATTCTCATCGAAAAACGAAGAATTTAAAAAAAATTTATTGTAAAGTCAAGTAGAGTCATCTTAAGACTAGAATATTCCGACCAAAAGAATGAGGTATTATAAAAATTGCAAATATTTATTTCCTTTCCTGATAATCTTCATACTTCACTTGCCGACAATTTTCTTCTTCTGAAATTATTATTTGACACGTTCCGTGCCGATTGGAATTCTCATCGAAAAACAAAGAATTTTTTCAAAATTTACTGTAACGTCAAGTAGAGGCATCTTAAGACTGTAGAATATTCCGACCAAAAGAATTAGGTATTATAAAAAATGCAGTACACAACAAAAAAAAATAGTCTGAATGAAAAATCGAGCAAAAACAGCTGGGCACGGAACGTCTTAAAAGAAAATGATCTGTTTGCCAATCAAAACATACGAGGTGTGTTCAAAAAATAACGGGAATTTTCAGTTTTTGGAACAAATTTTATCTATTCGTCTGCATGAATGTTATCACCTACAAAATAGTCTCCATTAAATATTACACACTTATGCCAGCGCTTCTCCCAAACACTCCCAATCTCGGAAACACTTCTGCAACTCGATCTTTGGGATAGCTTCCAGCTCTTTGAGCGATGCGCTTTTAATCTCATCTATTCTTGAAAACCAACGAGCCTCAAAGGTTCTCTTTATTTTTGGGAACAAAAAAAATGTCACACATGAATTGTTTCGCCGCGAACACAATCGATGATGAATACGACAAACCAATGTACAGATATTTTTCAGACATGTTCACCAACACAACAAAGAAAAAATGTTATTTTTTTTTAACACACCTCGTACATTAAATTTTAAAGATTAATTTAAACAATTATTCTTGCTATAAATGTTCTATAAAGAATGAATTCGTATTAGAATTTTTTTAAAGTCAAAACATACTAAAAAAATTAACTAATATTTTCCTACAATTTATCAATTGATCTTCTTTGACGAAGAAAATTGAATTCAACGAAAGATGAAACAATTGTGTTGCTGTTTCTATAAATGTTCCCTGATGTTCGGTTCTCAGCAGAGTTTTTGAAGAGTTACGAATCTCGTATCCAGGAATCCCATAGCCGGGAACATGCACATGGAGACCGTGTGTTCGCAGTTCCGTATTTTCCCCCGGAATTCCGACCGCAATCACGCTACCCGTGTTATTTCAAATTTCAGACGTATTTTGAGATACCGCGTCGAATCCGCGGAACTTTCCTCTATCCGCGGCAACTTCGCTTCGTTCTCCTTTGCGAGATAAGATTACACTGGGAATGGTAATTATACCGGGCACGTAGAAATCGGAGCGCCATAACTTTCTCGATGTTGCAATTCCCTGGTGATCCAATCAATGGTAGCGTTGACGGTTCGGAAGTTGCGGTTCTCCAGAGATTTTTCGTTCAGAATGTTTTCTGAAATTCCTATTTTTTATTGACTGCACAGTGACGTTATTATTTTATATTTTATGTAGTTCTTCAAAAACGCATATGACCCGAAGCGATTGTCCACGTTGTCGGTTTTCTTACTCAAAAGTAGGGATCTTTAAAAAAAATCACAGCTTATTAAAAAGTAAACCTAAGAAGCTGAACATTTTTTTACACATTCTTGAAAACAGTGTTTATATATTGTAAAAATCTTGTAACCTTATATGTAATCGTTTTGTTATTAAAAATTCCTAAACATGCGTCTTTCACTCGAAAGTCGACAGCTTCCAAAAAGCACAGCTTATTAAAAAGTAAACCTACAAAGCTGAAAATTTTTGTACACATTCCTGAAAACAGTGTCTAGATACTGTAAAAATCTTAACACTTAATATTTTGTCGTTCAGTTATTACTCGACTGCGGATCTCTATGCAAAATAAAATTTTCCTGCATTGATTGTGGGAAGCAGGAACAAAATAAAAATTGATTTCATCCCTTAGAAATTTGTCTAATTATTTACTGTTTTATATTTCACCAAACAAATTTCTTCATAAATGCATAAATATCCGCAGTCTAGTTATTACGAATTCCTAAACATGCGTCTTTCACTAAAAAGTTGCCAGCATCCAAAAACATCACAGCTTATTAAAAAGTAAGCCTACGAAGCTGAATATTTTCGTACACATTCCTGAAAACAGTGTCTAGATACTGTAAAAATCTTAACGTTTAATATTTAGTCGCTAGTTATTACTCGACTGCGGATCTTTATGCAAAATAAAAATATCCTACATTGATTGTGGGAAGCAGGAATGAAATAAAAATTGGTTTTATCCTTTAATCATTTTTCTGATTCTTTACGGTTTTATATTTCCCCCAACCAATTTCTTCACAAATATTACAAATTCCTAAACACGTGTCTTTCGCTAAAAAGTTGACAGAATCCAAAAACATCACAGCTTATTAAAAAGTAAACCAACGAAGCTGAACATTTTTGTACACATTCCTGAAAACAGTGTCTAGATACTGTAAAAATTTTAACACTTCGTATTTAGTCGTATAGTTATAACTCGACTGCGGATCATTATGCAAAATAAAAATATTCTAATCCTTTACGATTTTATATTCCCCCCTACCAATTTCTTCATAAATATTACAAATTCCTAAACACGTGTCTTTCACTAAAAAGTTGACAGCATCCAAAAACATCACAGCTTATTAAAAAGTAAACCTAAGAAGCTGAAAATTTTTGTAGACGTTTCTAAAACCATTGTCTGCTTACCCTAGAAATCTTGAAACCCTGTTTTCAGCCATTTAGTTACTAAAAATGCGCAAAAACGTCTTGAAAAACATTTGAGCCAGAGATACGACCTATGATCCTTTGATCCGATTGAGGTGAAAAATGGCGCTTTGAGGAGACCAAGGAGCATTTGATTCGTCCGTAGTAAGTATGCGTCCTTTGTGAGATACTTGGCGTGCCGGCCGGAAGTCCGAGCGAAAGGAGATGGCGCGCTGGTCGCCGGGAATTTCGCGAGACTTTTCGAGCTGCGGTTGCCAGCGCGATGGAGTCTGCCAATGAGGATGAGATGTTTCAGATCCCGGCCTCCTTGCTCTCGATGCAAAGACGTTGCTATAGTTCGAACTGGTTCCAAGAGGCTATCTCTATCCTCCTTCGTCGCTGTGGTAGCAAAGAGCTCGGAAAACCGCAGGTACGCGGCAAAGGAAGTGGAAGATCGAGGAGCTGGAGGCAGAGAAGAATATGAAACAGAAGAGACCGGGAGAGTGCAGAGCAAAAGGAGCAGAGCAATACGCAGGAATGAACCTGAAGCGAGAGAGACAGAGACGTTGGCAACGAAGGATCTCCTTCATCCTTCTGCCATACTCTTCGGCTTTGTCCCGATCTCCTATCTTGGCTGTTCGGCTCCTTTACCGGGCTACCACGCGGCATCGCGGATAGATAAAGGCTGCTTCCGGTTTCAAGGAACGCTTTCGGAACTCTATACCGTCGTATGGTTGCTCGGAGCATGAAATAGGAGAGATAGGTTGCTCTTTGCTGTTAATGGATCGGGAATATAGCGCTCGAAGATAGTTGTTGGAATTGAGAGAGGCTTTGCGAAGATATAGGATAATTATGAGGATCCTGAGCTGAGCTCTGAGACCCGCTCCAGAAAATTTGATTTTCCATAGACGATTTTCAGAACTTTAATTGTTAACGGAAGGTGTTCGAAGAAGGTGTAGCTTTAGGAATTTTTAATAGTTAAACGGCTGGATGTAAATTCGAGAAAATTTATACGGTATCTAGACAAGGTTTTCGAGAATGTTCACAAAAATTTTCAGCCTGGAATGTTAATTTTTTTTATAAATAGTGCCGAGTTTTTAGAGGTTTTTTGGTTAGTCGAAGGACTGCTTTGTCAGACACTTTGAACAGGCGCGTCTTTGGAAATTTTTTGTCGTTTATTATAGTCAGATAATGGCTGTAAGAATATGTAAAGAAAATTTCAGCCTGAAAGGATTACTTTCTAATTTGAGATGTAATTTTTTCGAGAACCCCTGCCATGAAGGTAGGCTCCCCGTACATCGATGAGCAGTTTGTAAAATTCGAAAAAAAAAAAACTAAAACGAACAAAAGGAGAATGAGGAAAATATTTCCAACACTTTTACGCGTCCCAGGACGATAGCCCCATTACTTCCCAAAGCCGATATCCCCTGTGGAAGTGGTGTTTATTTAGGTAAAGACCGATTCGGAGCACGTTTGTCCCGGGCGAAACGCGCTCGGTCGGATTTTCGGATCGGGTCCCGCCGGGGAAATCGAATTCCCCGGGGGTGGACACGTGGTTACGGCTTGTGGATAATCTCGATATACAGGTGGCCGAGATTATCGGGGTCTCGATGTCGCAAAACTCAGGGTTTAAGGGGGAGCGAGCGTATTTACCGCAAACGCGAGCGGGGCTGCCGCGTTCCCGGCTTCCCGTTGCACAATACTCGAAACCGAAAGTAGCTGTACGTTTCCACGGGCAATTTCGGGCATTCGGAATCTGGACAGGAATTTTTCGAGTTACCTCGCACAATGGGACCAAGGAAAATCCACTTTCCGCCTCGCGATCCTGGACCCCGAAGCGAAAATTGGCTTTGGACTCGCGTGTACCGCGCCGATAAAAGACTTCCGCCGTTTTGCTTCTCTGTCTTCCTTTGTCGAAACCACCCACGATTCTCATTCTATGCTCGTACTCTGCTCCAGAAACGTTTGCTCGCGCACGATCGTTCCGGGACTGACGCACTGTTTTTGGATTTGTTCTCTCCTTTCAGAAATTGGAATTTTAATATTGTAGCTGGAGGAGTGGCTATTTCGAGGTACACGGTTCTTCAAGATTTTATACACGGTTTTGTTTTAATGCTGCTTCCTCTGAGGAATTGGAATTTTAATATTAGAGCTACAAATGTACTTGGGAACACATTCCCGAGTCTCGAGAAATTGTTGAGATTTGAACAATGACAATTTCGTTAATAAAAATAGTACAATAATCATTCTGGTCTCGTTTTGAAGCTGGGAACTTCTACTTTTATCGACCATAATTAGGAAAACTGAAAACATGTTTTCCCTCGAAAATGCTACCGATCGAAGCGTCTCTGAAAACATTGAATAATTTTTCTCGTAAACGAGTCTTCCGTAGATTTGAAGAATAAAGTCTCCCCTTTGCAACGACATAAAACAACTTGATGGACGATTTTATTTTAGTCGTTTTATTAAAGTTTAAACGAAAGGTGTACGGGCAACCTTGCAATGACATGAGCGTTTTACATCACCGAATTTGGTTCTCGTTTCTGTTCCATATAACAGTAAAAAAAAATCTTACATCAATTTTTAAGGTCTCTTTGTAAAGGGGAGTCTTTAGTCTTCAAATCTGCGGAAACTTCGTTCGCTAAACAGATTTATTAATATTTTTATAGAAGTTTCAATTTAACCATTTCTTATGAAAAACGGATCTCCAGTGTCTCATCTGCTACATCGGTAAAAAATATCATACAGGATAATTAATAATGGTATGCGAAGGTAGAATCTTCAAACTTTAAAATGAGTCCAAGTTTGTTGCTGTACGATTGTTTTTTTACGAAACTTCAATAAATTAAATATTGTGAATTTATACAGATGTTAAGAACATTAAACGGGTAACGCTATACCAATCAGGCGAGGAGAACATTTCATTAAAAACCCGATGTTCTTGTCCAATTATTCGGATTCCGCTCGGCCAATCCGAACAGAGACAGCGTCGCGAACGTAAGAATATTTGAATTCCCGGAGTGGCGATCTAAATTCCATTCGCAGTAGCTACGAAACACGGATCGATAACAGACTCCGGGGAAAGTCGAGGAAATTCGAAACCGATTTTCTCCGCGGGAAGCTGTTATCCGCCGGGGCTAGGAAAACTTTTCCGACTCGGCGAAAGTTGCCCGTTTCTGGGGAACGGTTTTGCATCGGGGGACGTAAAAGCTGCACGAAAAGACCGGGAACCGACGGATAGGCGATCGGAACGGATAATAAACCGGCCTCGGTTTACCCCCCTTTTTTTACCCGACGACGATCACCGACAGATATTTTATGGCCGCTGTGTGTTGCAGCGCCCGAAGAGATAAAAGTCGATGGTGTTGCTCCGCTCGATGGAAAATCGAATTTTCTACCGCATGATCGAGGAGAACAGCGCGCGATATTGATTGAAATTTTCCGAGACTATGTGAGACACTTCCTGCGAGAACGCTCGGGGACTATGGGTATTATTATCTTGCAGTGGCAGCTGGTGATTTTTCTCTCCTTTTGTTGCATTTTTCTTTCCTTTTCCGGTTTTGTTGGTTTTACGATGATTCCGAGAGTGGACGATTTTTCTTTCTACTTTCTTGGTTTATTTTTATTTTTTCTTTCGTTCTCTGTTTTTCTTGGTTCCGGTTTAATGATTATTGTGCGAGTTCTTTTCATGATATTTTCTCTTGTGATTTTCGACAGAGATTCTAGTCCCGTTGTTTCCGCAGTACATTGCTTCCAGTCTGATTGTTTACCTGAAGGTGCAAATTGCATTTGAAATGCGTTAATACAGGTGTAAATCGGTTCAAATTACTTTTACGAACACTCGATTCCGCTCATATCAGTGTTGACGGCCGAGCGACCGGCCGGTTAACAGGTTAAACGGTCCCGTGTCCGAGGATAATCGGATTAAGCTGCTCCGGGGCTGAATCTGTGGACATCGTGTCAGTAGTTTTCACGGCAGTGACACTGTGCAGATTTTCTGCGCAATTTCGGCATTAGGGAGTTCCCAGAGATTCGAATTACGCGGGAGAAGGACACGGGGGATCGAACGGAATTGATTTGTGGTCGAGCTGCAGGAAAATCAAGAGTCCTTCAAACTTCTGCTATTTATCCTGATGCTGTATATTTGCAAACATTATCTGGGGACCTAATGTACATTTACAAACATTATCTGGGAATAAATTATATATTTATAAACATTATCTGGGAATAAATTGTATATTTACAAACATTATCTGGGAATAAATTGTA
>CM052189.1:6910394-6951471 GCA_028455805.1 Lasioglossum figueresi | reverse complement strand
ATACAGACTTAGATCTGCGAAAGGATAATTTAAATTTTCATTATAGGCACAGATAAAAAAGTTAAAAGTCCTGATCTTCCGTTTCACCTCTAAATTTCGAACAATTTCACAAAATTGTTTATACATTACCTTGGCAATCCTAATCTCTCATAAAATTTCATATCGGTTCAATTTTAAGAATTTTTAAATTTGAATCACCATCAGCGACCACTACACAACAGATAGAAATGTGTACCAAAAATCTTTCAAAAAACGTTTCGAATAAAACTGACTTGTTCTTTCTCATAGAATAAATTGGTGTAATAACAAAGTTATGTTTCCATTTAAAAAAAAGTGAACATGACCTTAAAAATGACCTTCGGCACGTCAAATAAAATACAACAAAAATGCACCTTTCTACAGAGCTTTGACCATACAAATTTCATTGGAAGTATTTTTTTCTAAATACGATGGATAAAGAGATATCCATCAACAATAAGCTATTTTTTCTAAAGATCAGTCATTTCGACTCGACCACCCATTGACTCGAACGAATCAAAATGTTCAACTTTCTTAATTTTCATGATTTTTTTTAATGAAATTTCACTATCGTGTTTCTGGCATTTTTCTGATTAATACAAGACCAAACACGATATAATTCCAATTGTATTCAGTGGTTAAATCGACGATTCAAGTTTCTGTTGCAAGAAAGAACAGCGTATGTGAAAGAAAGAGACACTCATTCTGTCCTTCTCTATGTTCGGCTTCTCCTTTGAATTTCATTCTGTCCTTCTCCATGTTCGTACTCTCCTTTGAAGCAACAAAACTGCGATCACAACACCAGGATTACTGTTCACCAAAAATGCGGCTGTTGAACAGTAATCTCGACTTTACTGTATTTTAATTACCGGTAAATCTAGTGTTAATGATAGCAACAAAACTAAAAGGCTGGGGACGACGGGGTTCGTTTTAACTGGAAAACGAGGATTCGAGGAGCAGGTTTTGGCGAAAGCTCGCAAGACAGGAAGAGGGACCAAGGTCCCAAAAACGGTGGCAAGACACCGGTAATTATTCTGGTCGAAACCGGGCCGCGTGTATCGCGGTTTTTGCAATCAGGCTCGTCGTGTACAGGGAGGACGGACGGGAACGACTTCCGACTTCCGTTGCACGTGACGCGAACATATTATCGCCGTGCACATAACTCTGCATCTCCTCCGCGAGGGGCCGGGCTTTTACCGGAAATTCCAGTACACACGCGTACAGATAAGCGTGATAATTCACCGTCGGGCTGCAGCAATTTTTTCCCACTCCTCCCGGCGCACGGCTGACGAAACCAGAAATTGCACGTAAACCGTGAATATTGCCACCCCCCCGTCCTCCCACGCAACGAGCGAATACCATCCACCCCATCGGACAAACCATATCAACCGTTCGTTCCTTTTGCGCGTTGTTTGCGAGAATCGCATCGGTGCATCGATGCACCGGTGCAGCACGCTCTCGATAATCTGTCGTCTGCGGATCACTTTTTCATTTGCTTCCGAGCCGATTTGTCATTGTTGCGGATGCAACAAAGTTGTACGGGTGTTACGCAATATTTTGGCTCGTGTATTTATTACCCCGGTGTAATTCTTCGACTGCGGATTTTCATGCAATATACATTTGGGATTCCATCCCTTAAGAATTTTCTACGATTCTGGCGTGTGGGTACAGCGAGGGATATTTTTTGCAGTATCTTCGAACGATTGTTGTATCATATTTCAATGAGTGATATTTGCGAGGCAGGATTTTAGATTTTTATGGCAGGAGCGAATATTTTTGGTCGCTGAAAATGTCGGAAGCACAGGCAAGAATAAACCTGTCAAAAAATTTAGGTCAGCCTTAATGTACTTAAAAGCATGTTCGCGATATTTTCGTGAAAAAATGTTAAATGAACGGTTGAATAATGTATAACGTAATGCAGCAAACCGCTTTGTAAAATCCTTTTTTGTTTAACAAAAAAATGTGTCGCTGAACAATTCAGTAGTACGAACAACACGCGTGGACCTGATAGAAAATTACGGTCAATTTTAACATCGCGTATCTCAAAGTACGTCAACGTTATTTTCATTTAAAAAATAGTAAATGGATGCTTGAACAATCCGTAATGAGATGTACCAACCGGCTTTTTAATATTTCTTTTTATCCCCGTGGGAAAAATGAACCACTCAATAACTCGATAGACAGTCAGTATATAGGCCTGTCGGATTTAGGTCATTTTTAATGGAATGCATTTCGCGGAGCGTCTACATTATTCGCATGAAAAAAATTCCAGGAGAAAGATCGATTAATGTACAGTTAGCTGTGTTGGAGATTGTTTTTGAAAATCTTTTTCCGTTCTCGTGCAAAAAATAAATTGCCGTGTAATTCTGTAATCGGCATTTAGACTTGGCACATTTAGGTCATATACAACATCATGTATGTCGCAGTACGTTCACACTATTTACATTTAAGAAATACGGTATTAAAGCTCGAATAGTGCGCAAAAACCTCCCGCAAATCGCATTAAAAAATCATTTTTTGTTCCCTCACAAAAAAATGTACCATCGAGCAACTCGATATCGCGAACACCGTTTAGCTTTGTCCCGGAAGGTCCAGCTTCACCGGCGCATATCTCGAAATCCATCCGCTATATTTCCACGTAAAAACGCGATTTTAAAGTTCAAAGAGTACACAACAACCACAGACGTCGGTAAAAAATCTCGTTCGACTCTCCCAGAAAAAAATCAAAAACAGGGTCCATCAGGTCGCGTTGAAATCCGGTCAGATCGCTGGTCCATCGGTGCGTATCTCGAAATCCACCCACCATATTTTCACGTAAAAAAATAGGATATTAAAGTTTAAAGAGTACACAACAACCACAGACGTCGGTAAAAAATCTCCATCGAGTCTCCCAGAAAGAAATCCCAAACAGGGTCCATCAAGTCGCGTTGAAATCCGGTCAGATCGTTGGTCCATCGGTGCGTATCTCGAAATTCGCCCACCATATTTTCACGTAAAAAATAGGATATTAAAGTTTAAAGATTACACAACAACCACAGATGTCGGTAAAAAACCTCCATCGACTCTCCCAGAAAAAATCCCAAACAGGGTCCATCAGGTCGCGTTGAAATCCTGTCAGATCGCTGGTCCATCGGTGCGTATCTGGAAATCCGCCAACCATATTTTAACCTAAAAAATAGGATATTAAGGTTTAAAGAGTACACAACAACAACAGACGTCGTTAAAAAATCTCGTTCGACTCTGCCAGAAAAAAAATAAAAGACTGGGTCCATCAAGTCGCGTTGAAATTCGGTCAGATCGCTGGTCTATCGGTGCGTATCTCAAAATCCATCCACCATATTTTCACGTAAACATTGGATATTAAAGTTTAAAGAGTACACAATAATCACAGACGTCGGTAAAAAACCTCCATCGACTCTCCCAGAAAAAATCCCAAACAGGATCCGTCAAGTCGCGTTGAAATCCGTCAGATCGCTGGTCCATCAGTGCGTATCTCGAAATCCTCCCACCATATTTTCACGTAAAAAATAGGATATTAAAGTTTAAAGAGTACACAACAATCACAGACGTCGGTAAAAAATCTCGTTCGACTCTGCCAGAAAAAAATCAAAAACAGGGTCCATCAGGTCGCGTTGAAATCTGGTCAGATCGCTGGTCCATCAGTGCGTATCCCAAAATCCACCCACCATACTTTTACATATTTTTTCACGTAAAAAATAGGATAGTAAGGTTTAAAGATTACACAACAACCACAGACGTCGGTGAAAAACGTCCATCGACTCTCCCAGAAAAAAATTCCAAACAGGGTCCTTCAAGTCGCGTTGAAATCCGGCCAGATCGCTGGTCCATCGGTGCGTATCTCGAAATCCGCCCACCATATTTTCACATAAAAAATAGGATATTAAGGTTTAAAGAGTACACACAACCACAGACGTCGGTAAAAAATCTCCACCGACTCTCCCAGAAAAAAATCCCAAACAGGGTCCATCAATAAAGGTCCATCAAGTCGCGTTGAATTCCGGTCAGATCGGTTGTTCATCAGTTAAATTCGCGAACCGCCTAGATAAACGGCACAAAAGAGTCCTGGTAGTCGGACTTATCAGAGCTTTCCACCGAGTTTCCGTCTAGCGAAAGCGAAGTCCCCGGCGCAGAGCAAAGCCGGCGTGTCCGCGGTGTCTGCTCCAATTCGCCGTTTCGCGTTTCTGAATGGGGTTTGGTCGATAATCGTCTCGCGGATCATCGGCGTTTAATGGAAACGCCTCGGAAACGAGAGCCACACCGTGTTATTTCGCGGGAACAATGGGCTAACCGTATTGCTGATCGCGTGCCCGGCCAGCATTAATATTATTACGAAAATGGTTCGTTACACGATACACTGACACGCGTTCGAACTATTCTCGAGGCCAGTTTCCCGGAATATTTTCAGGATCGCCGAACTTTTTGTATTAGGTGTATTGGTAACGTTAGATTTTTTAAGCGAAAATAATCAAATTTGTACGATTTATATATAATTGATCGATACAAATTTTCTCGACGCATTTTTTATATTTCCGATATGGGATCGCATGAAACGTTGTAAAATACGACCTTCAATATTTCTGCAGTTCCGACCAATTTTTCACATTTTTTTCACGCGTCATGCGCTACACTAATTGTTCTGAATTTTCAAAAAAATCCAAGTCGTATGGTCCAATATTTAAAAACTGGTCTACATATGTATATACAGGGTGAGTCACCTAACGTCATCACCTTAAATATCTTTGTTGTTTTCAAAGATACATCATATGTCTTCAGGGCAAAGTTGAACGGTAAAATGAGGCTCGCACAACACCAAAAAAATTTTTGCTTAATGTAATTTTTTGGAGAACTCAAGATCATCTTCATTTTTTAAAAATATCTTTCAAAAACTTCTCTAATGCTTCCGTCGATAAATAAAAAAATTATTTTGATGTCTATGATATATACACTCCCGTTCAAAATTATGTGAACGACACGTTTAATTTTTTTTGCGATCTCGTTTATACAGTGAATAATAAATTCATCAGATATCTCACCAATCATTATTATGAAACAGTATTAGCCCTGCCGAAGGAAATTTTATTCGTTCAAAAGATTGTAATAATTAAATTGTACAATTTGGTACTATTAAAATAAATTACACTTGCAACAAAGTGTCCACATATTTTTGCGCGGAAGCGTATATCAAATAGATTTATTTTCTATGTACCATTTGGACATACATTAAATATCTATGAATCTGATATCAAATAAAATTTAATTGTACCATTTCTACATTTTGAAGACCCTCTTAAGGGTTAGAGAAACCAAAAGAATTGTTTTTTTTTAAATGAAACGCACTCCCTTAATTTGCGCCGTGACGATCCCTTGCCATTCTGACAGAATTCCTGGACAGACTACGCGGGTGGTGATGCACTCATTGTTCGTGCAGTTGCGGCGTGCATCTTGGCAGGAAAAATGCGTCGGCCGTAATGGAGAACGATTCCGTCCGCGAGAGCGCGCCGATTAATGGGACAAGCGCGATTCCGGAGAAATCGCGATTTCGCGAACGGTTCTTTGCTAGTGTCGAAAGAATTCAGAAGAATAAAACATAAGGTAGCGTTTGATTACTCGGAGAACGGTGATCAATGTCCGCGAGAAATCGGTTTTAAATGAAACGGGAGCCTGACGGTCTAAAATAACCAGTGAACGATTCGTTTGAGAATAGTATCGACGTACTGTGCCGCATCTGCGGAGCCAAATTGTTAAATAATGACTGCATTTCTGTCTCGATACGAAACGTCGAATTTTACTTCCTCGAGATGTAAAGAAATACTGGAAAGATAAAATTCAAGAACAAATACATAAATATATTGAGAATCATTATCTGGACATTTGTACAATTTTTGTTTACGATTGGGAACCTATTTTTATTATCTGGACATTTATATAATTTTTGTTTTGTACGATTTAATTATTTAATGTTTGTTTTGTACGATTGGGAACCTATTTTTATTATCTGGAGATTTATATAATTTTTGTTTACGATTGGGAACCTAGTTTTATTATCTGGACATTTATATAATTTTTGTTTACGATTGGGAGCCTATTTTTATTATCTGGAGATTTATATAATTTTTGTTTACGATAGGGAACCTATCTTTATTATCTTGACATTTATATAATTTTTGTTTACGATTGGGAACCTATCTTTATTATCTTGACATTTATATATTTTTGTTTACGATTGGGAACCTGTTTTTATTATCTTGACATTTATATAATTTTTGTTTTGTACGATTTAATTATTTAATGTTTGTTTTGTACGATTGGAAACCTATTTTTATTATCTGGATATTTATATAATTTTTGTTTACGATTGGGAATCTATTTTTATTATCTGGAGATTTATATAATTTTTGTTTACGATTGGCAACCTATTTTTATTATCTGAACATTTATTTAATTTTTGTTTTGTACGATTTAATTATTTAATATTTGTTTTGTACGATTGGGAACCTATTTTTATTATCTGGACATTTACATAATTTTTATTTACTGTGGGACTTTTTACTATTGAATTTATTACATTCTAGACATTTCTTTACATTACAAATGTATAATGACTAGACTGCGGATCTTTAGACAAAATAGAAATTTTGTGCATTAATTGTTAGAAACTGAAGCTACGTACTATTTATCTTGCTACTAATCTATAATCTACACACTGTCACGTCGCTCAATTTTTGGTACCCGTCTGAAGGCTTCGCCGCTCCTCAATTTTCGGTTCCCCTTCCGAAGGAAACCCGCTCGGGGTTTTTGCGTGACAGAAACTACAAAACTATTTTATATAATAGAAAGTTAGTGATTAGTAGACTGCGGCTCTTGATACATTTATGAAGAAATTGCTTGGGCGAAATATAAAACGGGAAAAGATTTTAAAAATTCAAGAATGCTGTAATGTTGTTTTTAATGTACCAAAGTCGTTAAGGGGTCAAATCAATTTTTATATTATTTCTGCTTTCCACAATCAATGCAAAACGTTTTTATTTTGCATAAAGATCCGCAGTCTAGTGATTGGAAATTCATGTTTCAGAATTTCATAGAAAAAAATAAACTTTCTATTTATACAAAATAAAGTTGTTGCGCGTAAAGATTGCTGATCACCGCCAACAACATTATTTTCCAAAGACCCCTTACAAAATGCATTGTGGCAAAGTTGTCAGCGCGAAATCGAAATCGAAATCGAAATCGAAACGAATAGTAGGATTATAAGGATCGATTTCTAGCGGTGCGTGATAAGAAATGACGATGACAGGGCGGAACAGCCATTTCCTCGGATAGTATGACAGTTTCGATGACTCCGAGCGATACCCTGTTTTCCCGAAGGGCCAGAAGCCTATTCCCATCGGGGTCTCGTCCTATTTTCCGAGATATCCTCGCGCGGGATCGCGACCCTAAGCTTTCCAGGGGATCACAGCAACACCGAGAAGTATCGTTCCTTAAAACTGATTGATAGAGTGCGCCGAGAAGCAACTTTCGGCAGGAAATTACATCGAAGATGGACGGCTAAATCGATCCGGATGGATCGTGTATCGTAACGATTCTGACGTTTATTAATATCGGCCTGCTTGTCGAGTCTTTCTACGCCGTGCTACCGAGGAGTTCGGCTTTGAAAAATTTAGATAGCGAGACGGTCGACGAAGTTATCGGAGATCGAGTGGTGAGCCTGATGACTTCCGGTTTACGAGCGTCGCGAGGAACCGGGGCCGACGTGGTCTTTGAAAAGACATGAATTGACTTGTGAATTCAAGATCATCGTTTTGATGTCCTTTATACGGCAAAAATGTATTTTATTAAAATCGTGTATCGCGAAGCAATGTAAACACACGAAATTCGTAAGCTAATAATTTTTTAAATTGTCGGAAAAATTTGAAACCTATTTTTAATGTTAATCTGTAGACTGCGGATTTTATGCATTTATGACGACAACGAGTAAGGGCAATTTAAAATAGCAAATATACTAGTGAAATTTAAACATACTGTTGTATTATCTTCAACCTAGTAAACATAATTGGGATGAAAATCTATGTCATTCCAGTTTGTTGCAATTCAGGTAAGTAATTTTTATATCGTATAAAGCATCGCAGTCTATTAATGTGCTTCTTCTATAGCCTCAATAAATCAAAGTAAAGAATAATTATGGATGACTATGGACTTTATGACAAAATCGATTGGCATTCGTGAGAAAAATGACAATGGTTAAAATACTGTGCAGTATTTATTAAAATCATCACAAAATGAAATACATTTCCTTTAAATCTTCATTCATCTTCATTCATCTTCATACAGATCGACAGTCCAGTGATTAACAACACCAGTACGGAGATCATGTAGGTTCAAGTTAGAAAATCAAGCAGGATTGTGCACGAAGACTGTCGTAGTCTATAAGTTTCCGTAAATTATGGAAGTTTGGGTTCCCGTGGAGCACATTTGATCGGATCTCAGGTGATCAAAGGTGCCGCGCCAGTGTACGGTGTTCCGCGGAAACGAAAGGCTCGCTGTGGAACAATTTCCCTCGATACTGTTCACGGTGCGGCAATTAATTTCGATTGTGCGCCGCGAACAAACCCTGGCGTTTGCGGCTGGGTTAATTACAGAAACTAATTAATTTCACTCGAACCTGTCGCTGGGTACGGTTCCGCAAACCAAAACGACACGGCGGAAGAAAAATGGAGTGCCACGGGGGGACGTTGAACGAAAAACATAAACTAGAAATTAGCGATGGCGTCGAGCATGGTGAAAACGGAAAAGGGAACTAGACAATTAATGCATTTATGCCAAAAATCAAGGAAAATCAAACTGAAAATTTTAGAATCACGTGAGATTATCTCGGGCTGTTGAAAATTATTTTAAAGAAATACATACATTTGCGTACAGTCACCGAAGTCTTTTTTAAGTCTTTTTTAATATTTTAGAAAATATTTTACTTACTAGTTATTGTAAGTAGTTATTTTAAACAAATTATAAATTGTTCTGCCAATTAATTGAGGGGATACAGTTACGTGACGTTGTGACGCATGCATGACATTAATCTAACAATAAGATAATAATTAGATAGCGGATCTTTATGCAAAGTAAACATTTTCTACCTGAATAACAACAAACTGGAGTGAAATTGAAATTTTAATTCTTGATGTGTTTACTGTCTTTAATTACACGTACTCATTTTTGTTATAAACGCATAATATCCTCTATCTAATTATAATAGTATTTCTCGGTTAAAATACTTGATAATGTCTAATAATATCTTTTAAAACGATTGTATAATAGAAAAGCATTCCATTCTCGAAAAATAATGTTGCAGTATTTTTTAATGCTTCTAATGTTTCCACTGTTTTAAATTACACGTACTCATTTTTGGTATAAATGTATAAAATTCTCTATCTAATTATAATAGTATTTCTCGCTTAAAATAATTGATAATATCTAATAATATCTTTTAAAACGATTGTGTAATACAAAAGCATTCTCGAAAAATAATGTTACAGTATTTTTTAAGTCATCTAATGTTTTTACTGTTTTAAATTACACGTACTTATTTTTGTTGTAAATGCATCAAATCCTCTATGTAATTATAATAGTATTTCTCGATTGAAACACTTGATAACGACCTAATAATGTTTTTTAAAACGGTCCTATAATAAAAAAGCATTCTCGAAAAATAATGTTACAGTATTTTTTAATTCATCTAATGTTTCTACTGTTTTAAATTACACGTACTCATTTTCGTTATAAATTCATCAAATCCTCTATCTAATTATAATAGTATTTCTCGATTAAAACACTTGATAACGACCTAACAATGTTTTTTAAAACGGTCCTATAATAAAAACGCATTCTCGAAAAATAATGTTGCAGTATTTTTTAATTCTTCTAATGTTTTTACTGTTTTAAATTACACGTACTCATTTTCGTTATAAATTCATCAAATCCTCTATCTAATTATAATAGTATTCCTCGATTAAAACACTTGATAGCGATCTAGTAATATCTTTGGGAACGATTGTATAATAGAAAAGCATTCTCGTGACGGGCCATCGTTATTCTGAGGTTAATTAGGTTCCCGGTGGATGGGGTGTTAGGAAAGATGGAGGTGCATAGTGAACAGACAGGATTTCAATTTTTCTCGGTGGCAGGGTCGTGCACCAGTTGCATTTCCGGTGCACGGCGAGCCAATTCGTAGATTGGTACGTGCTAGGAGGAACGTACTCGCGACCAGCAGCTTAATAAAGTTTCCGCGGCAGTGGTTTCGGCCAGACTTAATTAGCTGGTGGCTCGTGTGCTGGCTGGGGAGCCACTCTCCCTCATCTTGGGCTCTCTTGTTGCTCGCGACGCGGTTTACGTCGACTTTCTGCCTTCCGCCGGCTGACACCGCTTCCCTTTGTTCTAATTGAAGACGCGTCTCTGAAATTGCGTCGAATCAACATAGAGGCTGCTTAGTTCTGGCTGGATTTCTAAACTGCTCCTTCTTCGGACATTTAACCGGATCAATTTCAATACGCTCGAAACAGTGTCCGAACACTTTTCTGTCTTTTGAAAAATCGGAATACCTAAGCCTTTGCACTCGGAGCTATTTTAACACGAAAATTAAACTTTTTTTCCGCCGAGAGTATTTCCATTTTCTATGATTTTTTTCAATTTGGTGGATATGAAATATTTGATACAACACCTCGTACAACACTTGGATGTTTAGTAATTGATTAGATACCAACATATCTAATAACGTGAACAATATTTTAAGTAATAGTACAGCGATTTTTAGTGGTGCCTCGGAGTCACCACTCGAGTGCGACGGGTTAAATTGCTATAACTTCGCAAAGAGGAATCGTACGACAATAAATATACACTTGTTCTGAAGTTCGAAGCCTCTGCTTTCGGAATCCAGCGACCATTTTCTTCCAGGTTGGTCCTCCGCGTGATAAAAAATTCTAATCTAAAGCTACAGATAACAGTTCTGAAAAGCTAAAAGTTTTCTTCGTTATTTCAGTTTGTTTGTGTCACTTGAAAGCACGAAGATGGTATTTTAGCCATCGCGTCTCGGTTTCTTTTTTCGGTTTCTGGTTTTCACGCGCCTGGGCATTGTTGCGGAGTCGTTTCTTTTTCCCCTCGATCCGGCCATATTTAGAGCGAGGTTCTTAAAACAGAAAATCCGCGGAACGGCGATGTTATCGCGCGAGAACGGAGAGGGGATCGGCAGGCTGTCAACCCGCGGAGTTATCGTGGCCCATAAATACGTGCATATCTTTATTCCGAAGCCCGTATTCCGACCGCTCGACCAATTCGAAGGCGCGAGGCTCTGTCGTATTATGGAGATACAGTGGTCGGAGAGAGCATGATTCTCCAATGGTAGATTCTGGAATCGAACGAAGAACCTGCGACCATTCAAAGGGAGGATCTGGAAAGGACGCGTCCCTTCAGACTATCTTCATTCGGAGCAGAAAGCGTTTACCAAGCTGGGAATGGTTTACAGAAATTCGTACGCGTTTCGGCTTTTCGTTTCGATCTTTTAATATCATTTATCCTTTCAATTTTTTTAAAAAAGTTATTCTAGTTCGGTTTTATTAATATTTATTATTCGCAGTACGAATAACTTATTATTATAAAATACTCATTATAATTTCTTTAAATTCATCATTTATTTTTTCTATTTTTTATTTAAGTTTATTCTAGTTCGGCTTTATCGATGCAGTCCTCGTACGAATAACTTGTTATTATAAAATGCTCATTATAATTCATTTAAATTCATCATTGATATAAGATTTAATTATATCGGATGATTGCATAATTTCGTGTCCGATTCTCATAGATGTCGCAAAATATTATATACAGGGTGTATCCGTTAAGTTATGTCACCATTTTTTAGGCATTTCCAGTAGTGCAATTAAAAAATGTTTTAGACAAAAGTTTCTCAGTACTTGACGAGCTACATGTTCGCATATTCTTAAATCTGAAAAAATGTTTTTTACGTACAAAAGTAAAGGTCACCTTTCCATGAAATATTCTGCTGAAATTAATGAAATTTATTATTGCAATATCAATTAATCAAAACCAATACTCGAACCACAATTAGCATTACTAAATTAATTTTTATTTAATAAATTGCTAAAAATTCAAGAATTGCACGAATAAAATAGTGTGGATGAAACTAAGCTCAATTCCTTACACACAAAGTAAAATATAGAATTTCAATGTTCTGGATCAGAAGAAACGCGTTAATTTAAATATTAAACAACGTCCGTGCACCAGAATAAGAGCTAACATTTTTGTCCCATCGCCAAGAGCGACATGCTCGTTGAATAACTGAATATTACCGTCGAATTCCAGATTGCTATTATTGCGTACAACAGATAGCGAACGCAACGAAAAATTTCCGAGTCACATTCCCAGCCCCCTAACCGCGGAAATTAGTATCCGAGCGGTGATTTCGCGAGAGGGAGCGATTCGAGACCGCGTGCCAGGAAATAGAATCGCGATCGCGAATCCGAACGCCGCCGTTTCCCGATAAAAGTTTTTCGCGTCGTCTCGCTGCCTTTATTTCGCGGTTTATGACGCTTCCATGAAGATTAATGGCGTCCATTGTTTGCGGTGCGACGAGCCACCCCCGCGCAGGGGAGGGAACACTGCACTGGATGATAGATAGGATGTCCACAGAAGGGGTGGCTCTAGGAGGCTTGAAAATTATTTTTGAAAATTTTTTTAACCGGATGAACAAGATATAATAATCCACAATATTTATTGGTAGTCTTTCAAGGGCTAAAAATCGTACAATTTTTAACTACAGAAATTAAAATAGCACGAGTGTGCGGGTTATTTAATTTTAAATGTTAATGAAGTTTTATACCGGATAAAACTTTCGAAAATCCTATTTTTGCAACGGGCTGGCAAGATGAAAATCCACAATTTTTTGTATTCATTGGTACATTCTTACAAAAATAATACAATCTTTAATTATAAGAATTGATATAGTATAAAATATCTAAAATTGATAGGTATTTGTAAAATATTTTAGATTAGCGGGCCACACGTATCTAGTTTTAAAAAACAGCGGGACAATCGGTATTTTTCACCGAAAAAAAAGGAAAAAGAAAAAGGAAGTCTCCCTTTAAGCTGAAGTCCTTTATCCGGCCACGACGGCGTAAAGGATACGACAAACGACCGGCTGAGCAGCTCCATGGATATCTCACGGGCTCGAAGATTAAAGGATCCTTCAGGAGATCGTTCCGACGATCAACTATCCTGATTTCGGGGCAGGCTAACGATAATACACTCCCCGTGTCTCGCCCTTAAATCTCCAGACCCGGGGCGGACAATGCTCTCCTCTCTGTTTCTATCCAACGAACAACAATGCTCGGAAAAACGATTCTTTGCTGGCAAAATATTGCGAGCTCCACGTTACGGAAAAAAAGGTAAAAAAATCCACCGCAAACACCCGGCCGCTTCTGCCAGCCACCGAATTTTCCGAATAAATCAGACAAGCGCGCGAGCGCGCGAGATCCCGCGACTTTTCAAAGTGTCGCGCCGTAAATCAACGATTTTTTTGTTTCGGAGAACGTGCCCCACGACGAACCACAAACCTCCATGATTTCGCGAGTCTTTCGATGCGAGCCTCGATTACACCACATTTCAATTTTGCGCTGGACTATTTGTGGTAAAATGAAACAGAAAAAAATATGTTCCCATTATACAGGGTGGGGCACCTAAAACAGGTCACCTGAATAACTCGCTTGCTTTTGAAGATAGAAAAAAATGCATCAGACCAAACTTACTTGATATCGAGGCGCTCGTAATCTGATGTCATTAATTTTTTTATAGGTGAAGACGTCAGGAGATACGAAGGTCAACTCTGTTTTTTTAAATGGAAAGGTATGGTTTTTTATTTACATACTGATAGTGTGTTTCAAGACGAATACATTGACCTATTACGAAGGTCATTCAAGGTCACGCAAGGTCAACTGCAATAGAAAATAAAGTGTCTCAAAGCACTCTTCAAATACTTTTGTGTCTTCTCTGGTTGTTGGCATACTGCTCTTCCAAGTATTGGTAAGGGTCGCAGAACATAAATAAACATACCATCGCATTCTATGCTTACCTGTATCCAGAAATGTTATTAGTAGTTTGACTACCGACTAGAGTACTGCTTCGGAATATTCAATCCGAGTGTTCAATTTTCAAGAATGCGTTACACGATAGCAGAGAAAGTGGAAATGGTTATCATTTATGGCGAATGTCATAGAATTATGAGGAAAGCGGTACGCGTGTACGGTGAAAGATTTACCGATCGTAATAGTCCTTCGCTTTCTGTCTTTGCAAATATTATAAAAAAGTTTCGAGAAACTGGAAATGTGGATAAGAACAAACGCATTCGAGCCAATAAAGCAACTGATGATGGAAACACGATAAACAGTTTAGCAAGTGTAATACAAAATTCACATGTTGGTACGAGGCAACTTGAACGCGAGAGTGGCATCAGTCGACCAAGTATGTTGCGAATACTTAAGGTTAACAAATTTCACCCATTCCACATTTCACTACATCAACAATTAAGTGAAAATGTATTGCAACGTTTTAGATTATGTCTCAGTGTTCGAGGTCGTCATTTTGAAGACTTCAAGTAGCAGTGAATACGTAAATAACACTTATTTTCTTATGTATAACACACTTTATTTTCTATTGCAGTTGACCTTGCGTGACCTTGAATGACCTTCATAATAGGTCATTGTATTCGTCTTGAAACACATTATCAGAATGTAAATATAAAGCCATACCGTTCCATTTTAAAAAACAGAGTTGACCTTCGGATCACCTTGACGTCTCCACCTATAAAAAAATTAATGACATCAGATTACGAGCCCCTCGATATCAAGTAAGTTTGGTCTGGTGCATTTTTTTCTATCTTCAAGAGCAAGCGAGTTATTCAGGTGACCTGTTTTATGTGCCCCACCCTGTATATGAAAACAATTATTTGTGAGCAATTTTTAACAAATAAACGAAATTGTGACTTACGACATTGTTAGCTAAAATGGTCAGAGAAAGATGGAAGAAGATAGAGTGGTTTTGGAACGATATTAAAATTGTAGGGCTAGCAGAAAGGGCCAGAGAACGAGGGAAAATGGAAGAACGGACTCGAGCTATGATAAAATTGCAAGATTCACAAAATAATTGTAGAGAGAATGAGGAAAATGTAGGGCCACCGAGATGGTTATAGGGTCAATGGAAAAATTGTAGAGCTCACGAATAAATTGATGCTTTAATTGAGAAATTATAGGCCTAGCGAAGAAGGGCAAAGAAAGATGGAAGAAGAGTAGTTTTGTACCCACATTAAAATTGTAGGGATATCTAGAAGGGCCATAAAAAGGTGGAGAAAGAAAAAGAGACTTTTGAACTATATTAAAATTGTAGGGCTAGCTAGAAGGGTCATAAAAGGTGGAGAGAAAGAAAGAATCTTTGGAGCTATATTAAAATTGTAGGGCTAGCAAGAAGGACCATAAAAAGGTGGACGAAAGGAAAAAGAGAGAAGGTTCCGAGCTATAATAAAAATTGCAAGATTCGCGAAATAATATTAGAGTCAATGGAAAAATTGTAGGGTTCACAAATAAATTAAATCACGAATGGAAAATTGTAGGGCTAGCAAAAAAGGTACATGGGTGAAGAAGTAAATGCAATTTGGTGCCATAGAAAAATTATGTTACCTACGAAAAAATTGTCAGGGCTAGCGAAAAAGGTGAAATTGTTATCCCAAAATCGCATGCGTTTGGTTCCTTTTAAACGAGCCACCTGTCGTGCATTTCAATTCGCCAGAAGTTACTTTGCATCTCCGTGCAATTCGCATGAACGATCCTCGACGACATAGACGGTTTTTCTATAGATCGTTTCCCCCCTGGAGAACGCAACCCCGTAAAAAACTGTGTCACGGTGTGCAGGACGGGATAAAGTTGGCAGCGGCAGGAAACTTGAGCGATAAAATTCATCCCAGGGATTCCAAGGGGGAGACCCGGCTCGCAGCCAATCTACCGGCTTATACTCGCGATAAATACTAATTAACCCCATGCGCTCGGGAGCTCGAGGCCGATCCGACATCCCTCGAGATAAGAATTTCCTCCGTTCGGTTCTTATGCATTCCCTATTACTGATGGCAAGCTCTATACGCAAACCTCAATCAATAGTAACAGCCCAACTTCATTCGATGGAGTTTGATCCCCACCCAAGGGCAGTCAAATTTTCATTAGTGTATACAATCATTTATTACTATACCGCGGATCTTCATGCAAAATAAAAAATGTTCGCATTGATTGCAGGACACAGGAGCCAAATAAAAATTGTATTCTTTTAGTTGCCCTATCAAGGTGAAACTGATACATTGATGTCCTTAAATATTTTTAACATGTCCGCTGCTCTAAGTTGTACGAGCCCATATTTATTTATCACTATAAATGCATAAAATCCGCAGTCTAGATCGAACATAATTTCTATATTCTTCCAATGTGTACACTGTTTTATGTGTTTCTCCCGTACAATTTTTCTCATAAATACATAAAATCCGCAGTGTAGAAATCAGTGAAGGATCGAATCAGCTTGCAAGGAGCTCGATCCCATCGCTACAGTCGATCTAGTTCGCAGCGTCTCGCAGAATCTCGCAGAAATTTAAGGCCGCGCGGATTCGCGTACCGCTCTTATTGCCGTTGCTTTAATCCCCTTAAGCCGGGGATGAATTAGGTACGAGAGACTCGGGGTGTAAGAGGATCGTTCGCGAGCACACTTTTCTTGCGATAAGTTCGCAGCCCCGGGAGCAGATACTGCACCCTTTTCGTTTCTTATTACGAACGGGGATCGTTCGTTTCCGCTTGCTCCCCGAGAGCAAGAGGAACGTGTAAAGCGTAAAGTATCAAAGACACTCGATCGAAACGGAATTGAACGAGCCATCCCTTGACAGCGCGAATTTTTCGCTGCCGAGTTTCTCCGGGGCCGACGAGACGAATCGCGCGACTCGGACTTTTTCCGAGTGATTAAAATTGTGATTAAGGAGCCCGTTCAAGGTGCGCGAACCTGCCGACAGAAGATCTCGCGATGAAACCGTGAGGAACTTGCTGGGATTCGCTGCTGAAGCCTGATCTTTTGATTTGCTGACCGGTACGGCACTTTTAGGAGATATTTCAGAGGCGTTTCGCTAATGTAGCTCTTTAAAATGTTTTCAGCAGAATCTTGGAACGATACATTTTTTATCGTCTACTTGGATCTTTGAGAACGTTGACTCGAATGTTTCTTAATTGATGAATCATGAAATGCTGATGAATAGACTGCGGATGTTTATGCAATTTTCATTCTTCGTAGACAAATTTTAAGGAAGTCCTATCAAATGTAATTCTATTTTCATTGTTATTAGCTAGACTCCGGATGTTTATGCAAAATAAAAAGTTTGCGCATCAATTGCAGGACGCGGGAGCTGAATATAAATTTATATTCTTCGTTAATCATTTTAATGTGGTGAAAATAATATATTAATACTCTTAAAGCCTTTTAATATTTTCACTGTTTTAAATTACACGTGCTCATTTTTGTTTCAAATGCATCAGAAACGGTGTCTAGTAATAGCATTTGTAGATCCAAAGAGTAAATACAAAAATCGTACTAAATTCTGTTGAATTTAATACTCCAGCATTTTTTGAAAATATTTACAAGCCATAAATGCATAAAAAGATCCGCAGTCTAATGGTGAATGTAGAGTGACCTGCCCGGTAAATGAACATTCCTATTTGCTACTACATTAATTGATTTAGCAATTTTTCGAACGACATCCCTCGCAAAGAACCAAACAACTCAAAAATGTACGTACTCGAAAGGGGTGATTCTTGAGGTCATTTGAAGTAACTTTTTCCTTTTCGAAAACCCTAAAATGTTGCGTTGACACAGCCGAAATCCGTCCACTGTAGTAGTGTTCCGATCGGTCCGCGTTTTTTGAGAATAAAACGCCACGGAGAAGATTTTCGCGAAAGAAAAAGTTATTACTTCAACTGAAGTTAGGAATAACACCTTTCAAGAAAGTACAGCAATTCTTCTATAGTCGCAAAAAGGTTGTACACATTGAATGCAATAAAAATATCCCCTTCGCTGTAGTAATCTGATCTCGGCTCGAGTATATCGGTGTGAACCACTACAAATCCAATTACAAAACTTCTTTATTTCTCATGATTTTTTTATGGAACTTTCGCCAACTTATTTGTGACATTTTTCTGATTCAAACGACACTAAACACGATATAATTCCACAACTGTACTTAATGATTTAATTGACGATGAAAGTTTCGGTCGCAAGGACAGTGTATGGGAACGAAAGAGACGCGGACTCTCTTTACAAGCGCTGTCCTTTTCTACGTTCGGTTCGGTCTTTGAAGCTCAAGAAAATAGTGTCTGTCAACGAACTGTGCAAACGAACCTCCCCCAGGCTCTTGCGACTATAAAAAATTTACTGTACAACGGATTTGGGACAGCCTGTAGACCTGTATAAAGTGATTCAGCGATTCAGAGATTTATTATACATTTTTATTCAGTATTTCCCGTTCTTTGTCACGTTCCCACATTCTGTTCCTACACATGATGAACGGAAGATGAACATATGATGAACGCCTGACGATCGAACCCAGTCTCCAGTTACGTCCCTTTTACAAATGGCCGCCGATCGATCGGCAACGAATTGTTTCTATTTGCCGGACCCCAGCGCGCCCGTACCACCGACATCGTAAATGTTTGCTTAATATCGGAATCGCTGTGCGATAAATGTTCGGCGAACCGAGATCCCCGGTGTTCCTGCGCCGGCAAACATTTGCGTACACGAGTTTTTGCGATCGGATCCGTTGGACAGCGGGAATTATTCCCGGTCGTTCTATTATATAACGATCGATGATCCGGATCTTCGTTGTAGAGCCGGAATTGCGACTCTTTAATGGTCGGGTGCAAAACCGGGTTGAATTGAAATTTGCGTTCTTTGCGACTCGTGTGATCTTGGAAATAGGTTATCCTGGTCCTGGCGATCGATCTAATATAAAAATAAACGAGAGAGATGTACTTGAATAAAAAATCTATTGAAAGAAGGGACGTTAAAAGAGCTTTTTAACCAACCGAAATATTTGTCTCTGCAAGAACAATCTCATCATTAAAAAACATTTACCGCAAGAACGGTGTAAGGATTGTGTAAGGATCCTGTAAGGATCGTGCTTCATTTTCATAACAGACCCGCATCCGCAAACACAGCCGCAAACAGAAGTTACCCCATCCCGGCAGCATCCTCCCCATCATCGGTCCTGACAACCTGTAGCAGGGGTAGTTGTTGTAGGGGTGTAGAGATGCAGGGGGTTCTTGCAAGTAAAAGTGATTCGCGAAGCGGTCGTTGGGGCGTCGTTGCGAGGAAAACGCTCGAGGGTGTCGCAAAGCTGTTGCGGGGGTGGCCAACCCTCAACCCTCGGTCTCGGGGCTCGGGGATGTCGAGGATCACGAGGGACCGGGACCTGGAACCGTTTCGCAGTTATTCGCACGAGCTTTATTTACTCTTCTCGCTGCGGGCCGGCCGTTGATTTCGCTCTTCATACATGCAATGAGAGGAAGAGAGAGTGAATGAGCGAATAGGAGAAACAGAGAGAGGAAGAGAGAGAGGGTGTGTTGTTCCCTCGGTCGTTGTTTGCTGTTCGCACACCTATCGTCGCCCATGGCTCGTGCCGACTCGGTGCTTCGTCGGATCGAACGATGATAAATTAGACGCGCTGAGAATCGCCTGTGTGCTCGTCCTGGAAGCGACTTATGCTATCAGCTCGCTGGGTATAGTAAATAGGATCCGCAGAAGCTCTGGGGATTGTAATAATATTTTTAGGGGTTGTATTGGCAGATGTACAAATTAATTCGTTCTCGCGATATACGAGGGTGGATCAATAAGTACCCGTGTTACAATTGAAAACGCAGGTTTTTCAGTAATTTTTTTTATATTTTTCAACATGATCTCCTTTTAGGAGGATACACTTTTCATATCGGTCTAAAATTTTCTCTCAAGAACCTACACATTTTTCCTACATAATTTTTGTAGTTCTTAACACGTCTTTATTTGTTCCATAATATTTTCACGTGTTTCAAATGTAGCCTCAATCACGTACAAACGTTTTCATCGTTTTTACAAAGTTTCTGCAGGTTTCGCGCTTCTCTTACAGCTTCGGAAACGATTTTGAACGTCTTGCAATTTTCCTATAGTTTGTATAAGGTTGAACCCATTCACCCCAGAACAGAGAAGGTGTTAATTCGTCGCGATCCCGCAGAATCTTTGCGAAACACAGTGCAATTAGGGAGGAAGACATTACTTCGGGTCGCGAGGAGCGTTCTTATCGCGTAAACGTCTTGCCGGGGAAACGGCGACGAGAACAAAAGGAGGCTCGAACAGCGGCGTCGTTCCTTCGGATGACGGGCATTGTCACGCGATTGCCTTTGTCGTAAAAACGAGCATTAGGCGGCAACGCGCGGAGCGTCGAGTCGAGGTGTCCCGTCTCGCGTGACTCGCGTCGATTTGCGCGGCTCGATAAGCAAAACACCGTTCGTCTCGAATTGCGAGGCACACGCTTCAGACTAATGGCACGAAAAAGAACCGTGCACAAAGGAGTTCGACGTGGCAACCGTTCCGCGAACCGGAACGCGTCGCGAATCCCGGCAAACAAATCGCGAACCAGACATTCCCGATTTTTTACGCAGCTACAACAGCTGGCAAATTTAACCATTTGCACTTGTCTCCGCCGAGAAGTCGCTAAAAATTGCTACAACACATAGAAACTGCATTTCACCCCTCGCCGTACCTTTTCTTTTACGGTTACAGCAATTAGAACGTCTTTATCCCGAAAAATGACGTAGAACAGAAGAGAAAATTTATATTTTTTTGTATGGCTACATTTATTCCAATGCTTAATTTAATCTAAAATGAAACGGCAAGAAAAAAATAAAAATACGGCAAAGGGTTTAATTCATTGTTCTTGAATTTTTTTTAAGCGACGTATGAAAGTGAGTATGCGGATGTATATGTAATTTGAAATTTTTATAGAGGATGGAAACAGCCTTTGCGGATGCAAAACAAATTAAAGTCGTGCGTAGAAATTTCGGGTACGATTTTCTACTAAAAATTGGGGAAGGGGACAAAAGAGGAGGCAGTGATTTCCACGAAACGCTCTAAATGTCCCGTCAGCATAAACAATAATGTACCCGGAGCGCTTTAATTAAGAGAAATAATACATTTTCCCCGGGATAATTGTCTGTATCCGGCGGACCGTTTCCGGAACAACAAATGGCATCTCGGGCTCACGTGCATAATTATAACGACGCTTAATATGCGCGTAATTAACGATACATTTCATGCGCATAATTATCAACAGTCGCTGACGGATTACCGAGAGACGCGCCTTCGGGAATCTACGTCGACAGCACGCGATCCGTTAACTGGTTTTTAGGCGAGTATATTCAGGGAGTATGTTTTAGAGCGGATTGTTCGTTCTCCGTGATTGAGGCGTCGTTTTAAACGGAATTTACGACGTTGGATTTTGATACGCGGAATCAGAGAACGAAAGATCCACGATTAATATCTGTCGCAACATTTGTTTTCGGAATTATAGTCAAGAGGATACATGGTGTTTCGCGTAACTGGGGTATCGAGTTTCAAATTGACATCGGCACCAGGTGAGACGTTGTTTCAAAATATTTTTTCATCCTGCAAGTTTTTAGTTATACGATTTCTTTACGAGGATCTCTGAAAACTGTACATTTTTTCTTGGGTTTGACCGGTCTTCTGCACGCTCTATAATTTTTAGATTATGATTCCGGTTACAGGTTATAATTTATAAGGTTCTACAATTTTTGTGCGTGGTCTACGACGTTTTTATAGACTTTACAATTTTTTCTGGGGCCGCACAAACCTCCTGTAGGTTCTACAATTTTTATATGCGACATGCAATGTTTCATGCAGACTCTACAATTTTTATGCAAGATCTGGAATGTTTATATAGACTTCACAATTTTTATACGGCATCCATTATGGTGTTGTAGGATTTACAATTTTTTTTCTGAGTCTCCATAATTCTTTTGGAAGTTCTACAATTTTTGTATGTAAACTGAAATGTTTCTGTACACTCTTCAATTTTTATGCAAGATCTAGAATGTTTATATAGACTTTACAATTTTTATACGGCATCCATTATGGTGTTGTAGGATTTACAATTTTTTTTTCTGAGTCTCCATAATTCTTCTGGAAGTTCTACAATTTTTGTATGTAAACTGAAATGTTTCTGTGGACTCTTCAATTTTTATGCAAGATCTGGAATGTTTATATGGACTTCACAATTTTTCCTTGGGCTCGACAATTTTTATACGGCATCCATTACGTTTTCATAGGATTTACAATTTTTTTTCAGTCTCCATAATTCTTCTGCATGTTCTACAATTTTTATATGTGACTTCGAATGTTTCTGTAAACTCTACAATTTTTATGCGAGATCTGGAATGCTTTTATAGACTTCACAATTTTTCCTTGGGCTCTACAATTTTTATACGGCATCCATTAAGTTTTTATAGGATTTACAATTTTTTTTCTGAGCTTCCATAATTCTTCTGGAGGTTCTACAATTTTTGTATGTAACCTGCAATGTTTCTGTAGACTCTACAATTTGTATGGGAGATCTGGAATGCTTTTATAGACTTCACAATTTTTCCTTAGGCTCTACAATTTTTATACGGCATCCATTAAGTTTTTATAGGATTTACAATTTTTTTCTGAGCTTCCATAATTCTTCTGGAGGTTCTACAATTTGTATGCCAGATCTACAACGTTTTTATAGGCCTCCAAATTTGTATGCAAGATCTACGTTTTTATAAGCCTCCAAATTTTTATAGAGGATCCACGACGTTTCTGTACGCTTTACATATTTTATACGAAGTCTACAATCTTTCTACAGTCTACAAAATTTTTATACGAGATCTACGATGTTTCCGTAGGCTCCACAATTGTCACAGGTACAAATCACCCGGAATAAATAGGTGCAACGCATTCCTCAAGACAAAAACATGCATATTTTTATTCTTCATCTAAATACGACAAAAAATACAATTCCTTCCCGTCCATGGTCACAAAACACACTTCTCAAAAACGAAAAGAAATTGATTAATTTAAAACACAAAATGAAGCGTTTTATTGGAAGTGCTCTATTGTTCCGGGATGTTTATTCAACTATTTCCGGAGGATGGTGTTTCGAAAATAGGCAGAGTCACGGAGGTATCCAGTTTCGTTGATTACAAACTCCGTGTTCTCGCTGTAACGAATCCATTGTGTTCCTTTGGGAGGGCGTGCGGCGGAGAATTTTGGCACTGTTTTGATACTCGCGTTGGACTCGGAGAAAATTGATCGTCCCGCGGCGATGCGATCCACGGGGAGACTCTTTCGGAGGGGGTTTCGGAGCTCGGAGAATTTCCGAGCATTTGCTCGAACACAGTTCAGAACTCGAAACAATAAACCGGGTTAGTCGCTCGGGCGAAGCGCGATGCACCCGTGATGCAGCCGAGATGCAGCCGCGGCGCGGTTCCGGCCGATGCGGAATTCTCGGCGCTCTATACGCCCCTATGAGTATGCGCCCGTACGTGCAGCGGCGCGTTAAAGGCACTCGATGCTGTTGCCAATGTGCAGCGAGTGCAATTGTTAAATGCGGGACCCTCGGACGTCCGGGAAACGCCGCGCCGGGTTGCGAAAAGAAACTTGATAATCGTCTGCAAATTAGATTCGCTGCACTAGTGTTGCATAAAATTTTATATTGTGTACAAGAACTTTTGCAATTATTGGGTGTACAAATAAGTTCGGTGCCTTTTGAGCATACTTTTGATCTTTATTTATAAAAAATAGGAATACACGTTAAGTTTCGAAGCTCCCAGGGTTCTTCGAACGAATGGAAATTGCTTGTCGAGTTACTTGCTTAAATTTTATATTGTGTACAAGACCTTTTGCAATTATTGGGTGTACAAATAAGTTCGGTGTCTTTTGAGCATACCTTTGATGTTCATTTATAAAAAATAGGAATACACGTTGCGTTTCGAAGATCCCATGGTTCTTCGAACGAATGGAAATTGCTTGTCGAGTTACTTGCTTAAATTTTATATTCTGTACAAGACCTTTTGCAATTATTGGGTGTACAAATAAGTTCGGTGCCTTTTGAGCATACTTTTCATCTTTATTTATAAAAAATAGGAATACACGTTGCGTTTCGAAGCTCGCAAGGTTCTTCGAACAAACGGAAATTGCTTGTCGAGGTACTTGCTGCACTAGTGTTGCTTAAATTTTATATTGTTTACAAGACCTTTTGCAATTACTGGGTGTACAAATAAGTTTGGTGCCTTTTGAGCATACTTTTGATCTTTACTTATAAAAAATAGGAATACACGTTGCGTTTCGAAGCTCCCAGAGTTCTTCGAACGAACGGAAATAGCTTGTTCAGTTACTTGCTTAAATTTTATATTGTGTACAAGACCTTTTGTAATTATTGGGTGTACAAATAAGTTCGGTGCCTTTTAAGCATACTTTTCATCTTTATTAATAAAAAATAGGAATACACGTTGCGTTTCGAAGCTCCCAAGGTTCTTCGAACGAACGGAAATTGCTTGTCGAGGTACTTGATGCACTAGTGTTGCTTAAATTTTATATTGTTTACAAGACCTTTTGCAATTACTGGATGTATAAATAAGTTCGGTGCCTTTTGATCATACTTTTCATCTTCGTTTATAAAAAATAGGAATACACGTTGCGTTTCGAAGCTCCCAAGGTTCTTCGAACGAACGGAAATTGCTTGTCGAAGTACTTGCTGCACTAATGTTGCTTAGATTTTATATTGTGTACAAGATCTATTGCAATTATTGGGTATACAAATAAGTTCGGTGCCTTTTGAGCATACTTTTGATGTTCATTTATAAAAAATAGGAATACACGTTACGTTTCGAAGCTTCCAAGGTTCTTCGACCGAACGGACATTGCTCGTTGGGTTACACCAAGTTCCTCAGCAAGTTTCTGTTGTCTTTGACAAGGATTTTCATTGAATAATTCCTGTAATTCCTCGTCCTGCACTTTTTTCGATATTCCACTGCGTTCTCCATCACTGAGATCAAAATTTCCATTAGGAAACCTTTGAAACCACTTCTTGCATGTTTTATAGGTTACAGTATTTTCATCTAACGAAGAACAAATCATTTTCGTAGCCTCAGCAACATTTTCCTTTGACTCAAATGCAAAGAGAATAGAGTGTCGAATGTGCTGTTTCTTAAACGCCATGGTGCAACGTATTGTTTTTTCAGGCTATGCACCAATTAGCTTTATATGCTCTAAAACACCAAAACGGCGTGAAAAATAATTCGTTTGAAATGCTATCACAATTGAATATATGTAAAGGCACCGAACATATTTGTACACCTAACACGTTGTGCATTGTGAAAAAATTATTGCATTGGTCCTGTCTAAAAAGTCTCTTCTCCAAAAGAGACGCTCTTGATTCATTGAGAATCGTTTTGTTAACTTTCCTGAACTTTTCTTAACGTAAGGAAGCAAGCTTCGACTGTAATATTTTATACGATGTTTATGTAGACATTTAATTGTAACATATAAAAAATTCAGCTTCGTAGAGTGACGCAATTATTTCTTAATCATTTTCCTGTATGACACAGAGGCCGCATAGACATTCATTTGTCTAATAACTTTAACCCATTGCACTCCTTTTGTCGAGTGTGACTCGATGTCAGAGAAAGAAAAGTGTAAATGAAACAAGTTTTTGATATGTATTTGGTTCTTCCTTTATTTACTTAGTTTCTTATTGTTTAGTTAAAAACAAATATAAATTCCACAAATATAAATTACGACAAAATTAGAAAGCTATATCTAATATAATTAATGAACAACATTATTTAAAACGAGTAGCAGTCAAGGAATTTTCCTTTGAAGTAAATTCCAAATAAAACACTTAAAATAGTAGGGAGTTGACGGCAATAAAATTGAAAAATAATTCGTAGTGCAAAGGGCTAATATATAAATTTAAAATGTGTTCACTGTCCTGTATTTCGCGTATGCATTCTAAATATAAATGCATAAATTCTGCAGTCTACTCGTCATTGTCTAAATTCAGAACATTGCAGAATAATCACACGTTTCAATAGACTCCGTCATCGCACAGACAATCCCCTGAAGTTTGACAAAGAATGAGCGTTCGATTAAACCGGAAAAAAATTCCGCCGTCAAAGGAGTCGTAGTCAGAGGAACGGGAACGGCTCTTAATTGCAAATATAGAATAGCGCCGAAGTGCCGCGTCGAAATGTAATTTTCAATCGTTGAGCGAATGGGTACTCGACCCCGTCGATTCCTTTATTCTGCTTTTGACGTCATCGCTCGAGCGATGCGCTGGTTGGGTGTTTACCTTCTCGCGGGAGAGCGGTGAAAATCGAATCAGGCGGAAATTTATATTCAACTGACATTTCTGATCGCGCGTCGCAGATGGGAAGCCGCGACGGTTGTACATGGTGGTGCACCGGAAGTTATTAGTCAGACGTAATAAAGAGCGATCCTTCTGCTTCTCTGCTCGCAAGAAGGTGAAACTTGTCCGCGGAAGAGGCGATCTTCTCTCGCGTACGCTTGCCGGATGCTGTAGATTGCGATCGGACGTCGTTCACGGCAAAAAACGGTTTACCTGCAGGTAAATAAAGAGCAGGTGCGCGCGGCGAGGCCGCTCGGGTAATTGTACGACGTATTTACGCTGGGACCCGCGCGAACGGTACGTCCTGCCCGCTTATAATTTATGCTGGACGAGCAGTAATACTAGTTTCCTTCCCTTTTTCTTATTCTTTCTCCGCTTTCGCCTCCGTACGCGACGTCCTCCGCGGCTGCGGAGCGAAACGAGAGCGTTGCTGCGCCTGGACGAATGACCTTCCCGATCGGTACAGTCGGGGAAGAAAATTTCAGTCGATTGTACTCTCCATTGCTCTCGAAATAGCTTGCAGGGGTGAAAAGTTGACTAAATTGAGAAAACAAAGGCTTCGCTGCTGTTCTATAGGTGTAGTACTGTTTAGAGTGGCTGGGAGCACAGGTTGCCCCAAGAGGCACCGCTTTGGCCCCGTCGGTTTCACTCGGGAACAACTAAACCACGCCAACTGGGGTCTATTCATAAAACTGTAGCACTACTGGATGCTTATTTCAAAAATCTTGTGTAACAGGTGTGGATTGACTTGTGACGAATTGCCCCGACTTCGCCCTCGTAGGCTGGGAACAATGAAGCCACGCCTACCTGGGTCCTCAACTTACGGAACTATGTACAAGGACGACTTCTTTTCATTGTCGTCGTCAGAATTAGATTTTTGGGGGAGATATACAATTTATAGCAGGTTCAGGGGTAGGTTTTTCTTTAGGACACCTCCTTAGCCCCGCCTCTTTGACTTGGAAGCGATGAAGCCACGCCTACTCAGGCCACTGTCTACGAAGAAAGAGTGTCTGTAGCTTCTATAGTGAAATTTTTTGAGATATTCATTATAGGGCAGGTGGGAGGATAGATTTTTCTTTAGGACACTTCCTTAGCCCCGCCTTTTTGACTCGGAAGCAATGAAACTATGCCTACTCAGGCCACTATCTACGAAGAAAGAGTTTTTGTAGTTTTTATAATGAAATTTTCTGGGGATATTCAATGTAGGGCAGGTCGGAGGGTAGATTTTCCTTTAGGACAGTCCCTTAGCTCCGCCTCTTTGACTTGAAAGCAATAGAACCACGCCTACTCAGGCCACTATCTACGAAGAAAGAGTTTTTTGTAGTTTTTATAGTGAAATTTGCTGGGGATATTCATTGTAGGACAGGTGGGAGGGTAGATGTTCCTTCAGTACACTCCCTTAACTCCGCCTCTTTGTCTTGAAAGCAATAAAACCACGCCTACTCAAGCCACTATCTACGAAGAAAGAGCTTTTGTAGTTTTTATAGTGAAATTTTCTGGGGATATTAATTACAGGGCACGTGGCAGGGTAGATTTTCCTTTAGGACACTTCCTTAGCCCCGTCTCTTTAATTTGGGAACATCGAAACCACGCCTACTTGGGCGACTATCTTCGAAGAAAACTCACCGAAAGAATATATAAATTACCATTAACCTCTTTCAGAAATGAAACTAAAGTCACAAAATGTACTCATCGGATTATCTACAATGGAAAAGTGCAGAACGTTCGCCCAGAACAAAGTTAGCCAGTCGATCCGGTCCAACAGAGCCTGTAATCGGTCTCCCCCTGTTTTTCTTCGATTCTCCAGGAGTCGAACTAAGCTATTAAACGCGGGAGTCACGAAACAATTTAGCTCGCTACTGGAGACGGTATTCAGGCTACGTCAAGAGGAGAGGGACATTTCGGCGAGACACCAGTCAGCCTTCTTCTCTCTTCTCTTCTCTTCTATTCGACTCTTTCGTTTCTCTTACCTTCGACAGATAGACACCGCTGTCTCGGTATAACACTTCGGTGAAGCACTCGCCACGTTCCGTCCATTTGTTCTTCCTATCGGATCGACTTCTTTCCGAACCCTTGATCATGATTTCCATCTGAATTCCTTTTTCGCTTGAAAACGAAACGCGTCCGACGCTCGTCTACATTGACAGCCTTCCAGCGGAATAATTGGTTTCTGCGCAATCTGCCTTAGACAATTGCGACTTTTAATTAAACTACGAATTTGACAGCGTTTGTAGCATTCATTAATTTCGCGAAATTGGAGAAAGAGGATAATTGTATACGGAACAATGAAGAACATTCGATTTGTAGTTTTAAACAATGAATAAATGAACGACGTCAATTGTATTACAACGATTATTAAAAAAGTCTATTTATATTTTAAATTAATTTTTAAATCATTGCCAATTTTATTCTCACCTTGAGAATTGGAAAAGGAGTATAATTTTATACGGAACATTGAAGAACATTCAATTTGCAGTTTGAAACAATTAATAAATGAATGACGTTAAACTTATTTTTACGATTTTTAAAAAAGTCTATATATATTTTAAATTAATTTTTAAGCGAGCGACAATTTTATATTTACTAGGAAGAATTCACAGTCGACGAAGAAAAATGGCTCTTCAGATTTTTGGTATTAATAGAAATAAACATTGCACGTAAATAATTACAGCCCAAACATTTTATATAAAGATTAACAATCGACTTACAACTGCACATAGTGCTTTGCATAGTTACTTGGTATATGGTGGTTGTTCACGATTCAGAATTTACACACCTGGCCAAAAATTAATTCTGTTCGTTCAGTTACCCATAATATTAGGGTTGTTAAGGCTGCAAGATTTCCTACATTGAACACGGTGTTAACATAATTCAGTCTGTATTGTATTCGACCGATCCCACGTTGCACAGCTTAACCACTAACGCGCGGTTAACATTGTATCGCATAACGAATAACGCCCATCGGCATGGTCTTCATTCATTAGTGATCGAGAAGGAAGCATAACTAGAGACTATCCAGTATTGCATCAGCTACTATCGCGGAACAGAGGTGTGCGTTTGCGGAACAACACGCCGAAGTAACATTCATCGATTTCGAGGCAACGCTGAAAATCGATTTTCTATACAAAGTAATTTTCTCGACAGAGTTCACACTTAGATCAACCCCCAAAGTTGGGGTAGATTAAACTATTGCATTTTTAAAGTACATTTTAAAGGTCCACGTATCTAACAATTCCGGAGAACGTTTTTTAATATGACCAATCATTTTAAACTTACCTGATGCACCCCCTTAAGTCATTGCATTTTTAAAGTACATTTTGAAGGTCCACTTGTTTAACATTATTGGAATAAATTTTTTTAATTAAACCAATAATTATAAACTTACTTGCTACACCCACTTGGATCAATACATTTTCCAAATTTATTTTGAAGATCCACTTTTTTAACAATTATTGCAATAAAATTTTTTAATTTAAATTTCAAACTTACTTGATGCACCCCATATATCATTGCATTTTTAAAGTACATTTTCTAGGTCCACATATGCAACAATTACTAAAAAAAAAAATCGTTCTATTTGAGCAATAATTTTAAACTTACTTGCTGCAGCACCTTCGATCATTATATTTTTACAATTCAATTTGAAGGTCCACTTATGTAACAATTGTTCAAAAACTTACTTGGTGCACACCCTTGGATCATCACATTTTTAAAATTCATTTTGAAGGTCCACTTTTTTAACAATTATTGCAATAAAATTTTTTAATTTGAATTTCAAACTTACTTGGTGCACCCCATAAGTCATTGCATTTTTAAAGTACATTTTCTAGGCCCACTTATGTAACAATTATTTAAAAAAATAATCGTTCAATTTGAGCAATAATTTTAATCTTACTCGGTGCACCCCCATCGATCATTATATTTTTACAATTCAATTTGAAGGTCCACATATGTAACAATCGTTCAAAAACAAAAATTTCTTTTAATTTGACCAATAATTTAAAACTTACTTGGTGCACACCCTTGGATCATCACATTTTTAAAATTCATTTTGAAGGTCCACTTCTTTAACAAGTATCGGAATAAAAAATTTTTATTTGAATTTCAAACTTACTTGGTGCACCCCATAAGTCATTGCATTTTTAAAGTACATTTTCTAGGCCCACTTATGTAACAATTATTTAAAAAAATAATCGTTCAATTTGGGCAATAATTTTAATCTTACTTGGTGCACCACCTTCGATCATTATATTTTTACAATTCAATTTGAAGGTCCACTTATGTAACAATTGTTCAAAAACAAAAATTTCTTTTAATTTTACCAATAATTTTAAACTTACTTGATGCACTCCCTTGGATCATTGCATTTTTAAAGTACATTTTCTAGATCCACTTATGTAACAATTATTAAAAAAAATAATCATTCAATTTGAGCAATAATTTTAATCTTACTTGGTGCACACCCTTCGGACATTATATTTTTACAATTCAATTTGATGGTCCACTTATGTAACAATTGTTCAAAAACAAAAATTTATTTCAATTTGACCAATAATTTTAAACTTACTTGGTCCACCCCCTTCGATCATCACATTTTTTAAATTCATTTTGAAGGTCCACTTATTTAACATGTATCGGAATAAAATTTTTTTATTTGAATTTCAAATTTACTTGGTGCACCCCATAAATCATTGCATTCTTACAGTATATTTTAAAGTTCCACTTATGCAACAATTGTTCAAAAACAAAAATTTCTTTTAATTAGACCAATAATTTAAAACTTACTTGATGCACCCCCTTGGATCATTACATTTTTAAAATCCATGTATTGAAATTGTTCTAAAACTAACATTTTTTTTTATATGACCAATAATTTGTAACTTACTTGATGCACTCACTTAGATCATTGCATTGCATGGAAATGTTTAAAGTACATTTTGCAGGTCCACTTGGGGGCTAATGCACCGTAGATTCAGTCTTGAATATTATTCTTACTAAAAAAGAGAGAATTAAACACATTGCTCCATAAGGCAGATCGCAGTTAGAGCATTTCGTGGTTAATTCCGTTCGACTATTCGCCGCGCGTTTCGCGTCGATCAAGCGCGCGATCGTGAGCTGCTTATCAACTCGGTTTTCGTCGTCCGGAACCAGCGACCGTGCAAAGAGTCGTCCTCTCGCTGTTGTCTCGAGATAAATTCGACACTTCAGGGGCTGTGGAAGCAACAGCAGAGGACAATTCAAGGGAAACTTGCTCGTGGCGTGGCATTTCTTGCCCGGGAACGCGCGGCTAACAGAATACGCTTAATTAGAGGAAATTTCGAGCGAGCGGAACAGACGCGGAGATTCGGCGGGATAGAATGGAGCATCGAACGGCTTCGTCACGAGAAACCGTGTCTGACCTCTCTGTCTTGTTCTACTTTTTCCACAAGATACCATCTTCCAGCTCCCTCCCCTCGCCTACTTAATTTGCTCTTTGCCGGAAAAGCGACGCGATCGTGCAATCGTCCATTCGACTCGAAATTGTGGCGAGCTAAGAATTTTTTAGAGCACTGTTGACTAAAATTAGAAACGTGAAATTGTGTGTTCAACTGGGCGGCTGGTTTTAAAATGTGTAGGCACAATGATTACAAAAAAGTAGAGTTTTAGACATTTTATAAGAGAATTTAAATATTTTCTCGAGTTCTAAAATAATGCTAAACAATTTTTCCTGGCGCCCTGAAGCATCTTCTTGAGTACTAGAATTTTTCCAGGAGAGCCGGAGAGTTCTTTTGAGTTATAGAATTTTTTCTAAACAAACTGAATTGTTCTTTTAACTTTAAACAATATTTCTAGTCTTCTAGAATTTTTCTAGAAGAACTGAATTGTTCTTTTGAATTTCAAAATTTTTTCTGATGACTCAAAAGTTCTTGAATTTTTTCCAAGACAAATGGAACACGATGTACAGTCTATAAAAGAGTCTCGGAAAAATTGTAGAAGTTTTGAAAAACGTAGAGTTTGCTAAAAATTATAACGGCTAACACGATGTCAATTGTCAAAATAAAATTAGCAGGTCGTGTGCTTTATGGATAATATTTATTCTTTATTTTGATCATTGTGGAATTTTGTTAGCGAGCGTTAATTTCAAATTATTTTGTCCTACATCCGGAATAACGCACGATTTCATCTAACACAGTTATCACGTAGTTTGTATGTTCATGCAAAATCTACCTGGCTATAATCATAAAATATATTATCCCAGCCCTGAATAATGTACAATTACATTTGACGAGGTTGTCATTCAGTTTGTACGTCCGAACGAGATATACCTGTCCATAAATAACAGTGACATTTGCATTCGTATAAACATCGCGTGATACGTAGTATAGATGTTTACATTGATCAAAATGTAATTTTGGTTTCGACGATGCATAAATCAGTTTTCTATTACGACGCTGTTCCATTTCACCAATTCTCTAGTGTGCACTGTTTGCTACGATCCAATTACATCGTCCTGTAAATTTTTCATTTTTCTCTATCATCTGTCTATTCTAATAAACGTTAGCGCATCGATTACTTTAATGCATCCAAGATGAACCGTGACAGATAACAACGTGTTCGAAAAAATATGAATAATATTTTACGAGAAAAAATTAATATTTTTTATGAGAAAAACGCGGTTAATAATTAACTCTCTGCCCATCACAAAGTAATATACACATAATAATGCCCAGGAGCAAGAAAGAAGATTAAAAAACCAAAAATACAAAATCACCAAAGGCCTTTTACAGCAGACACAAATTTCCCAAATTCAAAGCTCTACTACATTTAAAATAAAAAAAAAACCATGATCCCTCATGTATTGAAAAATTGATGAAGGTGTCAAATTCATGAATATAAAATATCGACATAAAAATTGATTAAGCTCTCCAATACATGAATATAAAATATAGACATAAAAATTGATTAAGCTCCCAAACGTATGAGTATAAAATGCGGACGTAAAAATTGATTAAGGCTCGAAATGTACGGGCGCGTTAAAACCTTCATAAAATCCGGTCATTTCATTTCTCCGCGGACCAAAAAGTCTTTCGAAGACCTGAAAAACCATCTATAAAGAATCCCAAATTCTTTTTTCAATCGAATAAAATTATTCTTTAAATACACGTTCTCTAAATTACTGAATGATCATTTTATTTTTCCAAAGCCTAAAACTGAAGACTTTCGAAGAACTGAAGAATTGAAGAATCTTCAGCGAATTAGATAAAATTCTTCTTGAAACCCAGTTTTTCTGAACTTCATAAACAAGAAGGTACATTAACATGACCATTCACAATCCACCGCACCTCCGGCAGCAATTAACACTTTCTGCAAAGCTCCCAAACGATCTCCAGAGTTCCGTATCACCCCATTCTTCCCAGTATCTCTAGCAAATTGCTTCTTCGATCACCATTGCTCCAAGGACACCCCGAGACAACCCAACTTCCCGTGTTGCGGAGGCTAGACAGCCAAAGACTCTAAACTTCCCGGAATCTCTGCGAGTGATCCGGGCTCGATAACGTAACTGGAACTTCAATTAAAGACGCCTAAACCCTCGGACAATGATCGATGCGGTGCACAGTGATTCGCAACCAAAATTTATCCGTTCGCTCACCAAAAAATCTATTCTATCAACATTTAAATGGCTGATCAAACAAACTCTTACTTTATGTTAGAAATCTTAGAAAAATTTGTGTACTCTAAAATTGTGGTTAATAAAAGTTGTACCAAGCAATATTGCAATTTTCTACACGATACGACCAATTACAATTTTTAAAAATTTGCAACAAGCAGCCTTTCCAATTTTCTCCCCGACTCCAACAAATTGCAATTTGTGCAAATTTGTACTGTACAACATTGTAGTTAGTAAAAGTTGTAAAAAGTAATCCTGCAATTTTTTCCACGACTCCAAAAAAATCACAATTTATAGAAATTTGTTCTCTACCAAATTGTAAAATGCAAACTTTAACATTTTTTCCACTCTTCCAACCAATTGCAATTTCTCCAAAAATTCTTTCTACGTCACATAATCCATCTAGCATCTCCAACAAATTAGGTTTTGGTGCAACCATAATAAAAGATACTGCCATTTTAAAAGTGTTCTAATATTATTGTGGCAGACTCCATGACTGTTTCAATGCTTGTACTTTTCAGTAGATATTAAAGTATTCACATAGAAATGTGTACTCTACAAAATTGTAGTTAGTAAAAGTTGCAAAAAGTAACCCTGTAATTTTCTCCATCACTCCAATGAAAATCACAATTATAGAAATTTGTTCTCTACAAAATTGTAAAATGCAAACTTTAACATTTTCTCCACTCTTCCAACCAATTGTAATTTTGCCAAAAATTCTTCCTGTCACCTAATCCATCTAGCATCTCGAAAAAATTAGATTTTGGTGCAACCATAATAAAAGTTACTGCCATTTTAAAACTGTTCCAATATTATTACGGCAGACTCCACGACTGTTTCAATGCTTGTACATTTCAGTAGATATTACAGTGTTCACTTAGAAATGTGTACTCTACAAAATTGTAGTTAGTAAAAGTTGCAAAAAGTAACCCTGCAATTTTCTCCATCACTCCAAAAAAAATTACAATTTATAGAAATTTGTTCTCTACAAAATTGTAAAATGTAAACTTTAACGTTTTCTCCACAATTCCAAATAATTGCAATTTGTCCAAAAATTCTTTCTACGTCACCGAATCCATCTAGCATCTCGAAAAAATTAGATTTTGGTCCAACCATAATAAAAGATACTGCCATTTTAAAAGTGTTCTAATATTACTGTGGCAGACTCCACGACTGTTTCAAGGCTTGTACTTTTCAGTAGATATTAAAGTGTTCACTTAGAAGATGAAATGTTCAGAAACGAAAACAGTAAAGAGGAATGGGCCGATGGTCAAGGTCCAGAAAAAACTTGCTACGTTTGGTCCTTTGGTGCAGTTTGCAGGCCGCTGCATCAGCGCAGAGGATCGAACCCGTCGCATCTGGCAGGAGCAGGAGCAGGAGCAGGATCACGGTCCGGATTCAATTCGGCAGGATCAAATCGAACGGGCCGATAAGTCAGGGATCAATAATTGAATTGCGGCCGGTCGTGCATCAAAACACGCCAACAGCCTCGTTCCGCCAGTGCCGGGACCAGACGACAGACCCATAGCTCATGCACGGTGCAAGTACACTCGAGCCTCCATTAATATCGGCCCGTCTGACACGACCGATCCACGACCGTGTCTGTCCTGTGCTCCTTATCCTGGTTCTCTATCCCTCTAGCCGTCTCGATCTCTATCCGTCTGTATTGTATCTTGTTCTGGAAGATGCGGGCCTAACAGAGATTGTTTCATCTGCCAGCCATAGGACAAAAATCAGTGTTAAACATTTCTTTCGGCCTGGAATAACTCCATTGTATATGATTTTTTTTCATCTTCAGGATATGAGATTGATACAATACCTCATACAATACTTGAATGTGTAGTAATCGATTAGATACCAATACCGTAAATCTTCTATAGTCGCAAGAGCCTCGGGGAGGTTCGTTTGCACAGTTCGTAGACAGACACTATCTTATTGAGCTTCAAAGATCGAGCCGAACGTAGAAAAGGACAGCGTGTGTAATGTAAAGGACAGCGACCGCGACTCTCCGCGTCTCTTTCTTTCCCATACACTGTCCTTGCGCCCGAAACTTTCATCGTTAATTAAATCACGAAGAACAGTTGAAATTATATCGTGTTTAGCGTCATTTTAATCAGAAAAATACCGCAAACAAGTTAATGAAAGTCCCATAATAAAATAATGAAAAATAAAGAAGTTTTGTAATTTAATTAGTAGTGGTTAACACCGATATACCCGAGCCGAGATCAGATTACTACAGTGAAGGGGAAATTTTTATTCCATTCAACGTGTACAACCTTTTTGACGAGACTTACTGTATATTTAATAATGTAAACAATATTGTGATCAATGATACAGCAATATTTAGCGATGACACTGAGTCAAGAAAATAAAAATTGTCTGCTCTTGTGTCTGCATTAATTGCATAGACATTTATTTCTTTTCTTGATGATTATAATCATGATGGAACTAATGCAACAATATTCTTGACGCTCGGTTTACGGAGCACCGAAATTGACTATTTTACACTCCTCTATGAAAGTAACAAGGTCATCCAAATTTCTAGCCATTTTTGAAATTATATACCAAGGAAATTTGTTAATTAGTAAATACAAGTACAAACAATATAGATAACGCTATAGAATGTTCAACAAAATAAACGATGTAATATACAGGTGAAAATATTAAAATCATTAAGAAAATGGCTGAAAATACGCAGTTCGCTGATCACAGTCTGCGCTTCAACGTCACCTCCTCTTCTGCATCCTATTCCAAAAGAATCGATCCAAGCAGAGATCGTTTGGCCAAAGGGTACGGGCTGTATGAGGATCGATAGAGCGCTATCGAGGATGATTAAAGCTGCCTACCGGCGCTCAAAGGTGTCGTGAATCGTGCCGGACTGTTGCCATAAGCGAGCCATAGCTCTCCGCTAGCACAGCTCTGCACAGCTCTGAACAGCTCTGCACAGCTCTGCACAGTTCTGCACAGCTCTGCAGCTCTCCGCAGACGCTTTTGTGTCGCGATAGCAGACCAAGGCGGTTCCAGCATCGTTCCGAGAAACGATCGCCAGCACCGTGACCACCATAACGGGATCACGGTTGCAAGAAGCTCGACCAGTTTCCTCTCATCGGGAGACTCCGCGACTCATGCCAGATGCTGCGGCTGCTGCTCCTCATGCTACCTGCATCCGGACGCGCTGAGAGATGTCGTGGGAAATCGCGCGCATCCCTCTGCGACCGATTCAATTCGCCTCGGCTGCGATCACTTTGATCGCCACGGGAATTATAACCAGATTTTCGTGCAAGCCTCGGTTTGTCCCGACGTTATCTCCACCTAAACGACTCTTTATTTCTAACGATACCGGTGGCTTCTGTGTTGTGGAAATTGTCCTTGCTGTCGACTCTTCGAGTTCTCATTCTTAAAGTCGCAGCTGGACTTTTGTAGAAATGTGTTAGGGACTTCTTATATTAACTTTTAAGTTTCTCAGATTTTTAGCACTACGTTTACGATAAAAACGATGGAATCCAATATTTTTAGGTTATTATTATTGAGATTCTAAAGATGCTGCCAAGAGGGTTTATTCAAGAAATTAAGCTTTTTAAGATAAAATTTTCTAAAAATTGTGTGAGGATAGGCTAGTGTTATTAATTTTAGTAGAATTTAGATTTTTCTACTAAAAGTAGTTCAAGTCAATAATAATTTTATCTGACAGTAAGCTACTGTAGATCGATTTTCTAATTTTTCTACTGTACATTTCCATAATTTTGCAGTTTCTACGTATATGTTAAGGACTTTTTATATTGATTTTTAACTTTCCCAGTTTCTCAGATTTTTAGCACTACGTTTACGATAAAAACGATGGAATCCAATATTTTTAGGTTATTATTATTGAGATTGTAAAGATGCTGTCAGGAGGGTTTATTCAAGAAATTAAGCTTTTCAAGATAAAATTTTCTAAAAATTGTGTGAGAATAGACTCGTTTTATTAATTTTAGAAGAATTTAGATTTTTCTACTAAAAGTAGTTCGAGTCAATAATAATTTTATGTGACAGTAAGCTACTGCAGGTCGATTTTCTAATTTTTCTACTGTACATTTCCATAATTTTTCAATTTCTACGCATATGTTAAGGACATTTTATATTGATTTTTAACTTTCCCAGTCTCTCAGATTTTTAGCACTACGTTTACGATAGAAACAATGGAATCCAATATTTTTAGTTAATTATTATTGAGATTCTAAAGATGCTGCCAGGAGGATTTATTCAAGAAATTTATGTTTTTATGATAAAATTTTCTAAAAATTGTGTGAGGATAGACTAGTGTTATTAATTTTAGAAGAATTTAGATTTTTCTACTAAAAGTAGTTCAAGTCAATAATAATTTTATGTGACAGTAAGCTACTGCAGGTCGATGTTCTAATTTGTCCACTCGACATTTCCATAATTTTGCAATTTCTACACACTTTTTTTTACGTTGTTCAGAAATATCGCGGAGCCAACAGTCACGATTTTTTCTCTCCGTAGCTGAATGGTTCCAGACGAGAAACAGAATATAGCGGAACGAAGTCGGAATTTAAATTGGTCCAGGCGGTTTCGGATAATCGAGTCGGAGGTGAAATTATTATGAAATTATTGGGGCTAGGGTGAGGAATTTTCCGAGGTATTTTCTTGCGTGGAAGTTTAATTAGTCGTCGGGAACTATGAACCCGGCTACGAGAGTTACAAAACCTAACGACGCTTCTCGTTCATCGGTCTCAAAAGTAATTCCAACTTGGCTTAAGGAGCGATCGGAAAGAAACCATGTATCCTGGAGAGACACCTTTAAACTTCCTACTCTCTGACTTCATCGTGGCAGTGTTCTGTTAACTGGGAACTCAGGAATTATGCGAACAATCCGAACGCTATACGGGACTCAAACACCTTGGAACTGTTGAACGAGATACGTAATTCTAAATGGTTTCTCTAACTCCATTGAGACTCCCAATCTCAATATATTCTCCGAACTTCGTCATGATCCTTGATTTCAAAATTTGTTAATCACGATTTTCAATCGAATATTTTAAATTCCGTCGAGTCTCCTCGATCCCAAAATTATTATACCTGCAACAGAGTTTTTAATTTTGTGTATTTTCAATTTTTCATCCAAGCTATCAATCGCATCGCTATTATCAATTCTACTCAAATTACTCCTTAAAATTATTTTAAACCGCACCATATTTTTTCATTCAAATCGTCAAACCAACTAACCAAACTTACAACCAAGAAATTCCTACTCAAACTACTACAAACAGACTCCCTATTGGTTTTTGGGAAGCAAGGTATGTATTTTTATTTAAAAAAAAAGGTATTGAATTTTGAACTTGATTTATTTAGATGTTCTCCCTACTAAGGCGAGGCTGTGACTGAACAGAGTTCGGCAGCTCGTTGATACGTTTAAAGAAAAACGTCCGAAAGGGATCACGTCAGCGGACTAAAAGAAACGCGGCTCTGTCTTTGATTCGATATCTAAAGACACCGCGAGTTACAATGTAACGGACCCGTAGATATGGGATCTGAAACATTATACATATACACTGTGTGTGGACCCTGGAACCGTATTCATTTCTGTACATATATCTATACTCCCAATACCTAATCCGCCATTCTGATCAATCTACCTCGAACTCTGCACCAGGAACCTCCAATTCTCACATCGACAAAAATTCCCATTCAAACCATTTCAAACCGTCATGACTCAAACAGTCTCAAATTCGTAGCCAAAATCCCCCAAACCAGTGGTCCACAAAGTTCACCTTAAAACCACTTTAAAGCAACTGGCAATTCCCAATCGAACCGTTTCAAACGCTGTAGCCAACCATCGCAAACCGTTCGGCCATCGCCGAATAAAAATCGAAGATTTCCAGGCAGCAGTCGTAGCCGTTCGTAGCCCAGTTCACCGATCAAAAGGCAATTACTAGAATTAAAAGACCGATCAAAGGGAGAAAAGAAAAGCGTGGGGTGGGTAAAAGAGTGCGGGGGGATGGAGGAAAAGAGTATTGGAGGAAAAGGGGGCGAAGGAAGATTGGGGGATGGAAAATGGGTATGGAGGAAAAGGGGGTGCAAAGGGTGGTGAACGAAGGAAAAGGGGGTGGAATCGCGAAAGTTGCTCGGGTGTTCGTCCAGCACGCACCGATCGCGGCGCGTCGTCTGGGCCTGTTCCGAAGTCTGGCTGGTCTGGGACGCTTGCGTCGCGACGCTTCCCTCGCGTACGCCGGCGTTGCTCCGGGCAACCGATGGGGATGAATCTACGCGACGCCCGGCGTCGAGTTTCCTCGTAGCGGGTGGGGCTGTTAGACTCAGTGCGCTCCACGACGCCGAACTGACCACGTACAACGCGACGCCGATCGACCCCTTCTTCCTGATCGAAGATTGCGCTCGGTGATCATCCCCACGCGATCTCCTAGATCGGCCGACCGTACCCTTAACCGGCGCCCTAACCCCCTGTGGATCACTGTGCAACGTAGATCTCGATCCTCGATCGAAGCAACACCAAGTGCGTCAACTCGGAACTCTTTCGTGTGAATCTTTTTGGATCTCGCGCCGGCGATCGAGATTTGATAATGGTCCTGGAGGATCCTGCACGAATCTAGAATCTGTGAACGATCTGTACGAGATCCAGGACCTGTTGTAATACTGTTAGGTTTTTGTGGAATTTGTCGAGTTTGGAGATTTCTTGCAGGTTTTAGGTTTTGAGGGTTGTATAGTTATTTAGAGATTTAGATTGTGATTGCGTGACAGGATCTACGAAGGATTCAGAGGGATATGTGGTGATGTAGAAGCAGTGTACGATATATTCGAGATCCCTAACTGTGAATGATCTATACGAG
>CM052189.1:6882066-6901191 GCA_028455805.1 Lasioglossum figueresi | reverse complement strand
CTCCCAAACAATGAAGACAATTATTATGGGAGCAGACGGATCAATATAAAATTGTCTATGCTCAAGCAGAAACAGAAGATGCTCCTGAATGATGAAGATAATTGTTGGGGGTACAGAAGAATCAACGTAAAATTGTCTAGATCCAGACAGAAGCAGAAGAGGCTTCCAAACAATGAAGACAATTATTATGGGCACAGAATGATCAATATAAAATTGTTTATGCTCAAGCAGAAACAGAAGATGCTCCTGAACGATGAAGACAATTGTTGGAGGTGCAGAAGAATCAACGTAAAATTGTCTAGATCCAGGCAGAAGCAGAGGAAGCTCCTAAACAATGAAGACAATTATTATGGGAGCAGACGTAACAATATAAAATTGTCTATGCCCAGGCAGAAACAGGAGAAGCTCCTGAACGATGCAGACAATTGTTGGGGGTGCAGAAGGATCAATATAAAATTCTGTAGACCCAGCCAGAAGCAGAGGAAGCTCTTGCATGCTGAAGACAACTGTTGTGGGTGCAGCAAAATCAATATAAAATTGTCTAGGCTCGCCAGTCGAGGGAAAAGTGTCGCATTTTTCCGAAGAAGTCGGTAGCAAAGGGTGATCAGAAGATTGAAGGGGAACGCAACCGGAAAACTCTGCGGACCTCTTGTTAGCAGCCACTCGAGCTGGGTAACCACGCGACACTCGCTTTCTTCCTTTTATCTTCGTAAGAGCGGTGTGCCGGGTCTCCTTTGATCCCGGCTTCCTCCTGCGGGGGAAGTACATTGAATTAGCGACGGGCGGAACTTAACATTGAACCCTCGGAAGCATTATGAACATGCCTGCTGCAACTTTTTCGATCAAAGTCTCTCCGGAACCCTTCACAAAGACGAGCTCGTAGCTAGTTCTTCCTGGTTCACCTTCCCCTCTATCTCTTTTTCTCTCTTGAGCTCTTTCTATTGCTCTAGGGATCTTCGGGGAGTGCGTAAACACGACGGAGCTGGATCGCAGATAGAAAATGGTTTCCGAAAACTTTCGAATTGCAATCGGGAGGTTCGACGAGCGCAAACTTCCTGGGAACAGCTCCCCCTTTTTTCCTCTTTCTAGCCTCGTTAGGGTGTCGCGACTCGGTCCAAACGAGGGAGACTGTTTGCCCGTCGTGCAGCCAACTTTCCGAACGCGTTATTAGGACCACGACTTATGAATAATTGAAAATTCACGGCCCTATTAGCTCCCGCGGGAATTATTCCGTCGCTGTTGCATAATTGATGAACGCCGGAGCACGTGGCCCGAGATTTACTGTTCGACGTGTTCGCAGGAAGTAGTCTATCGCCCAACTAGAACGCACATTCGTGGCATTTGTAATAGCTAGATTCCACGTCTTCACGAAAAATAAAATGTTACTGCACCAATTGCAAGATAAAGGAGCTCCGGATAAAATGGTCAAAAATTCCCCTGAACAAATTGAAAGGCTAATGGACATTTGATAGGGCATCCATAAAAACCACGCTGTGTAATATTTTAACCGTACATCTCCACCGGGAGGGTTGTGGGCTTTTTACTCATATTCAAAAATTCTGAAAAAAATCTGGGAGATATCAAATACTCCGGTGTGTACACTGTAATTGATTCGGAATTTTAATTATAACATCCTGGTCGTAAAATATCAAAAACCTCAACACAAATCCAGAGAAATGCAGATGTCGCGATGAAGTGTACGAGCGACATCATCACTAAAATTATTCTTACTCACAATTAGTCACATGTGAAAATTCTAAAAAAAAATCTGGAAGGTGTCAAATACCCAGGTCCATACCCTGTAATTAATTCAGATTCTTAAGTGTAACATTCTGGCTGTAAAAAATCAAAAACCTTAACACAAATCCGGAAAAATGCAGATGTCGCGTTAAAGTGTAAGAACGACATCACTAAAATTTTCCCTACTTAGCCACATGTGAAAATTCTAAAAAACAATCTGGAAGATGTCAAATACCCAGGTCCATACCCTGTAATTAATTCAGATTCTTAAGTGTAACATTCTGGCTATAAAAAATCAAAAACCTTAACACAAATCCAGAAAAATGCAGATGTCGCGTTGAAGTGTAAGAACGACATCATCACTAAAATTTTCCCTACTTAGTCACATGTGAAAATTCTAAAAAAAATCTGGAAGATGTCAAATACCCAGGTCCATACCCTGTAATTAATTCAGATTCTTAAGTTTAACATCCTTTCTGTAAAAAAACAAATTCCTCAACACAAATCCGGAAAAATGTAGATGTCGCGTTGAAGTGTACGAGCGACATCGTTACTAAAATTTTCCCTGCTTAAAATTAGTCGTATCCAAAAATTCTGAAAAAAATGTGGGAGATGTCAAATACCCAGGTCCATACCCTGTAATTAATTCAGATTCTTACGTGTAACATCCTGGCTGTAAAAAATCAAAAACGTTAACACAAATCCGGAAAAATGCAGATGTCGCGTTAGAGTGCAAGAACGACATCGTCACTAAAATTTTCCCTACTTACAATTAGTCACATGCGAAAATTCTGAAAAAAAATCTAGGAGATGTCAAATACCCAGGTCCATACACTGAAATTAATTCAGATTCTTAAGTTTAACATCCTTTCTGTAAAAAAACAAAATCCTCAACACAAATCCGGAAAAATGCAGATGTCACGTTGAAGTGTACGAGCGACATCGTCACTAAAATTTTCCCTACTTACAATTAGTCATATCCAAAAATTCTGAAAAAAATCTGGGAGATGTCAGATACTCAGGTCCATACCTTGTAATTAATTCAGATTCTTAAGTGTAACATCCTGGCTGTAAAAAATTGAAAACCTCAACACAAATCCGAAAAATATCGAAACCGTTATGTTGAAAATGTTATATTTGGTCTCTGTTAGAAAGTGATGAGTGCGATGTAAAGATGGGTCTGGCTCTTCGGTGAAGCAATTCTTTCGGATTTCAATGCGCCAGGGATCGGCAAGAAAAGCCACAGAGATAGCGGTGTATCGCAAGACAAAAGCCCCCGAAGATGATCCACGAGGGTCTAGCCAATCGCATCGATACGCAGCAGTATTTTTGCCGGGTCGCCGCGGGGCCAATCGCAGCTTAGTATAATCCGGAGCTCTCGGTTCTTGTTATATAGACCTGCTTGTAGTCGATATACCGTCTTGCAGCCCCGTTCCCGGAGGGTAGCGGGCCGCGAGCAAGGGTGCAAGAGAAACTAGAGAGAGAGAGCGGTTAGACCGGGGATAACTGTTGCTTTAGCATTTTCGCCACTGTAGGATATCTCGTAAATTCACCGCTGCACGCTCCTCCGCGATAACATCGAGAACCCATTCCATTATCCAACAGGAAACGGTCTCTTCCTCTTTCTCTCGCAGTCACGCTCCTTTCGAAGCACAGGATTATATTGTGCGGTCAGAGGAGATGCAGAGGGGAGCGTTTTCATTTTTGAACGCCCCGCCGACCGATTTATAATATCGTTAACTGCGGACAATCTGCTCGAATACTCCTGCTTGCTCCTTTCCGTAGATCCATCCTGTCGATCTTTCGTTATTCGCCTGGAGACTCTGCGATCCGCTAGTGTCACTGCTTTATTCCCTCGATGTGTTCCTCGCGAGCCCATTTTTGAGTGCAACGTGTGCGGTCGCGAATCCATGCAAAATCTACTATACCAAGCCGTTGCCCTCGTGAAATGAGCATGTCGATCGCCCTAACTAATTCTGAATCGTTATTGACATTATTTTAAGAGTTATAAATATTGAAATGATTGAAGAAACGTGAAACTTAAAAGTACACAATTTAGAAGTGCCTCCAACACTGTCCGTGAACCTTTACAAAGCAAATTCATCTGGCTACCGACCGAAAATCGATTAAAAAAGAAACTTCCTGGATCCATTGTGCAGCGTTCATAGATATTGGCGTTTATGCGATCGCCATTATGCTACGTGCCAGCACATAGTTTTAAGCCGCGTTCTCCGGTGGGAACGAACGGGCGCAGAATGCATTTGGTAAACGCGGAATCCGGCGGACCGCTTTACTCAATTGCTTTGTAACCCTGTTAATTACTAGCAGGGCCATTCTCTACACTTGACGTCGGATGAACGCGGGAGGGGCGAGCGAGTTTGTTGCGTTGCCAAATTCGGTAGGGCCGTCGCAATGGCGCACGGGATACTTGGCCAAAACGAGGACCAGCCGGTCTGGCTTGTCGCGTCCTGTGAAAACCGTCTGTCATCGTCCGGTCTAATTGCTGGGCGTGGGTAGTGTGGATATTAACCTATTAGAGACGGGAAGGGAGAGAGAGAGAGAGAAGGTTTTCGAAAAGTTTGCGAACCGTGGCCGCCGGAAACGTTGCGCGAGTTGATTATCAGTTTTTACTTCGCCGCCAATCTCCCTCTTCGTTTTGCCATCAATTTTTACGGCTTTGTCGCCAATTTCCATGGCTTTGACCATTACTTTTTCTGGCTTCGTCATTCGTCTTTCCGGTTTTCATTTCCCAATAAATTCGACCGGAGTTCGTTCATCCCTTTCGTACTAAACGGCAGTGATTTTTAAATGAAATGTTTTACAAATAAAACTTTTTAGCCGTGCGAGATTTAAACGTTTCATAACGTTTTTAAATGCATTTCTACTGTAACAGATTTTATTTGAACGGCCGAACGAATTCTTTTGCCTTTTTGTCATTTTTATTAAATTGTCCATGCGAATGGGTGGTGTTTATGTACAAAATTCACAGTTCGCTTGTAGAGGGATTACAATAAAAACGAATAAGCGTAATTTCCGTATTCTTGTTCATTTTGTTGTAATTATTTCTATCGCTGTAATAAATGGAGCGGTAAAATTCATCTTTTTTCTCAGGGAACAGCAGGTCACGGTGAAGGTGCGCGATTGCAGAATTTCATAAAAAAATTCGTAAAAATTGTGAAGCCCGCGACAAAAGTGCACGATGGGTAAAATCGCAAATAAGATAGGAGCACGTGCGAGACATGAAATTGTAAGATCGTTTTGCGAAACACGTGCGAGATCGTTCCCCAAGATCAACAGCGTCTCAAAGTCCCCTAAACCGGACGATTATCAGGGGAAACAGGTTCCAGGACGGTCGTCGAGGAACCATAATCGCGAAACGATACGGGCAGACAGGTTCTGCTGGTGTCAGAGTGTTGAACCGGCTTCTGGTGTCCGCAGTTCGCACGAAACATCCGGTCCCATTGCCGATAAACAATCAGCAACAACCGTAGCAGTTCCGCCGGCTCCTTTACACTCGGAACAGCGGCGTTGAAATATAAATGTCACCGCGTTGACGCGTTTTCGGTATCTGTGTCTCCGTCTTGCGTGCGATCTGTTTCTCGGCCGTTCACATCGCGAATCCGTGCGATAGCGTCGAAAGCAAATTAAACGGCCGGTGATCCGCATTTCGTGGAGACGCTCCAAGTAATTTTCCGAGGGAACACGCCGACGAATGCGGATCAATGGTGAGAGCCAGACGGTAGGGAACCGATGGATCGTGAAAGGGAGACCATTCGCTTCCCTCTGAAGGATTTCCGGCCCGCGGAATTTCTGATATCGCGTGATTTAATGAAGCGAGGCGTCGGGACCGATCTAACCGCTCGAACGACTCGCGAGGATCCCTTTGCGATGGACGAAGCTCTTGATTTCTCTTGCAAAGCGGAGCTGTTTGCCTTCTTGTTAGCGATGACAGAGAAAAGGAGGTAGAAAATGGTAAAATTCAATTTTTTTTCGGTATCTTGTATCTTGCAATTGATACACCAAATTTTGGTATATTGTCGCCCAGATTATCAACACAGTGTTATTTCCACAATTCACAGTACATCGACAATTGCCAGCTCCCAGACGAAAACCATCCCTACCGGTGTCCCCGAGTCAGCCCCATCCCTTAGACCTCCCGGAAGGGTGTGCCCTAAGAAAGGCTTCGTCACCAAAGGCGTCGAAGACGAATCGACAGGGAGCGGAGCAAGATTGAACAGCCACGCGACTCTGTTTAATCGGAAGTCTCTGGTTCTCTTAACAAGGAACCTAAGCAAACCCTAGTCGAATTACGGGGGAGCATTGTCGAGGGCACCGAACGAAACACGGTACCGAAGGGTAGCGAAGGGAATCGAAGGATACGAAATGGTACTGAAGGTTACCGTGCCGGAGGGCGTGCCGGTAAACAGGTATTCGCAAGAGGGTGGAGCATAGTTACTCCGAGTAGCGCGGCTTAGCTCCGGGAGCTGAGTAATGGTAGCCGAGTTAGATTGGATGGAATATAGACGGAACGAGGCTCCATCTCCTTAGTGGATCATTTGTCCAAACTCGAAACTCCGAAATTCCGGCGGCGAACACGCTTGCACAAGATCCCGCCCTTCCACCCCCGCCTTCTCTATTACTCCCGTTACTTAGCCATTCGTCGTTAATTTTAATCGCTCGTTCTCCCGGCGGAGTACATCGGCAGACGTTGTTCAACGGCGCCGACGGTAACGGGGACGAAAATTAATTGTCACGCCGGGAATGGCGCGTGTACATAGCGTGTGCTCTTCGGAAAGTACTCGGCCGATCGGTATCGCGATCGTTGTAGCGAGAACCGGAATTAACCCGCCATTTTTCCTCCCGGGCGTGTTGGTTCGACAGATGGCGCTGCCGTTAGCCGCTCGTACAAATCCACAGCGCAATATAAATACAATATACATTACACAACATTCCAAAGTTCGCGCATCAATTTACGATTATATTCGCTCGAATGGATCAGCTTTCAATTACGATTACAATTAATATACATTTTCAATTGAAACGCCTGGCCGATGACCTCGTCCATGAGTATCGCTGTACAACATTCTGGGCCAATTTAATAAACATCGTTCTAACGTAACTTCCTCTTCACCCACACTACGCAACGATCCCAAAATTACCAGATCGAATAATCCCGCAACAAGGGATGAAGAAAGTCTTTCGAGAAGCCCCCACTCTTCTCTATTTTGTTGGCGCGGAAACCACGGCGACAAACATTTTATTTTTCCGTCCCGTTGTTGGTTGTACGGGCAGCAGTCTCGTTTCGGTTCCGGCGGAACTTTTCTCGCGAGAAACCACTTTCGGCCGCTTTCATTTCCGACTGAGCCCCCCACTATCGTCGACGGATAACGAAACGATATCGTTTTAAACGACGCTTGACGATAATAACGGTATCGACGGACAACTGGACAGAGAGCAACGCTAATCATTTGGGGATCACGTGGGCCAACGTTTTCCGCGCGTCGCTCCGCAAATATTTATCGCGCGGCTGCGAAATTGTAATAACCGCGGGCCGGCCATCACGCCGACAAATACTCGGACTTCATGATTCATCCAGAAATTAAACGGACCGTGTGACAGCGTTAAAAACACCGTGAGGAAACATTCCAACCCTCGTACACCACCCCTCCTCGCTACCTGCGCTCCCTTCCGACGAATTAAACGGAATCTGATAAACAACGAAATATCTACACAGGACGGTTGGGAAAGTGTTTGTTTTCAACTGGGAATTTTTGTGAAAATTTCCAGTTCTGTCGAGTGTTTGGGAAAGGAACCAAAATTTTTGTCGATGTACGTTTTCTGGTATTTCTATTATTTTTACTGGCGTCACGGATGCATCAATATCGAATACAGGCCTGTCCACTTCTTCGTTTCGTCTGAGGTGGACGGTGACGTTCCCCCACTATTTGAATTGATCGATGGTGGGGACTGTGCGGCTCGCGACGAAGAACTTGAACAGACCTGATCTAGTTTATAAAAGACAAGATACAAAATTTGCTATAAAATCTATTTCTCTCAAGGATCAACTCGTACGATATTTTAACATATTTTTTTAAACCTATTTAATTTTACACGGACAATCGAATTTCTTGATTGCACATCGTAGATAATAAATGTATAATGTCTGTACATTATTTACCAAACGATCTCAGCAGCGAAATATGTCTGAAAATGGCGACTGGGATCTTGATTCTTCGACGGCCCCGCCACAAATATCACGATCCCTGATCCCAATCACTCATTAAACAAGCAAACCTCTGGCAGATAGCCTCGACAATCGGCCTGCCATCCGTTAATGGCATCCTCGCTGCTCCATCTTTCACACGCCAAGCGCAAGCGGGGTTTTATCGCGCGTAAAAAAAAAGCAAGGGGACGGGAACAATGGTTAGAGAGGGATGCCGATCGTCGGAGAGCTTTTCGCCGCAACGGATAGCAGATAGAACCATAATGGGCCGATTCGAGTATTTCGAAGCTGCCGCGACGACGACTATGGCCGAGGCCGGGCGAGGATTTTCCACCCGTGGAAAAGTCGGTTTTCCATCGAGCGTCTCTCCAGAGTACACAGTGGGATTCGCGAAAGGGAAGACCGAACATCTGGTTTCTCCGAGATGGAATACAATAACGGAGACACCACGGGAAACCCGACGATCCGTTCATTTTCTCTGCGGTACACCGTCCCAGCTCTGCAATTTACGCCGGGGAAAGTTTCCACGCAAGAGAGAGAGAGAGAGAGAGAGAGAGAGAGAGAGAGAGCCGCTTCCGACAGCTCTGTCTAATCTAATTGGAGCTGTGATCAAAGTTTTATTTATTTCGTTTGCAGTTGAATATTGTTCAACTGATTCTCTTGGTCCCTGCGGTGCGCGCGGAGCTCTGACATTATTCGAGTGTATTTTTCCCCAGTGTTTTCCTCCCTTTGTAATCCTTGTATTTTATTCAGTAATATTTTCTGCTTTCGACGACATGATTTATCAGTAGACTGCGGATCTTTATGCATTTATAGCAAAATTGAGTAAATGAAATTCAAACTTGCTGAAAAATTTTAAAAATTGAAGATATCAATATACGATTTCTCTTTTATTAAGACCGTTGAGGGAAGAATTAACATTCAATTTAGTTTCTATTTATTGCAATCCATGCAAACATTTTCTATTTTGCATAAAAATCCGCAGTCTATTCATTAGTATATGTATAGCGAATTTTATGCATTTATTTATGCATTATTTACTAAAAATACTGTTACATTATTTTCAACCAATTAAAATCTCTATTTCATTCCAGATTGTTGCAATGCACGTAGAAAATTTTTATTTTGCATAACCATCCGCTGTCTATTTATCGGCAACATTTTCTGTTATGGTTCTCTTAAATCCATGGTAGAACAATTTTAATTTTCTGGGCTTCCAGTGAATTTTTCCCCAGTGTTTTCCTCTCTTTGTAATCCTTGTATTTCATTCAGTAATATTTTCTGCTTTCGACGGCATTGTCTCTGAACACGACGGATAGAATTTATGATTTATCAGTGGACTGCGGATCTTTATGCATTTATAGCAAAATTGAATAAATGGAATTCAAAATTGTTGAAAAGTTTTTAAAATTGAAGATATCAATATACGATTTCTCCTTTAGTAAAATCGGTAAGGAAAGAATTAACATTCAATTTAGTTTCTATTTCTTGCAATTGATACAGACAATTTTTATTTTTTATAAAAATCCGCAGTCTATTCATCAGCAGAGAACGGATTTTATGCATTTATTTATGAATTATGTATTAAGAATACTGTTACATTATTTTCAACCAATTAAAATTTCTATTTCACTCCAGATTGTTGCAATTCATGTAGAAAATTTTTATTTTGCATAAAAATCCGCAGTCTATTCATCAGTAGATAGCAAATTTTATGCATTTATTTATACATTATATATTAAAAATACTGTTACATTATTTTCAATCAATTAAAATTTCTATTTCATTCCTGATTGTTGCAATTCACGTAGAAAATTTTTATTTTGCATAAAAATCCGCAGTCTATTCATCAGTAGATAGCGAATTTTATGCATTTATTTATGCATTATGTATTAAAAATACTGTTAAATTATTTTCAATCAATTAAAATTTCTATTTCATTCCAGATTGTTGCAATTCACGTAGAGAATGTTTATTTTGCATAAAATTCCGCAGTCTATTCATCAGTAGATAGCGAATTTTATGCATTTATTTATACATTATATATTAAAAATACTGTTAAATTATTTTCAATCAATTAAAATTTCTATTTCATTCCACATTGTTGCAATTCACGTAGAAAATGTTTATTTTGCATAAAAATCCGCAGTCTATTCATCAGTAGATAGCGAATTTTATGCATTTATTTATGCATTATGTATTAAAAATACTGTTGCATTATTTTCAACCAATTCAAATTTCTGTTTCATTCCTGATTGTTGCAATTCACGTAGAAAATTTTTATTTAGCATGAACACCCGCTGTCTATTTATCGGCATAGTTTTTTGTTATGGTTCTCTTAAATCCTTTGGTAGAACAATTTTGAATTTTCTGGGCTTCTTGTGTCTCCTGAATTAAAAATGTAACGTATCCCTTGACTTGCTGGAGTTTACTATTATTTTCAAAGATGTTTATTAGCGCGCTAACTACGCGCGTCAGGGCACAACGTCCGAGGGTATTTTGATAGCCGGCCCTTTGGGATATCATCGGGAGGCAGTAATACACCACAGTATCGCTCCACAGAGATTTCGTACGCCGTTAACTAACCCCTGCGAACAACCACCCTCGCCCGTATTCGAGGTGACGTCGATGACCGGCGTTAACGAGGCGTCCAGCTGGTCTGCTTCGAAGCAATGTACACTTCATTGTCGTGGTCTGTATTAGCCTGGTCAGTGGACACCTGCTTACAACGGTAACAGAAGATTGGCAATGATCGGGTCGGGAAATGAAAATTAATTGTATCTGAAATTTTATATGTAGAACACCGAGCAAGGGGTTGGAACCTAGTTCTATCTTCCATGAAGAAAATCTAAATCAGAGAATCATGAATACGTAATGGACACGGAACCACATCGAAAATTAATACTTGCGCGGCAACCAGACGCAGTCTATAAATAACAAAGAAACTCTCGCGAACCTGGTCACGAAATAAATCGAACAGCAAGGGGATGAAGAATAAAAAAGTCATGGACACTAAGTCAACCATACCTTCCACGCAAAAGATGGAAACAAACTTTCTTGGTACGTGTGTGCATTTTCTTTCGCGTATCTTCCTCTGTTTCACCAGTTAGCTGTTTCTGACGAGTATACTCGTCATCAGGAAAGTGCAAATTTTGTTTTATGACGAGTACATTCGTCACGAGTAAAAAGTAGTAACAGTTTGCAGATTAAATTGCAATTTTAGTGAAGACTAAAATATATTCGTAAACTTGAAGATGTTCGAAATATTTTGAGGCCAAATCGAAATAAAAGTTTATAAATAATTATTATTAAAAAACCGCATATACTATGGATTATTTTTTATTGGGAAGGGTGTCCAAAAAATTTGTTTGAAAGGTGGCCTTTCGCGAAAATGTTTGCCGCGGCTTCGTTAAGGAATTATTGAGGAAAAACGCGGACCAATCGCCGCGCGGCACTGGCGTTGGCCGAGCTGGAATCCGTCTATAGTAGCTCTGATTGGACCGCGTGTTTCGTTGATAACTTCGTAACAAGGTCCCGGAGAAAATTTGTTCAAAGGACACAGTTACTTCAAATGTCATAGTTATCGTCATCATTATTATTAATAATATTATTATACGCAAGCGAATACAGTGATGGCAATCATATCCGTCACAGCCACTTAACGGGTTGAAATATCAAGAGAAGAATCCAAACCCAAAAGACACTTGCAAAATGGTGCCCAAAATTAAAAGGATAAACTGTACAATATAATTGGCACTCTAAGCTAAGATCGTAGTAAAAATCTTTTTATCTTTCTTGGAAAGGTTTAAACGAGCTTAACTTTCTGTTATTATAAGCTAATAGTGATTTTTCATCAAAATCAAACAGTTCTACGAGTCAGAAATCTTTTATTATCAAATATATTCAGTGAATAACAATCGTAATACAAATAGTGCAGTCATTGGCACATTTGCAGACAGTCATACGTAAAACTCTGTTATGAAAACTTACGACGTTGCTTTGAAATATAAATAAGAAGCAATAAAAAATGATTTTCCTATATCCATATAAAATATATTCAAAGAATAACAGTCGTAATACAAATACTGCAGTCATTGGCACATTAAACAGTCATACGTGAAACTCTGTTATGAAAACTTACGACTTTGCTTTGTCAAATATAAATAAGAAGCAATTCAAAATGATTTTCCTGTATCCATATAAAATATATTTAGAGAATAACAGTCGTAATACAAATAGTGCAGTCATTGGCACATTTGCAAACAGTCATACGTGAAACTCTGTTATGAAAACTTACGACGTTGTTTTGAAATATAAATAAGAAGCAATTCAAAATGATTTTCCTGTATCCATATAAAATATATTTAGAGAATAACAGTCGTAATACAAATAGTGCAGTCATTGGCACATTTGCAAACAGTCATACGTGAAACTCTGTTATGAAAACTTACGACGTTGCTTTGAAATATAAATAAGAAGCAATTCAAAATGATTTTCCTGTATCCATATAAAATATATTTAAAGAATAACAGTCGTAATACAAATAGTGCAGTCATTGGCACATTTGCAAACAGTCATACGTGAAACTCTGTTATGAAAACTTACGACGTTGCTTTGAAATATAAATAAGAAGCAATAAAAAATGATTTTCCTGTATCCATATAAAATATATTCAAAGAACAACAGTCGTAAGACAAACAGTGCAGTCATTGGCACATTTGCTGACAGTCATACGTGAAACTCTGTTATGAAAACTGATGGTGTGTCGCGTAGACAGATTATTGTATTGGGTTGGCACTATGTGCAATATAGATATTTAAATATGAATATGTTAGAGACTAGAATGCGCGCGCAGATCAGGTAACGCTGCAAGATTCATTTCAATGAATAACAAATAACGACCGTTGTTATAATAATGAAAGCAAGCGTTGTCAATGTTCTCTCGTTGTGTAAAATGTCACAAGTATTATAAAGAGTTCTGTTATATTCAATATCGATATAAAAGTTTAATAAATATTATTTTACATTGATTAAATGCTGTGTAATTTAATGTATGTGTAACAACATAAAGCCAAGATCCACAACAAAAACTTACGACGTTGTTTTGAAATATAAATAAGAAGCAATAAAAAATGATTTTCCTGTATCCATGTAAAATATATTCAAAGAATAACAGTCGTAAGACAAATAGTACAGTCATTGGCACATTTGCTGACAGTCATAGTGAAATTCTGTTATGAAAACTTCCGACGTTGCTTTGTCAAATATAAATAAGAAGCAATTCAAAATGATTTTCCTGTATCCATATAAAATATATTTAAAGAATAACAGTCGTAATACAAATAGTGCAGTGATTGGCACATTTGCTAACAGTCTTATGTGAAACTCTGTTACGTAAACTTACGACGTTGCTTTGAAATATAAATAAGAAGCAATACAAAATGATTTTCCTGTATCCATATAAAATATATTCAAAGAATAACAGTCGTAAGACAAACAGTGCAGTCATTGGCACATTTGCTACCAGTCATATGTGAAACTCTGTTATGAAAACTTACGACGTTGCTTTGTCAAATATAAATAAGAAGCAATAAAGAAATGATTTTCTATACCAAGAATTCTTAATATTCGCCGTTTAAATCGAAAGTGCCAATAACTACTGCAGTGCCGGCAATAGTACAGTTTACCCTACTCACGCATATTGCAATTCGCGCATAGCGCAGCGCAAAGAGCGCAAGCCAACGTTGGCGACTGCAGGTAGGATCGATGCGAATTTAAAGTTGGATGGAAGCGAGCGCAGACAGGAGGAGCGGAAGAAGGGTTTATCGCGTTACTTCGCCGGTGTTCTGCCGCGGAAAGTTTCGCGGATCCGCGGCGAATGATTAAAATTTCTTGCCGGCGGCTGAAGAATTGAAGATTGCTCTCGAGAGTCGCGAACAGTTTTCTCAAGTCGTTGCGAAGAAAGGAGTCGCCGCGTGTATCCAATTACGTCGGCGAGGAGCGCGCGGGTCCCGTGGCAGCACACGCGGGCAACGATACCCGCTCCGAGCCCGCTCGAACCCGCTCGAACCAGCGCCAAACCCATAGCCCGGCTGCAATTGACAGAACGTTTCCGTGCCGCGTGACAGACGGTGATTAACGACCCGTCTGTTTTCCGAATGAACATGTACGCCCAGCTAACCGTTACCTTCCTGCCTCGCGAGCTCGGTTATTTGCTCGGCCCGAGACACATCCGACGAAACCAAACGAGACACGACGAGACGCTGCTAAATATCCCACTCTACGAACCGCTCTGAGATCCGCTTTCGACTTTATTCTTCGCCTTTGCTAACCTTCGGAAGATCTTATTCGCCTTCGTTGGCCTTCAGAAGGTTTTATTCACCCTTATTGATCTTGAGAAGGTCGTATTCTCTTCTATTCGTGTTAAGGACTGCGTCTCCTAGACAGACGACACTCGCGCGTGACTGCACACAATCACCACAGTACACTCGCACACCGCTAGAGCACGTATACGTACGCGAGGATTGCAAGGGTCCGGGATTCCACTTCTGATTTCACAATAATGCAAAGACGGGGTTTCTTATTAGTCAAAATCGGTAGATAAAAGATCAATCTAGGGGGCTATTTGCCTCAAAAGTCTTACTTTTACGTTTACAACGCGTAATTCTCATTATTCTGCAGCATGTCGCGGAGCCGCGAGTAGTAATGGAGAGGCGACGGTGCTGCCGCCTATCGTGGCTGTCGATATGCTACCGAATAATGAGAATTACGCGTCGTAAACGTAAAAGTAAGACTTTTGAGGCAAATAGCCCCCTAGATTGATCTTTTATCTACCGATTCTGACTAATAAAAAACCCCGTCTTTGCATTATTGAGAAATCAGAAGTGGAATCCCGGACCCTTGCAATCCTCGCGTACGTATACGTGGTCTAGCGGTGTGTGAGTGTACTGTGGTGATTGTGTGCAGTCACGCGCGAGTGTCGTCTGTCTAGGAGACGCAGTCCTTAAGGGGGAAGACTCTCGTTTCCAGGATTGCAAGGGTGCGGGAAGCGCCTTCTCATTTCTCGATAATGCAAAGAAGGGTTTTTTGATCAATCTAGGCCGCAATCGCCCTCAACAGTCCTATTTTTACGTGTACGAGGCGTAATTTGAATTGTTTAGCAGCATAAAGCTGCGCATGCAACTATTTTCATAAATCTGCGACAGCTACATGCTGCCGAATGAATCTTCATCTAGCGCTTTTCACTACTGGAAAACACCATCTTTGCATTATCGAGAAATTAGAAGGCGCATCCCGCATCCTTCCAATGCTAGAAACAAGTCTATCTCTTTAACCCCTTGCCTTTAACACTTTCTTTACAGTTACAGTGATTAAATCGTCTTTATCCCCAAGAATGTCGCAAAAGAGAAAAGAAAATTTATATTTTTTGTACGGCTACATTTATTTTAATGATTAAATGTTGATTAGAAACGAATCAAATTGTAAATCCAATTGTATTTCGTCTAAAAAGAAAGACGTAACATTCATATTTATTAGACTTCGTTAGAATCTTCATGACGATTCTCACTTGTTAAAATACAAGGGTTTAAGAAGATTTTACTCGCCTTTACTGACCTTCAAAAGATTTGATTGACCTGCAATGACTTTCAGAAAATTTGATTGACCTTTAGAAGGTTTTATTCACCTTTCCTGATCTTCAGACGATCTTATAGCCTTCAATGATCTTTAAAAATCACCTTAAAAATTCCTACAGAAACTCCTCAAACATCACAGCACACGAAATACCGGCCAATTATGCCCGAAACTACCCTAAACACGAATCCATCGACTTCCCAACTCGAACCATCGCTAAAAGACAGCATCCTCGCTCGGTTCGAGTGCCAAAGCAGATGTCTACCTTCAGAAAGACATCGGCTGGAGAGTCTCCTAGTCGCGTCGAACTCTGGGAAGAATCCCCGCGCGAATTCCAGGGTTCTATAGAAAGTTCCGTCGCCGGCAGACGTCGAATCGCACGCCGCGGCCTTCCGATTCAATTTCCCGGCTTGCTGAGGCAACCCTCGCCGGAAAGAATCCGGGACGCTTCTGACATTTAACACGGGAGCCAGCGTTTTTCGAGGGTGGCTTTGCCCCGACGGACAAAGGGACCCGGCTTGATGTGTTTGATCAGGGATCGAAGGTCGGCCGCCTTTGTGGAAGCTCTCTGTTCGATCAAATCGAGCGGGCTTCCTATCTGAAGGCGCACCGTGCGTTGACAATGGACGAAAATCAAAAAATCAACTTTCATGTTGGTTTTTAAAACCTTCACAAAAGTGTCCCCAGATGCCTGTAACAAAAGTAACTGATGTTTAAACAATTTACGTGAATCGTGTAAATTTTACGAATTTGTATTGATGAAATTTCCAGTATAATTTTCAATGTAGGCCTACGTAAAGAATTTTTGGAACACAACTTTCAGTGTTTCCTCTGCAATTCCGGGCAGTTGCAATTTTTAAAAAAATTACACTATTTAGATAGTTATCGTCTTTTTAGGAGCAAACGAATATTAATGAGAGTCACTGTATGTACGGTCGACATATCAACACATTACTGACCGGTGATTATTGATTATTGAACGAGATTTTGTCTATATCTAATAATATGAGCGTCCAAAGTAAAGCAAAAATCGAGAATTACGCTCTACTTTGGACACTCATATTATTAGATGTATACATCATCTCGTACACATTCAATTATCGAGAATTTTTCTCTACTTTGGACACTCATATTATCAGATATAAACATAATCTCGTTCACACAAAATCTCGTTCACATTCAAAAATCGAGAATGTTGCTCTCCTTTGGATACTCATATTATCGGATATAAACATAATCTCGTTCACTAAAATTCTCGTTCACATTCAAAAATCGAGAATGTTGCTCTCCTTTGGACACTCATATTATCGGATATAAACATAATCTCGTTCACTCAAAATCTCGTTCACATTCAAAAATCGAGAATGTTGCTCTACTTTGGACACTCTTATTATCGGATATAAACATAATCTCGTTCACTCAAAATCTCGTTCACATAAAAAAATTGAGAATGTTGCTCTACTTTGGACACTCATATTATCAGATACAAACATCATCTCGTACACATTCAAAAATCGAGAATTTTTCTCTACTTTGGACACTCATATTATCAGATATAAACATAATCTCGTTCACTCATGACCAGCGCGATCTGCGCTTAACCTTCCTCTATCAAATAAACCTTTGTGCAGCTCAAAATATGCTCGTATAAGGACGAAAAGTCGCGGGGATTAATCCATGTTTCGATCCAAAATCTAGTACGATTCTAGTTCCTTGCTAGTTTTCTCACGTGGATATCCTTCCATCATAAGACTATTCCCCAATTTTCCTGATGGTCAGCATCACCACTCTTCCACGATCACGTGGCGCTCTTTATTTCTGTCGCGCACGTGTCCAGTGTCACGTGACTAATCTGATAATGACAGAGAGAGGGTAACCGTATTCCCCTCAATTTCCTAGGCTTGACGACACCGTATCTATGTACATTGTATTCCACGAAACTTTTCGTCTCGGAACTTGATCAGAGTTAGCGGCGGCGGCGACGCTCCGAGCCGATTACACGCGAAACCACGTAATCTTGGCTCGAGTTCCGGGCCCCCGTCGATTCGCAAATAACATCCTAACTACCCGCACATGAAACGAGCCAAGTCGCGTCGCTTCGAACTGCAGGTTACCGTCGCGTCGCGCCGGTTAACGAGCGTGTTTCGTTCCCCGGGAAATACTGTGTCGCTGGAATCGCGTTAGGCGATGCGCCGATCTAATCGAAAGAACGGAATGAGGTTCTGCATCTCTGTTTTAAATTGTTTTTATTTTTTTTTGTTACCTCAAAAATAACCCAGTCTACTAAGAATTGTACTCGCATATTGCGTTCCACAAAAATATGAAACGAAAATCACATTATTTATTGGCCGACCAAATATTATTTGCAATCACCTACAGGACCCTTTTCGCTGTCAAAAAGATGAAAAGAAAACAATTTTAATTAAAAACTTGAAAAAATATAAATTGTACAACAATTTTTGGTAGTCGAGTTAATTTAGTTTAAATGGGTAGATCTCCAAACAGTGTTAGCCCAGTTAGCCCATTTAATACTTTGATATAACTGATTCAGTTAATTCGCAATATTTATGGAACGACCTATTTGCACTGATGTAATACTTCGATTTAACTAGCAATTCCGTCTACTAAGAATTGTGCTCGCATATTACGTTCCACAAAAATATGAAACGAAAATCACATTATTTATTGGACCACCAAATATTATTTGCAATCACCTAAGGACCCCTTTCGCGGTCAAAGAAATAAAAGGAAAAACAATTTTAATTACAAACTGGAAAAAAAAGAAATTGTACAAAAATGTTTGGTAATCGAGTTAATATAGTTTAAATTGGTAGATCCCCAAACAGTGTTACCCCAGTTAGGCCATTTAATACTTTGATGTAACCGATTCAGTTAATTCGCAATATTTATGGAACGGCCATTTTTAACTGATGTAATTCTTCGACTTAACTAGCGATTCCGTCTACTAAGAATTGTGCTCGCATATTACGTTCCACAAAAATATGAAACGAAAATCACATTATTTATTGGACGACCAAATATTATTTGCAATCACCTACAGGTCCCTTTTCGCGGTTAAAAAGATGAAAAGAAAAACAGTTTTAATTACAAACTTGACAAAAAATAAATTATACAAAAATTTTTGGTAGTCGAGTTAACCCTTTGCTCTAGGTGCTATTCTAAAATTTGAAAACCGAATCTTTCTTCTGGCCTAAAATATTTCCATTTCATATGATTTTCAATACTTTCAGCGGTTTATTAAAATATTAAATACAAATTTAATAATGCAACGAATATTTTGAATAATGGTATCAGAATTATTAGTGACGCCTTCGAGTCGTTACTCGAGTGCAAAGGGTTAATTTAGTTTAATGGGGTACACCCCCAAACAGTATTAGCCCAGTTAGTCTATTTAATACTTTGATCTAACTGATTTACTTACTTCACAATATTTATGGGCGATCTATTTACACTGATGTAATTCTTCGATTTAACTAGCGATTCCGTCTACAAACAATTCTGCTCGCATA
>CM052189.1:6863696-6874005 GCA_028455805.1 Lasioglossum figueresi | reverse complement strand
AATCCTAGAAATGTCTTTGGAGAGTGATGGAACAGTCCAATTGATCTATGTTGACCGCAGACGTTCTCTAATTGCATAGCAACTCTCAACCTTCGCAAATTTGTCTACCGCTTAAAATTACTGCGACTTAGACAGGGTGGCTTCGATGAAAAATTTTCGCTATGTTTTTTTCGGGTTTTTTAATCCCTGGAAATGTTTTTGGAGAGTTTTGGAACTGTCCGATTCATCTGTGATGATCGCTGAGCTCCCCTAACTACTCACCAACCCCCAAACTTCGCAAATTTGTCTGCTGGTTAAAATTGCCGAAACTTTATCAAGGTGGCCTTAAGAAAAATTTTATGTTTTTTCGGGTTTTTTAAATCCTAGGAATGTCTTTACAGAAGTTTGGAACTGTCCGATTGATCTACGGTGACCACAGACGCCCCCTAATTGCATAACAACACCTAACCTTCGCAAATTTGTCTGCCGCTTAAAATTGCTGCGACTTAGACAGGGTAGATTCGATGAAAAAATTTTCGCTATGTTTTTTTTCGAGTTTTTTAATCCCTGGAAATGTTTTTAGAGAGTTTTGGAACTGTCCGATTCATCTGCGATGACCGCAGACCTCCCCTAACTACTCACCAACCCCCAAACTTCGCAAATTTATCTGCAGCATAAAATTCCAGCCACTTGGACAATGTGACCTTAAGGAACAATTTTATGTTCTTTCTGGTTTTTTAAATCCTAGAAATGTTTTTAGAAAGTGATGCGACAGTCCAATTGATCTATGGTGACCGCAGACCTCCCCTAATTGCACAGCAACCCCCTCACTTTGCAAAAGCTCTGGCAGGACGTCCAACTGACACAGATACGTAATTCGGTTCTGACAGAATTTATGTGTGGCAATCGAGTTTTTACTACCGGAGTCAGTTCTTCCATTGATTGATTGACAAGTTTGATTGAATATGTAGTCCACGCCCAGGTACTAGTGTAACAATTATTATGCCCTTGCGTGTCGGTGCCAGTTGCCGGTGATTAATCTGAATTAGTATTCGATTTAAAGTAGCAGGAAGACTAATGCGTCTAGAAGAAGTGGCTTGATAAATGTGTTCACAAAAAAGTTGATGAATGGGGCTGTAAACGGTGCTGATCAGCATCAGTGTCTAACCAGATACAAGACGCCTTAATCCCTTTCAATTCATGCAACGTATTATACGTATAAGTTCTGTATTAACACTAAACCTACCACGAGGGGTCGAATGGCCAATTATAGATTTTTTATTCATTGAATATACTTTTTGACTCCAGTATATATTACTGCAAAAATCGCACAAAATATAAATCAATTTAATCTTGTTACTTTTATAATACTCTCCACATCATTCACGTTCGATTACTATTCAATTACTAAATTTTCATGTAAAAGAATTGTTTCCAAAAATTTCTGCTTCTACCGAGCTTAATCAGGCTCGAAATAAATCGAATACAAAACCATAAATGATTCTGCAACTAGGCAATCTTCGAAACACAATTTACTCTATTCAGAAGCTAAGAATCCCAACAAAGTTCTCCATAACCTCCAAACCGAAACTTACCCAATCCCCTCCACCGTACTCGCCGACCAAGCTCAAAATCTCGCCGATGTAGGAGAAATCTTATCGCCGGTAATCTGGCGGAGACCGTGCTGACCGTCCCAATATTTTCTCGAACAGATCGCCGCTAGCAGCCCTATGCCGGTGAACCTGAAGAGCATCCTGGACAGACTTCTGTAGTGGACAAGGTGTATCGATAAGTGTTAGCTTGAGTGCGATCGATCAGTGGTCGACGGTGTGAACCAGGCTGTGCGAATCTGGGACGAGTAAATAGCGAATAGCGAGAAACAGAGAGAGAAGAGCTATAATTCGAAGAGGAGAGAAGCGAGAGGTAGGGATGAAGGGTCGGCCCTGAATCTGGTGGGGCGGGCCTGTCAAGGCCATCGCGGTGAGAGCAGGAAGAAGAGCCTAACCGGAGGGAAGGTCGTCAGCCCCTCTTCGAAAAGGGGTCGAGGCCTGCTCGCAGGTGTAAAAGCTCGGTCACAATAGGTTGCCTGCAAAGCTCTGGTTCCAGGGGGTCGGAGGCGGAGGAGGGTGGCGGTGTCGGCGGGGGCGGGGGAGGTAGCACTAGCATGTGCTGCGTCCTTCAGGGTGCCGAGAGGGTGTTTCCCTCGAACGGGGGGAAACACGGGCCCGGTACAGGGAGCAGCAGAGGGGTAGGTACCCCGGTTAGCAACCAGGACCTACCCCTCGAGTCTCTCTGGGCGGCTGGCCTCGACGACGGCATGGGCTTCCCGCAGAGGTGCTCTTACGCCAATCACCACACCACCCTCAACAACTCTGCCACGGGCCACGCGGCTGCCAACCCCGAGGACCTTTGGAGGGAGAGGAACCTATCGTACAGGTACAATGACACGTACATTCGTTCAACGAGTCGACTCGGTAGAGGTGAACAAACGCCACTGGATTGCGGCAGAGTTCGAAGTACATTTCGCCGATAGTTAGCCAAGAAGACGGCGACGGTGTTTTGTTCACCTTCACCGACTCCTCTCGTTGGATCCAGTACGATTCTATAGAGTAGAGGCCCCGGAACAAAACAAGAAATGAACGGAAAGCTACATCTACTTGTCTCGGTCAGATTAGGGTTAGACGAGCTGTCTACATTCTTGCTTCGTCCTCCTGGCCGAAGACGATGTTCGTCATCGACGGGAGGCGTGAAACAGAACGATGACTTCGTAGGATTTAGAGACCATCGGTCAGCAGATTTAGCTTTTCATTTTTTGTTCAATTCAGACATCAGTCGCAACTTGCTCTGGCTATTGGCCCAATTGATTTGCACTCTCCTCTACTTCAACCCCAAACCCGTGAATAAAGAAACAGCCTACCCCTACCGCGTGTACAACACAGTCCAGCCCATACGCAACAGCACCCAACCCTGTATATGTACAAATACCCGGTGTCTCTTCGCCAAAAAAGAAACGGGCCATACACCCATCCACCACTCATCACCACATACACTTCACACCCCATCTGTCTCCGTGAGCCATTCGCGAGGCCACGTAGTTTCGAAAATCGAAGCGAGCGTATCCAACCGGGTTGTTCATCCATCACGCAGAACCCCGACAACCTCTACGGGCATCGACTCGTCGATCACCGACGAGATATGGACGTCAGCGAACGAGGCGAAATTCTTCCGCACGTCGACGACGTCGACGGGGATCGGCTCCTCTTTAAACCTGCACGACAACAACCGATCCCTCGAGTCCCGGGACGGCGACTTCTACTCGACCGACATCGAGGACTCGAAGGACACCTACAGGAGATACTACCCTAACACGCCGACAACGTCTGGATTAGGTTCCTCCTCGGATAGACAGTCCGTGGAGACCCAAAGAGGATCCAAGGATCTACCAGACCACTTATGGGCAGCGGCGATGGAGGATGGGTTCTCCAGGTTCAACGCCATGAAGTCACTTCAAACCATAACTCGGCAGCCAAGACCTAATCACGACTGGGTCAGGACGGAGAGGATCTCCAGGTTCGCCAAGCATCGCACCATCAGCCAATCCCCACAAAGGGAACAGGAGATCTGGACGTCGAAGTTGAGCGAGAATCATGTGTCCGCTTATGCCACGCAGAGGATCAACGGGCCTCACAAGTGCCATCATCAGGCTAGACGGAGCTTCTCCACTTCTATCGTTGCCGATCTTGCTGTTACACCTGACGGATCGCAGCAGAGCCTTGGCAGCGGGGAGTTCTTGGTGAGTTTCAATGTTAGGTGTTCGATGTTGTGTCCTAGATGGTAGTCTGTGATCGTTGTTCGCGTTTGAGACGATGGAGTCTCATGCAGTTTATGGATTGCACACTTTTAGGCGACCAGTTCATTGTCCTGGAAGAGAAACAATTCAGCTTCGAAAATTTTTTGAATATTTTTTTGTATTCAAACGATGATAGAGTCTGTCCCAAATGCAACAATATTTTTCACTACATCCTGAATATATGTAAAACTCCATCTGTTCAAGTTTAGACATTTTTCATCCAGTCTTTTGACTTTAGAAATTCTTTGTGTTTCAATCATAGAAGCTATGCAAATGTTTCTTGCGCTAAATATATATTTTTTAATACTTCATAATCAATATACCACGTGTAGAAATTATATAAATTGGGCGACAATATAATTGAACTCTCTCAAAAATATTTTATTTACAAATTAGAGTACACGATGGAAATAAAACAATTTGACCTTAGAAATTGTTTGTGTATGAATCATAGATGCTATGCAAATGTTTCTTGCACTAAATATATATTTTTTAATACTTGATAATCAATATACCACGTGTATACCAATTATATAAATTGGGCGACAGTATAATTGGACACTCGCAAAATTATTTTATTTGAAAAATTATTTTTCACAATATCCTGAATATGTAAAACGTATAACGTATAACGTTCATCTGTTCAACTTTAGAAATTTTTCATCCAGTCTTTTGACTGTAGAAATTCTTTGTGTTTCAACCATAGAAGCTACGCAAATGTTTCTTGCAATAATTATATATTTTTTAATACTTGATAATCAATATACCACGTATAGAAATTATATAAATTAGGCGACAATATAATTGGACTCTCGCAAAAACATTTGATTTAAAACGTTCTTTTTCACAACATTCTGAATATGTAAAACTCCATCTGTTCAAGTTTAGACATTTTTCATCCAGTCTTTTGACTTTAGAAATTCTTTGTGTTTCAATCATAGAAGCTATGCAAATGTTTCTTGCGCTAAATATATATTTTTTAATGCTTCATAATCAATATACCACGTGTAGAAATTATATAAATTGGGCGACAATATAATTGGACTCTCACAAAAATATTTTATTTAAAAAGTAGAGTACACGATGGAAATGAAACAATTTGACTTTAGAAATTCTTTGTGTTTCGATCATATAAGCTATGCAAATTTTTCTTGCAATAATTATACATTTTTTAATGATTGATAATCAATATACCACGTGTAGAAATTATATAAATTGGGCGACAGTATAATTGGACTCTCACAAAAATATTTTATTTAAAAAGTAGAGTACACGATGGAAATGAAACAATTTGACTTTAGAAATTCTTTGTGTTTCAACCATAGAAGCTATGCAAATGTTTCTTGCACTAAATATATATTTTTTAATGCTTGATAATCAATATACCACGTGTAGAAATTATATAAATTGGGCGACAGTATAATTGGACACTCGCAAAAACATTTAATTTAAAAAGTTCTTTTTCACAACATCCTGAATATGTAAAACTACATCTGTTCAAGTTTAGACATTTTTCATCCAGTCTTTTGACTTTAGAAATTCTTTGTGTTTCAACCATAGAAGCTATGCAAATGTTTCTTGCAATAATTATATATTTTTTAATGCTTGATAATCAATATACCACGTGTAGAAATTATATAAATTGGGCGACAGTATAATTGGACTCTCACAAAAATATTTTATTTGAAAAGTAGAGTACACGATGGAAATAAAACAATTTGGTATTGAATTTACGTTAATTGAAAGATATGGCGGACCTTCCATTCGTCATTTTCTTGGAGATTCTTCAATCTATTTTGAAAAATAGGGGCCCGAGGTGCAATTGAACAATACTCCGCGGTAAAGAGGATACTTTACAGCGGAGGGCAAGTTTATGCAGTCCCGGATCGCATAAACAGCCACTTGTCGTTGAATTATTCTATCACGAGTCCGCGATCGTGGCTCATCCTACTTAGCTCGCCTCGCGTGATCCACTCGCCTAATCAATTGCCCCGGCCCAGTAAATCGGAACGAAACCGATCTCAATGAGATCTACTTGCTGGCAATGGGTGACGAGCGTGCCCACGCATTAACTTGAATCGAGATCGTCCCCTAATTGCGGTTTGGAGTATCTTGGAATATGTCGGTGAGTCATCCACGCTTCGACGATGCTATTTATGTTAACAAAAATTTGTCAATATAATCATTCGTTGAGGTAAACAAGATTTTCAAAGTTAAACTCACTTTTCGACCTCCCAGGTGTACAGTGCTGTTCACTCGATTAGCCTCGGGTGAAAATATAGGGTCTCTCGAAATGATCGGACATTTTAAATTGGGCGCCATTTTTTTTCTGGCGAACATAGAGTACTAATATCTAGAATAATTTTCTCGGTGGTACGGTTTCGATCAAATTCTACACTATATAGCTAATTTGTAACACTCCAAACGTATCTCGATTCGGATTTGAATCTTGTTACGTCATATGAGACCACGTTGCTACAGAATTGTGTTTTTCTATGGGAGGAAATAAAGGTGGAGAAAAATACAATTCCCATAGAAAAACACAATTCTGTAGCAACGTGGTCTCATATGACGTAACAAGGTTCAAATCCGAATCGAGATACGTTTGGAGTGTTACAAATTAGCTATATAGTGTAGAATTTGATCGAAACCGTAGCGCCGAGAAAATTATTCGAAATATTTAAACATTTGGACGATCGAGATATAGAGTTTATTTTATAATAGAGTACTAATCTTTGACAACTGGCATCAGGAAGTATTGAGGTTTAGTCACGGAGAATTGCAAGATCGAGCAACGCATAGAAAATTTTGCAGACACGGTTCGAAAAGTCTGCACGTCTTTTGGTCATCGTAACGCACCATCTCGCAACACTGTGGTGCATTTAATCACAAAATTCGACAGTTTTGTTTATTTATGTAGCCAGTGAGTTGAAAATGCGCCTCATGGCTGAAGATGATTTTCTTTGAAAGATCACCAACGGTTTGTTGATGCTTCAATATCCAATTGGCGAATGGACGGCACTGCGCATGGTCTGCTGGCTGCAGTTCTTGTGTCTATTGGATCTTGTAAGCACACGCAAATGCAGATCTTCCGTCAAAATTCGCTGCAGAGAGCATCTTGAAATGTTGAATTGCTGAGCACGATGGCGAATCGTGGTGGAAGGACTTTCGTCAACACTAGCATTCACTGCGGCTATGTTTTCATTCGATCGACCGGTACGAGTACGGCCACCGGTTTTCGCGGTCAGAATTGAACCGTTATCCTCAAATTTGGTGATTCAACGCACCACAGTGTTGCGAGATGGTGCGTTATGAAGACCAAAAGACATGCGGACTTTTCGTACCCAAAATTTTCACCATTTTTGTAGTGAATTTTCACAGAATTTCTATGCGTTGCTCGATCGTCTAATTTTCCATGACTAAACCTCAACACTTTCTGATGCCAATCGTCAGAAATTAGTACTCTATGTTCGCCACAAAGAAAATGACGTGCAATTTAAAATGTCACGTCATTTTGAGGGTGTTCATTTGAAAAATTTCCAGCCGAATATCTCGAAAAAAGATATAAAATGTGCAAGGATTTCGAGGGGAAAACAGGGGAACAGTATCGGTTTTTTGTTTGGGTGGCGATTTCAAGGTCATTTGAAGGTCAACTTTGTGTGTTTCAAATGGAAACCTATATTTTTTATTATGGGATCTTATTGTACGTAAAAAGACCAGCAATTTTCGTAGGATACTCTTTTTTATCTGCGCACTAGTTTCGGAGATATTTAAAGAGAAGTAGAGCGAGTCATACTTGTACTGCGAGAAAGTTTCTCATTTCTTTATACCTATAACAAATTTTCAAAATGTTCTCCGTTGTTTTCTAAACAATAATACGACGCAAATCGTTGATATTTTCTGTAGTTGTACTAGCACGTACCGTTTGAAAACAAAATTGTTCTCTAGTGATCTCTTGTTTATTTTGTCTGTATTTCAATATATAAGATTGCACTATTTAGTCAAGTGTGAATCATCGTAATAAGAGATACTATATCGTAGTACAATTAATAATATAAAATGGTGTGTTCTTTAGAAGAACGAGTAGAAATAATTTTTATTTATCAACGGTTTTTATTAACGATTTGCGTCGGAAGAAATGTTTCATTCTCAAGTGCAAAATAGTTAAAACGGTACAAATTTAAAATAGGATTAAAATAGTCGAAATTGCTATACAATTTCTGTAAACGAGACAGCTTCATAAAATGGTTAAAAGACGATTGAGGTTTAGGATAATTTTTTAGAAATTATATATTTTTCATATTGTATAGTTACATACATAGTTACATACATAGTTACATACATATTGTATGTAGTTAAATACATTGACTCTAGAACTACCAATCCGAAAAATATCTTAAAACACCGAGGCAATATTCTACACTTGTGAAGCTAAATAATGAAAATAAATTCAATAAAAAAAATTCTGTTAACGATATTAAAACTAGCAAATTAAAATTTATCCTCGGAATTATTTTTTGATGCTTCGGCTGTCAACAAGTGCTAATAAAAATTTATCAAAATTCACCAAAACACAAACGATCGTATAAATAAAGAATCACGTTAGATCATGTTAACACTAGGTTTACGGAGCTGTAGAAATAACTATTTTACATTATTTTATAAACATAACAAGAATGTGTCTATCCAAATTTTTGGCCATTTTTCCAATAATACGTAACTCGAGAAGTAAATTTGGTAAATAATTCCTCAGGGAATGATCCTTACAATCTTAATAATCGCAAATTAAAAATATTAGAACCCGTCATTTTGACGGGTCCGGTAAGCCTAGTGTTAATAAGGTTTTAGAGAAGCTCCTGTCCGAATTGTTCTCCGATTCTGTGTGAATATGTGCAGATTAGTTTGTCCATAAAAATCGTGGAAAATTAATTGACTTTTCGATGGAACGAGACACGAGTGGCCCATTCAGACTGGCACGTATGGCAGCCGTGTTAGGCTCGTAACTCGATTAGTCGGCCATCGGTGCGCCGGCAATCGGAAGAACGCTCAAGAGTCACGATTGGAATTCATTAAGGCCACCGTAAAATCGAATATCGCGGGACGAGCGAGTATCGAGCGAGTCGGCCTGGAACTCGTTCGAATCGTTGAATCGCACATGTGTTCTTCTTTCCATTGATTCCAAGCGTTTCCTAATATCCGTTCCGATTATTCGCGATTCGCGGAGAGACACGGCTTCTCTGTTGCGGTACACTCGCCACAGTTCACCAGGCATCAAGATTTCCGCGTGAAAGTTTCCGGAGGGATCCATTCGGGTCGCGATGACAAGCGCGCGAGTATGCGAACGACCGTGCGGAACAGGCTGCAAAATTACTGTACACGATTTTTATTTTATTTATTGCGTATTGCAATTGTGGCCTGGTTTTTTCTCGGTGACTCCAGAATTCTTTCGCATTTCACAAGATTGGCACGGTTAATAATTCTAATACATATATATATATATATATATATTTATATTTAATATATTTTAATTCTTAAATATTGATTACAAACGAATCGAATTTTATTTCATCTAACATGAAACGCTTAACATTCATATTTGCTAGACTTTGTTAAAAACCTTCGTCACGAGACTGGCTCGTCAAAGTACGCAAAGGGGTTAAAAACATTTAAATAAATTAATTCTTGCCATTTTTATAAGGCGACCACGTGCCTGTTACTTTTATAGCTCGGTACGTGTAGTGTTCATATCCTATGTTCACAATTTTAATTTAGACGTATAATTTTATACATTTAAATAAAGTTGATATCAACGTCAATTGACGCGACTGTCGTGTATTCCTTTTATATGTCTGCAAATATAACTTTTATATGATTTTTGGTCAATATGTTGTCGATGGTAAAATAGAACTACAAAATCAAGATAACAATCTTGTAAATGAAAAACGTGAATGACCATAATACCGTATTTTTACCGTAATACAATCAAGAAATTTGGAAGATCGAATTTTGTGGATTGAATACATTTTGTACAAAATTGCGTTTGTTTAATGTCACTGCTAAAAATCAAACATTTCGTGTGCAACATCCTAATACAGTTACAGCTTTCTATCGATCGTATTTGCTGTTAATAATGTTTGCTTCAGTGTCTCGATAACCGGGATGCACTCAACAAGTATTACAGTTTCACGTCGAATTTATTAATGTCCATCACAAAGCTAGCGAGTAGTTTTATTACCAGCATTTTTCCCTTTCTCCGTTATGTATTATTCAATTTCAAAATATTCGTAATTTGTTAAAACAATTTTACACAAACGCAATTCTAGTAACCCTTGAAGATGATCCGAATGTAGATCGAAACGTCGGAATTACTTTAGCAATTTGCAAAATGGCTTTGTAAATTAAATAACAAGTGATCGAACCCTTGATAGAAAGTTATAATTATTCAATCATCGTCTATATTCTTCCCAGAAATTGTCAAAA
>CM052189.1:6841192-6853891 GCA_028455805.1 Lasioglossum figueresi | reverse complement strand
AATTTTAGTCAATGTTAAATAGAAGAGAATTGATTTCAAGATATTTTCGTAAACAGTTATATTCTAGCATAGCTGTCAATTTTTTACAATATTTATTTTATGGCGCACGTATTTTTATATGTATATCGTAGACAGAAAAATATGTTATTGTTCGTATTCAAAATACGCGAAAATGGGAAGAATAAATAAATCGAGCACCGTTCGTACAATAAATTCTTCTGATCGAAGCTTGCGCTAGCATTTTCCCAACTCGGCAACAGACGTAAATGCATAATGTAAAATGCAAGAGGAGAAGAACAGTCATCAGGAAAGATCGCGATCGCTTTTACCCAAGATATTGAATTCTCTGAGCCGGCGGGGTTCCGCCGATAAAATAAAATGATAATGGTAATTTCGGATGCGATTGCACGCTGTACAGGGAAACGTGAACGCAGGCGACGAAGAGGAACAAAAGAAGCACCGAGGCGTGCCAGAAGCGGCATCGGATAATTGCAAGAGAGTTAAACTTCTCGCGGCCAGACAGAACCTGCCCCCGCAACACGGTGAACAAGTTACCTGAACGCGTTGGTTCCGCTTCGATTGCCGAAAGGATCGATACACATCGATAACCATTATCGGCGCAATCGATGCATACAAAGAGAGAGAGAGAGAGAGAGAGAGTTGGAGAGTCAGCCCTGACGTTGGCTGCTCTACGAGATGACTGTCCAAACAACAGGTGGTTCTGAGAATAACAATTAATCGAAGGAGATCATAATTCACGGCCGGCTATTACTTTCCCAGACGGCCGCAATCTTGGAAATTCGAACCGAGCGGGCCGAACAAGCCGACAGTCGATAATTAATTCATATTTACAGGTCAGATGCACAGTCTTCTCTATCTCTCTCTCTCTCTCTCTCTTTCATTCAGGCAACAGAAACTCCAATTAATTTGTCTGTTATCGATTGTAGCTTCTTGTTGATCCCTTTCGAGAAATATAAAACACGAGAGGTTATCGGTAGAATAATTCATTCAGAATATACATACTTTTTTCCTGTACAGGTCGTTTCGACATAACGTGTCACAAAATTGGCCTCGACTCTTTCTTCAAGATCAAACAATTCTTTTATTGCATCCTATAGCATTCGTCGCGAAAAACAAAGTCTCGAAAAACAACTTTAAAGTTCCGTAAAACGTTTTACTCCATATGTCCGCAGAGAGTAAACGCGGAGGTGGTGATTCTACATATATGAGAAAATATAGAACTAATATTTTTATTAACCAGAGTGGTCCAGAAATTAACGTCCTTGAAAGGAACGATTCCTGAGGTCATTTGAAGTAACTTTTTAGTTTGCGAAAAATCGGTAGTCACGCTCTGATTGGTCCGCGATTTTTATTAATTTTTGACTAATTGCGAGCCTCGTAGAGGATTAAAAGAAAAAGTGACTTCAAATGACCTCAACAAACTCTCTTTTCAACCCTCGCAAGGTAAGGTCCGATAACACATAAATCGTAAGGCGACAAATGAATTTCATAAATAGCCTCGTTTATAATAAATTTGGGATAAAGAATAGCACAGAATAAAAAGTAAACAAACAGATTTAATTTTATTCATATAAAAATTCTTTTCAAAAATCTGAAGCTGCGGTCTCTGAGACCCCACGTTATCTTGCGAAGGTTAAGGAAGTACCAAATTTTTTAGACAACCTGTTTTTTAAGCTCGATAGAACTTGAAATTGTAAAAAGTAACACAAAAAATTCAATTTTAATCAAATGGTTTGATTCATTCAAAAGTTCAATGTACGGCATTCACAATTATAGCTTTCTATCGATCGTATTTGTCATTAATAAAATTGTTAATGCTTACGACGGAAGGGTGCGATCATTTGTAACGAATGATATAACCCTTGCGTCGAAAGCATTAAGACTTAATATTTAGATAAGAATTAATATTTGAAAATGATTTCGGGCAGATTATGCGCGTCATAAAATTCACGAGAATCTATAAGTTGCGCGAATCGACGACTGATTTTCGAAGTAAAGGATAATTTGGTAGCGTTGTTCAAGCGCGAGTCTATTCATGATGATTTGCCAGACTATACTGAACATAAATATCAACAAGAGCAGTCAGAAAGACAGCTTGTATCGACAGTTATCCCTATCGAACGATCTATCTAACAAGGAGACATCGCGACCTTCGCCTCACCGATCGGGTTGAAACTTCGCACACTTATAAATTATGTTCTCCTGATTACGAATATATACCATTATAGGGGCAGACGCTCAATAGTTTTTGAGATATTGACGATTAAAGTTTCATTGCCTCCATGAAATACAATAATCTTTCCACACAATCTCACAACAAGATTCGGCATGGCGCGATGGTAAGCGTGTCAAGTTTTCACGCGGAAGACCAGTGTTCAAATCCTGCCGACTGATTCGTTTATTTTTTTATTTTACTGTAATTTATATTTACGAATCATCCACCTCGATGTATGTGTATATTATTAATTTCAATAGATACAAACATTCATTTTTATAAGAAGCTCTTGATTTCACTGTGGAACAAAACTGACTGATCAACTGACTTGAAAGATGCAGTTCGAAACTCGTGAGTTGCATTATCTGCCCCAATATAAACAGTCAGCATAAACAGTGAGATCAGGAAACCTCTTGAGATCGAGGAAACTCTTGAGAACACGACGCGGTTTGGAAACGTCGGGTTACAATACTTACCCATTCGTCACGCAATTTTATGCGTGGAATCGAATCTATTGAAATTAATAATATACAAATACATCGAGGTAAATGATTCATAAATATAAAATACAGTAAAATAAAAAAAAACGAATTAGTCGGCAGGATTTGAACACTGGTCTTCCGCGTGAAAACCTGACACGCTTTTTTTTTTTTTTTAAAACATGTTTATTGATCGAATTAGTACAGTCTTATTCTCAGGTATCAACAAACATATAAAAACTACCAAGAGTATTGCAAATGAATATCTAAATGCTCGCACAGTTGCGAGTCTCTTAGGTCTACATATCTTTGGTCGCTGCTTATGTAAATAGGAACTTTGGTAACTATAAGTTAAGAGAGGTAAGAAAATGTATCTTAAAAGTATCTAGGGACGAAGCGCATGGGGGAAAAAAAGGAAAGTAATTTTTATACGAAAAAACCCCCGCATCATTCTTTGGTTGAGGTACCTGACACGCTTACCATCACGCCATGCAAGCTCTTGTTGTAGTACGAAAAGAGTATTGTATTTCAAGGGTTAGCAATGAAACTTTAATCGTCAATATCTCAAAAACTATTTAGCGTCTGCCCCTATAATGGTATATATTCGTAATCGGGAGAACATAATCTATAAGTGTGCGAAGTTTCAACCCGATCGGTGAGGCGAAGGTCGCGATGTCTCCTTGTAAGCTAAAAAAAAACACCCTTTACAATACATGAAATGTACAAATTGCAGTGGCAGGAGCTGGAAAAGAAATATTCGATATGAAGCAAATTCCCGTAACAATCAAGCGAAAGTGCGTAAAATGACGTTCTTTATGATTTCCTAGTTCCATTAAGAGTCGATCGATTCGCGACGCAACATTTGCGAAATTACACGCCATAATGCGAGTCTGGGCGTGCAGATCTCCTCTCCCTCTCTTCGACTCTGGCTCTCTGATTCTCTCTCTCTCTCTCTCTCTTCCCGGCCGCGTTTCCAATTAAGCGTAGATCAATTTCGAGGCTGGCGGGTACTTAATTGATATAACGCGAACGAACGCCGTTATCGTGCGGCACCGAGCAGCCGTTCGGACGTATCAGCCTCTGCCAATCAACGTTTTCATCCGCGCAACCTGTCACCTGTCCGCTTTTCAAGCCGACCGCGGCCGGATTGCGAGTGTCCTCTCCGATTTCCACAGACAAAACGATCGATAATCGGTAAACTCGTTGCGTGGACGTCGCTCCGCGATCCCCTCCACAATTTTTTTCATTCGCCGACCAGAAGAATCCCTTTTGTCGTTGTTCCAACGCGATCGAGTAGTCTTTCAATTCCGCGTAATAGGGGGACGCGGAAATCTGTCAATAGTACTCCTGCATTGCTCGAGCTAATAGACTGGAGGACTCGCAATGGAGAACGTGTTTAAAAGATTTTTGTCCAACACTTTTTCAAAGGCTGCATAACAGTGCAGGGATGTGCCTCTATTTTCACTCAGAGTATAGAAATCGTTCAGTCGCTCGATTTTTGGCAAATAAAGTATTAGATGTACGAATTAGTTCATGATCGAATTTCAAATATTTCAATGGATCTATCCATTACCTGTTGAATGGAGAACATTTATAGAAATTCGTGGAGATTATTTTCAAGGCTTCAATGTACTTTGGTTGTTTCTGAATTGATGTATTCAAAATAGACAAACAGTTTTTGAAAGTTATTACAGCTTAATGGAAAATGTCTATTTAAAGACTTGTTTATAGATAATTTTACCACTATTCATCTGCTAGAATTATTAACGCGGTGCACGTCAGTAATTATAAAATAATTTTTGAAACGATAATATTCATATTAGTTCATGATTTTAATAAACTGTTTGATTCGTCTCTTCGTCGAAACAACTTCTATTAAAGACTCTGTCGCTCAGTCATTTTATAACGTTTACCAGCAACAAAAATTCCCACAACATCTACGCTATACAAATAATCAAAAAGAAAAAGAAAAATGTGATTAAATAGCCCGTTTTCTCAGACAGTTACCGCAAACCCCTTAAGAGGAACCACTCAGAATTAAAAATTCGTGTCTCTCTCAAAGCAAACATCGCGAGTCAATTTTCCCGGCGGTGAGGAGGGGAGGGAGGAACACGCTTTGAGCGTTTCCCGGTAGAAGCCTTTGCAGGTGCAATTTAAAACTGCACTTCGTCGAAGTAATATCTGCTCTCGAAGCATCCGGTAGCTGTCTTTGATATTAAAAAATATATTCAGTGCAATGAAAGTCAACCGCAATTAACGATTAATAAGTATTTCATCGACTAAACGAGGAGATTAATTGTTAATTGCGATCAACGATTGAAGTAGAAAATTATTCGTCAATCGTCGATTAAATGTTTGTCCGACTCTGACGCAGAATTATGAAATTACCAGAAAGATGGCAAAATATCGTCGAACACAATGGGGAAAACATTTTACTGATTAATGTTCATTGCTCGAATAACAAGATTCGGTTTTATTTCACCTTAAAACGCCGAAATTACTTTCTTGCGGACCCGGCAAGTCCGTTTTTCCTTACGGCTTCTCCTTACAAAATCGACACGGCCTGCTTTTACCAAAAAATGGAACTGAGGAAAAATCGCGAGTCAAGTTTCATTGCGGAAATGTACTGCGCGCACTTAATAGAAGTAAGAAGAAGAGAACAAGACGGCAATTACGGTGGAACGAGCGTGTCTGTGGAAGGAGGAATCCTTTTTCGGGTGGATCCTGTGGGATCAGCGTAGACTTCGCGAGACGAGACAAACATCGTGAAATCCCGGTTCCGCGTTGTATTTGCATTCGCGAGCCCTCTCTCTCTCTCGGTAAAAGGATCTGCAGGATGTAACCAGACGCGTGCGGGGTCTTCCGTGTCACGGAATTTCGCGGGTCTCCTTTTCCCGAGGCACTGGCTGAGCAGCAATGAAGTCGCCGGGAACACGTTGACGAGCAGAGTCATGGCAGTTTCGTCGCCGGGAGGATTTTTATTCGATGCGACGCGACGCGCGCATGGAGACTCCTTTCAATTCCCGTAAGGAAGCGACGTCAAAGGTGGCAACTTTGTTCGTAACGTGGCGGAGACGTCGCGAACCTTTCCTGGAACATTTTCTTCAAGATGGCTTTCAAATGTGACTGCAGATGTTGGCAACCTTGCTAAGGTGCTTGTTAAGGACTTGCGTCTCCTACACAGACGAAACTCGCGCGTGACTTCACACAGTCACCACAGTACACTCACGCACCGCTACACCACGTATACGTACGCGAGGATTGCAAGGGTCCGGGATTTCACTCCTGATTTGTAAATAATGGAACGACAGGGTTTCTTAGTAATCAAAATCGCTAGACGAAAGATCAATCTAGGGTGCTATTTGTCTCCGAAGTCCTACTTTTACGTTTACGACCGCGTAATTCTCATTATTCGGCAGCATGTTTCGGAGCCGCGAGAAGAAACGGACAGGCGACGGTGCTGCCACCTATCGTGGCTATCGTGGATTGCAAAGGTCCGGGATTTCACTCCTGATTTGCAAATAATGGAAAGACAGGGTTTCTTAGTAATCAAAATCGCTAGACGAAAGATCAATCTAGGGTGCTATTTGTCGCCGAAGTCCAACTTTTACGTTTACGACAACGTAATTCTCATTATTCGGCTGCATGTTGCGGAGCCGCGAGAAGAAATGGACAGGCGACGGTGCTGCCATCTATCGTGGCTATCGTGGATTGCAAAGGTCCGGGATTTCACTCCTGATTTGTAAATAATGCAAAGACGGGGTTTCTTAGTAGTCAAAATCGATAGATGAAAGATCAATCTAGGGTGCTATTTGTCTTCGAAGTCCTACTTTCACGTTTACGACCGTGTAATTCTCATTATTCGGCAGCATGTTGCGAAGCCGCGAGAAGAAATGGACAGGCGACGGTGCTGCCACCAATCGCGCTATTGTGGATTGCAAAGGCCCGGGATTTCACTCCTGATTTGTAAATAATGCAAAGACGGGTTTCTTAGTAATCAAAATCGCTGGATGAAAGATCAATCTAGGGTGCTATTTGTCTTCGAAGTTCTACTTTTACGTTTACGACCGCGTAATTCTCATTATTCGACAGCATGTTGCGGAGCCGCGAGAAGAAATAGACAGGCGACGGTGCTGCCATCTATCGTGGCTATCGTGGATTGCAAAGGCCCGGGATTTCACTCCTGATTTGTAAATAATGCAAAGATGGGGTTTCTTAGTAATCAAAATCGATAGACGAAACATAAACCAAGAGGCTATTTGCCTCAAAAGTCCTACTTTTACGTTTACGACGCGTAATTCTCATTATTCGGCAGCATATCGACAGCCACGATAGGCGGCAGCACCGTTGTCTGTCCATTGCTTCTCGCGGCTCCGCGACATGCGACAGAATAATGAGAATTACGCGTCGTAAACTTAAAAGTAGGACTTTTGAGGCAAATAGGCACGTAGATTGATCTTTCATCTTGCGATTTTGACTACTAAGAAATCCTGTCTTTGTATTATTGATAAATCAGGAGTGGAATCCCGGTCTCTTGTAATCCTCGCGTACGTATACGTGGTCCAGCGGTGTGTGAGTGTACTGTGGTGACGCAGTCCTTAATCTATCAGTCCCTTGAAAGAAATGTTTGTTTGCAACGTTTTTCAGAAGGGGTTTTACATGTTTGCTTCAGGGACGGGTGCTTGACGTTTACCGATGATCGAGAATAGCTAAATTCCTTGTGAAATTAATGTTTATGTTTTGACAATTTCTGAGAAGAGTATAGACGATGATTGAATAATTGTAGCTTTCTATCGATCGTATTTGTTGTTAATAAAATTGTGAATGCTTTCGGCGCAAAGGATCATTTATTACTTAATTTACAAAGTCATTTTGCAAAGGTGGAAACTTTGTTCGAAACGTGGCGGAAACGTTGCGAACCTTTCCTGGAAAACATTTTCTTCGAGATGGGTTTCAAATGTGACTGCAGATGTTGGCAACCTTGCTAAGGTGCTCGTTAATCTATCAGTCCCTTGAACGATCTGTTTATTTGCAACGTTTTTCAGGAAGGGTCTTAAATGTTTGCTTCGAGGACGGTACCTTGACGTTTACCGATGATCGAGAATAGCTAAACTTGCTTGGGAAATTAATGTTTATGTTTTGACTATTTCTGGGAAGAATGTAGACGATGATTGAATAGTTATAGCTTTCTATCAAGCGTTCGATCATTTTTTACTTATTTTACAAAGTCATTTTGCAAATTACTAAAATTCCGACCTTTCGATCTACATTCAGATCATCTTCAAGGGTTACTAGAATTGCGTCTGTGAAATTTTTTTTAACAAATTAAGAATATTTTGAAATTTATGTTTGTAATGAACATTAATAAATTCGACGTAAAACTGCGATACTTGTTGAGTGCATGCCGGTTATCGAGACACTCAGGTGAACAATAAACATTAGGCAAGAACGTATAAGATCATCGATCGTAGTAGCCGGTTATCGATGATTGAATGTAGAAATTGTTGGGCAATTGGTGTTTGAGATTTGATAAATTATAGGGAAAATATGGACAAGGTTAGGAGAGTGAGGATTTGTTTCCGATAATTTATGCAGAAACGTAGACACGATTTGAAACTGTTCTTTCAATTTTGTTCACCAGAAAGATTTCCGTCTGAATAGATTAATTTTAATGAAAAATTCATCGTCAAGAGACAATCTATAAGAACGTCCACGTATTACTTTCAATTTATAAAAATTGTTATAGACAGAAAGAAATTTATATATTTTTTCCGTGTCTCATAATCGACACAAATGAAGAACATTTTTCAGATGAAAAATCTCATTTTTGACAAATGATAATCAACTTTATGTGTCGGTAGACGTTTACCCTAAATATCGGTAATCTAATCTCCTTGAAGATTGAATTTATTCATCTTCTTTATTCGCATAAAAACTATCTGAGCGAAGCTATTACCACAGGTAATTCACCAGGAAAAAGATTATCCAATAATTTCCACAAAAAAAAAACTATCAAATATGAGGAACAAATTTTTTCATCGTGTTCGCTGCCAGAAAAAGAGAGTTTAAAAATTGATTAAGCGTATCCGATCGTTCCGCATTCCCTGACACACCTTTTCCTCTCGAGAACTGTTATTCTACATTTTCGCCGCAGTTTTCTCGCGTAGAACTTCCGCGGGGCACGTTTGTTCGATGAATATTACGATCGCTCGTAGATGGAACGATGAAACTGTGCCAGTGGAGTTTCGTCGCAAACGAAGGGAGCGAAACAAGTTATCCTCGTCTTAAAAACGAGTTCAGAGATGCTCAGGGCGGTCGACGAGTGGTCTCGAATTTCGTTAACGAGCACACCGACGTCGGTGGGCCGCTTCTAATCGACAGCCTTTGACCTCGTATTTATGCAAATGAACCTTAAAGAAGCCTTTCAAGTGGGAGAAAATTATCGGCGGCTTCGTTTCCGTCCTCCTCCTCCCACCATCGGAAAATCATCGAGCACAAAGAACGTGCTCTCCCTCGAGCAATTTTCTCTGTTCTTCGTTTCTCTGTGCCGTTTAGCGTGTTCGTGTACGAGCTCCTCGCTCTTTATGCAAATACGGTGCTTGTTTTACAAAATCTGAATCGAGAGGAAGCTCCCTGTATCGAGCACAGTGTGCCTCGTACAGCTGAAGCGAAAGAAAAATAGTCTTTTCCTTTGTCGAGGCGTACGTTCTCCTGGAATGCACAGGCTCTACTGGATTTTACACACCGGGTGTCCTGTTCGAAATTTCGGACTCAATTATATTCCAAACTGTAGCTCGTTGTAAAACGGGAGATTTTCAGGTGACCCCTGTTTTTTTATACGGAATTGTATGCTTTTATTTAGGTGACCGTGTAGCCTATCTCGAGACGAATTCACTGACCTATGACACTTTCGTTTTCCAAGATCAGTCGTTTAGTGTACGTTTACCTAGATTTGTGAGCATCATCAGATTTTTCTAGTACATTTGTTCATAATTTTGAATACTGACCGGCTAATTTTTCAATAAAAATTCTTGTGGTAGACAGAACCTTCATGATTGATATGAAAAAATTTCAGCCCGATCCGAAAATTCGTTTCCCAGATAAAAATTCATAACAGTCTGCTTTATTTAGGATCTTTCATCAAGAGGTGTCATTTTAAATCAACAGAAAAACGCAAGATTTTTTTAAAAAGTGGTGATATTTTTATTTTAATCCAATGTACAAACTCTGAGATTATTCTCTTACGAATGGTGATTCTTTTGATGACATTTTTTACCACGTTTTCGCATTTTCGCGTGGCTGCATTTCGCGAATAACAGCTCTAATATTGTTTTTGAGTGGTTGAATCGTTGCTGGAGCATTGGCGTAGACTTTATCTTTAACATAGCCCCGAAGGAAAAAGTCTAATGGTGTTAAATCGCACGATCTCGGCGACCAATTGAAGTCTCGATTTTGAGAAATCACACGTCCAGAAAATTTTTCGCGCGATAAAGCCATTGTTTTACCATGTGTCCGCGATATTTTCAACATTTTTACAATGAATTTTCGCTATTTCAATTTGTCGTGCGAGCGTGTATCGATCCATATCTAAAACCCTCCTGGTTTTTACATAAATGGCGTGAAATTTGAAATGACACCTCTTGTTGAAAGACCCTCTACTATAATAGAACATGAAAATAAAGAAAAATTACAACGTTCGAAGCAAAGCGATGACTCAAAGCCCCCCTAAATTTACCCGCACTACATGATAAGCTCGAGATCGATTGCAAGCGATGATCGATTAGGCGTGGAACAAGCCTAATTGCAACTCGACATTATCTCAATCGAAAATCCGGGAGTTCCCGATGTTTTTAAAATCGTCGACATTTGTTAAGTAAGAAGGAGAGATACAAAAAGAAAAACTGCACTCTGAAATTCTTTTGATCGTTGAACCGTTTTAAAGTGCGCCAGCTCGACGCGTTACACCCGCGATTATAGACGCAACGAAGAATCGGAACATGCAACAAGATAAAACGCAGCGATCGAGAAAATGCGAACAGCGAGGCTCTTCAAAATTCCGGCTGTTTTATCGCATTTTATCAGCGTCCCATTTCAACGTTGCAACTCGACGTCCCCCGAAAGAGCTATTAAACCAGGAAAAAGGCTGGAACTTGTCCAGTGCGTCGCTAACGGGCAAAAAGGCGAAATAAATTCTGTGTTATCCTGGAGCGTGGAAAATACATGAAATCGTGACTGCTCGGTGGTAAACACCAAGAGAGAGAGAAAGGGAAGACTAAAAAAGATTCAGGGCACTGCTTTTTAATTTCAACAGGATTCTATTATCTTGGGAGGGTGGGGAGGGGCAAGGGATTCGACGGGAAATATTTATGGTTTCAACGCCGAAGATCAAAAGAGAGAACAAACATGCTGGAATAACAACTGTGTCCCTGCATTTGCATATCGCCTTTATTTCCGGGGACGGGATCGTGAATCATGGACCATCTCTGGAACCAATGCTTTTAATTATAATAGATGGTATAAGAATAGTCGTCTAGATTTATTATGATCCTCGACCAAACTACGAAATTCGACCGAAAAAGGAATCTAGTTGACGAATAATTAATGTATTCTCGATTCTTCCATTCGATGTAATCAAATTTGAAAAACTGAGTCTATAATCTTGCAAGACATGGAGACTTTTGTTTTATACAGTGAGCCACGAAAGTATTTGAAAGCATTTTGAAACAGTATAACTTTTTTATGATCGGATAAACGACCTGACCTTTTTTGAGCAATTAGAAGAATTGTTTTGGCAAATGACATGCAAGAAAGATGAGGAAAAAATTGCAGTTGAAAGAATTACGTGTAGTGATGGGATCTGATCACTTCAAATCGTTTCGATTCAATGTTTACCACAAAAATTCGAATCGCTTGCAAGATAATTCGAAGCGTAGAACTCTTGAAACTCTTGGATGTCTTGAAAGTCTCCGTCGTCTTGAAAATCTTGATAGCCTTAAAACTTTGGAAGGTTTGTAAGAATTGAAACTCTTACAATGTTACATCTATCACGCCATGTCAGCATTGGGATGAATAACAGTATGAACGTGCCAACATTATAAAAAGTTTAACATTTGTTAAGATTATCAAGACTTTCAAGAGTTTCAAGAATTTCTGATTTCGAATAAATATCGAATTAAATGTCGATTACATGAGAAAGTAAAAGAGGCACTATTTATAACTTTTTTATTCGAGTCCGTAATGAAAATTTAAAATATATGTTTTGTAGATGTATGTTAGTTGTACACATGCTGAAAATTTCATCGAAATCGCTTGACGCAGAAAAAACCGACACACATCGAATGTTTTTATTTTAAGCACAAACTGATTAAAAGTCTCGAAAAACCATGATTTTCACCACGTTTTACCACTTGTAACGCTTGAGTATGTTAATCAATTTTGATGAAATTTCCAGCATGTGTATAACTAACATAGATCTACAAAATATATATATTTTAAATTTTCATTAAGGGCCCAAATGAGAAAGTTTAAAAAAATGCTTCCTTTATTTTTGCATGTAACCTTTGAAATTGTAATTTTTGGAAAATCTTTCTTGCAGATCATTTAGCAAACCAATGCTTCTAATTGCTCACAAAACATCAGGTTGTTTGGTAGAATTATAAAGAAGTTATAGTTTTAAAGCGGGTTCGAATAATTTCGTGGTTCACTGTAGGGCTGTAACTTTCCTTCGAAGGTCGAAGATTTCGAAGCTTCGAAGCTTCGAATGTTCGAATGAAGCTTCGATTTGAAATACTTCGAAGGTCGAAGATTCGAATGTCGAAGCTTCGAAACTTCGAAATTTCGAAGGTTAGCTTTCTGGTAATTCGAAGGCGATGAGAATCAAAGTTTTTAATTTCGAACCTCCGTAGTATATTATTATGACGGCCACGGTAGATATGTTGTAGGTGGAGAGTTTACCTATCTACATACGGATTTGCGCTTGTTTCT
>CM052189.1:6820909-6841092 GCA_028455805.1 Lasioglossum figueresi | reverse complement strand
AGGACCAATTAAAGAAGCAAGTTGAAAAACAACTTTTAAAAAATCGCTGTTCAAGTACTTTAGATTTGATTGTAGCCAGCGACACGAAAATTAATATTCTGTACTCCAATAAAAGGACCACACTAATTATGAAGAAGCAAGTTCAGCATCAAGAAGCAACAAGCTAAGAAATAAATGAATGCATAATAAATAAGTGCTCGATTTGAACGGATGGTGGCAAGGACCAATTAAAGAAGCAAGTTGAAAAACAACTTTAAAAAAGTCGCTGGTCAAGTACTTCGGATTTGTATGTACCCAACGACACAAAGATTAATATTCTGGACTCCAATAAAAAGACCACGCTAATTTTGAAGAAGCAAGTTCAGCATCAAGAAGCAACAATTTAAGAAATAAATGAATGCATAATAAATAAGTGCTCGATTTGAATGGATGGTGGCAAGGACCATAACGAAGCAAGTTCAAAAACAACTTTAAACAAATCGCTGGTCAAGTACTTGAGATTCGAACGTACCCAGCGCCGCAAAGATTGATGCTCCCGAATTGTCGAGAATCAAGTGATCCGCGTGGATTGATTCAATCGAGCGCGAGTCGTCTGCCGATGCATGTGCATTACCACGCGAGGGCATTCCGGTGCAATGACGGTGCACAGACCTAGCCCCAGGACCGCCCTCGAAAGAGTACGATGCAGAGACGACGGGTTCGCGACGATGCAGTTGGCCCAGGTCAGTGAGAACTCGCAGTCGAGAGACACGTAGGTGGTGGGCGCCGTGCAGCTTCGCCCACGTCCACAGACAAGAACTTAAAGCCGAAACGGAAAAGTGCATGTATGTGGCTGTGTGTGTAATGTACGCGAAAGTGTCTTCGAAAGTTGCTGGGCCAAAACTCTGGGCAATCTATAATGGCTCTGGCCGTGGTATCTCCTCGTGCATCTTTCAATATTCGTTACTCTTTGGGTTGAACATTATCAACTGTTTTATTACGTGCTACGTACTCGAATAAAAATTGTCCGCATCAACGTGGGGCCAAATAAAATTCTCATTTTTATTTCAATGATTACCCTTTGGGTTGAACGTTATTAGTGTGACGAATACACAGCGGATCTTCATGCAATATAAAAATTTTCTGTCTGAACCGCAACAAACTGGGACGACATAGAAATTTGTTTTCTTTCCTAATATATTTAATAGCTTGAAACTAATACAGCAGTATTTTTAAATTTGTCTCATGGTCTTGCTGTCTTAAATTGCACCTACTCGTTGTTGCCATAAATGCATAAAATCCGCTGTCTGGTGATGAATTAAGATTGTTTGTTCGTTCGACGAAACCTGCATAAAGCATGCAAACCTGTATCAGACTGTCACATTCATCGCTGGCTAGCATTGTCGTATTCACATTATTGATCAGCATACCCAAAATTTTCAACATTCTCGTCATTATTCAGAATATTCACAATGTTCGAAACAGTGGGGATTGGTTGTTTGTACACTTTACTTCTCCGCGAAATCGCCACACCACAAACTGCTAATTAGCATCTCTACTTGCGCGCACTTTGCTCGCAATTTCTCCCCGCAACGCGCTCCATTCATTGCAAATTTCCGTGCGCGCGAACCGGCGAAAAAGCAAACGAACAAAAGTCAACGCGGCGCCATGATTCATCGATGTGTCATCGTCTCGATTCGGTACACGTGCGCGCCGCGAAAACTTGTCCCAGTGAGGCAGGGCGGTTTCTGAGCGAAGCCGAGCGGATCGGAGCGGAGCGGAGCAAAGCCGGCACACGCCAGTGCACGCCGCGCGTTGGCATGCAACGCGAGTGCTTTTACTCGTAAATAGATTGTATCGAGGCAGAGAGAGGCGTTGGACAACGTTCTTCGAGGCGAGTCCATCGTCGTCGTCGCGAGTTACTGAAATCGGCTTCCTCCTAGTTGCTCTTCGAGAAATCGTTCTCCTAGCCAGTTGCTCTTCGGGAAATCGTCCTCCTCGCGAGTGCCTCCTGCAGATCGGCTTCCTCGTCGCGAGTTAATGCTGGAAATCGGGTTTCTCGTGAGTCGCTCCTGAATATTGAGTTCCTCCTCGCGAGTTACTCCTGCAAATTGATTTTTTCCCGCGAGTTAGTCCTGGATATCTAGTTTCTCGTCGCGAGTTGGTGCTTTAAATCGATTTTCTTGCGAGTTAGTGCTGCAAATCTATTTTCTTGTCGCGAGTTGGTGATTTAAATCGATTTCCTTGCCAGTTGGTGCAGAAAATCAATTTTCTCCTCGCGAATTAGTCCTGCAAATTGATTTTTCTCTCGCGAGTTAGTCCTGGAAATCTATTCTCTCGTCGCAAGATGGTGCTTTAAACCGATTTCCTTGGAAGTTAGTGCTGCAAATCAATTTTCTTCTCGCGAGTTAGTCCTGCAAATTGATTTTTTTCTCGCGAGTTAGTCCTTGAAATCTAGTTTCTTGTCGCGAGTTGGTGATTTAAATCGATTTCCATGCCAGTTGGTGCAGAAAATCAATTTTCTCCTCGCGAATTAGTCCTGCAAATTGATTTTTCTCTCGCGAGTTAGTCCTGGAAATCTATTCTCTTGTCGCGAGATGGTGCTTAAAACCGATTTCCTTGGAAGTTAGTGCTGCAAATCAATTTTCTCCTCGGAATTAGTCCTGCAAATTGATTTTTCTCTCGCAAGTTAGTCCTGGAAATCTATTCTCTCGTCGCGAGATGGTGCTTTAAACCGATTTCCTTGGAAGTTAGTGCTGCAAATCAATTTTCTTCTCGCGAGTTAGTCCTGCAAATTGATTTTTTTCTCGCGAGTTAGTCCTTGAAATCTAGTTTCTTGTCGCGAGTTGGTGCTTTAAATCGATTTCCTTGCAAGTTGGTGCAGAAAATCAATTTTCTCCTCGCGAATTAGTCCTGCAAATTGATTTTTTCTCGCGAGTTAGTCCTGCAAATTGATTTTTTCTCGCGAGTTAGTCCTGGAAATCTATTCTCTTGTCGCGAGATGGTGCTTAAAACCGATTTCCTTGGAAGTTAGTGCTGCAAATCAATTTTCTTCTCGCGAGTTAGTTCTGCAAATTGATTTTTTTCTCGCGAGTTAGTCCTTGAAATCTAGTTTCTTGTCGCGAGTTGGTGCTTTAAATCGATTTCCTTGCAAGTTGGTGCAAAAAATCAATTTTCTCCTCGCGAATTAGTCCTGCAAATTGATTTTTCTCTCGCAAGTTAGTCCTGGAAATATATTCTCTCGTCGCGAGATGGTGTTTTAAACCGATTTCCTTGGAAGTTAGTGCAGAAAATCAATTTTCTCCTCGCGAATTAGTCCTGCAAATTGATTGTTTTCACGCGAGTCAGTCCTGGAAATCTATTTTCTCGTCGCTTGTTGGTGCTTTAAACCGATTTCCTTGGAAGTTAGTGCTGCAAATCAATTTTCTCCTCGCTAATTAGTCCTGTAGATTGATTTTCCCTCGCGAGTTAGGTCTGAAGATCGGGTCTCGCTTCACGAAGTCCCAAGGCCGATCCTCCCGCGATATGCGCGACGGTTCCGAACTAATTCTGAAGTGTTCTGAAGTCTGCTACCGGTGATACGTGCCCAGGTGTTTGATCCAGGTGTTTGGCCCATGTGCCCATGTGTTCGAAGAGAACCAAGCTCCGGAGGAAGTTCGCCGAGTGGACTTGAAGTTTTAGGAACCTTTGACAGCTTATACGGAAATTTGGAGCTGTGTGTTTTTGTGTGTGCCGCGACGGTGTTTTTCAGGTGCGTTTCGAAAGGTGACTGAGATTTCATATGAGAAACGAAGTTGGGTGGAATTCGAAGCAGCGTTATTTTTTATTCGTTTTTGAAGAGACTTTTTTGGAAATATTTTTCTAAACATTTTCTGGAAAGAGTCACCATATTCTGCTGCAATATTTTCTATAAAAATGTATTAAATCGAACTAGTCAGTTGAAATTTGAATGGCTCTAAATCATCCCTCTTGCGACGGTTTAAATTTTAATATTATTTCGAATGAAAGACTCTTATTAAAAAGATTAATTAGTCAATAAATATTTTAATGGCTCTAAAATGGTTGCCATAGAATCTCTGAAATCATACCCTCGCGTTTATATTTCAATGTTATTTTAACTGGAAAAACTTGATCAGCTAAATATGAGAAAATAATCAAAACATAGCATATTCTTTATCGAGTGTACATCTCACACAATAAACCCCCAATCAGCATACCAACACCGTAAAAAAGCCGAACCTTTGCACCTCGAAACAAGTCCCCAATCAGAAAAATCGCCCCAAATTCCTGGAAAATAAAACATTACGGTCCACCATGAAAATCCGCGAGTTTCGATCAACAAAGGGAGTGGACAGATCGCAAACACGCTTGTAATTCGAGCATCTGGCAGCTAGGAACGCTCGAATGGACAGTTTTCCAGAAGCCGGACATTTCACTTTCAAATACCGCGGATTCCAGAGTCACGCGACTGACCAAAGACGTCCGGCATCGATCCCGCAGACATTCCGCTTGTATTTTCTCTCTTTCCGTTCTCGATTTTTTAAAAATACACAGAGCTCGGCTCGTGCAACACCGCTAGGCTAGGTTATTCGAAAAACTCGCGCGGTTTGTCTTACGCATGGATGGCCTCATTTGAAATTCCGAAAATTCCGTGGCGCCGCGCCAGCCCAATTTGTTTCCGGAAATAAGCGGAACGTTCGCGAAGCGCGAAAATTCACCGCGGAAAATTCACCCGGGGAAGCCTGCGGGAAAAAATCATCTTGGCGTTGTCCGAACTGAGAAAATAATTGCTTTGATTATACGTCGGCTCCTGTCTTAATCTAGACATTATTCTCGATGCTCATTTATTTCGAGGGATATTCTTTTTCCGTAATGCTGCTTGATGCTCTGACTGCTAACTAGCCCAGCAATCTAAACAGTTCCATAGATTCACGATAATTAGTGAATTTAATTGAACGACTGCGTAAATACGACGTCGTCTTACTCTGCGCGATGTTAATTTATTTGAAGAAATCCTCTCCGGTCAGATTCGCACGTGCCTTCCTTTCGAACTTTCCTCGGCGCACGCACCGTGAGTGTGCGAACTCTACATCCAATTATCTCGCCGCCGCGCGAATACGCATTTCAAACACGCGTGTGCGGGTTCCGAAGGGGAACGATCCGAGAATCAGCTGAGCGTGAACAGAACGGAATTGAACGAGCGGGAATTCCACCGATAGAAAGTATCGCATCGAAGCGCGATTTTCATTTCTCCACGGTATCCATCCTCCGGACACGTCGGCCCACCGAGATTTACGATCCGAGGACTTATCGTTAATAACCGCGAAAGTTTCTACCGATTACGTCGATCCGACGGTTTCCGGGTTCGTAACGCGCTCGCTCATTGTTCATACAATACGCAACGTGAAAAAGTAACGTTTATGGACAATACAGAATAATTTTATATCGCCTTGTTTAACCAAATCGCTGGGCCTTAATTCGTTTTTGTATAGAAATCATTTTCCTCTGGACCAGTGGTCGGCAAACTTATCAGTAGACTGCGGACATTTATGCAATTATGACTTTTGAAAATTTTCAACATATGCTACGATATAAAATACGACAGAATTTAGTACGATTTTAATTCCTTTCTGATCTTATTTCGGAAAATAAGATTTGATTTGATTCGTGTTTCTTAAAATTCGTCTACGAAAATTTCAAATTGCATAAACATCCGCAGTCTACTAAAACAGCCAAATATCGGCTACAACGATTTAGATTTCTTTTGGGAGCCAAATTTCTTTACTAAAACCCTGTTTCTAGAAGTCGGTTAAAACTAGGTACACCGAATAAAACTAGATATCATATTTTATAATAATCTTATTTTTTTATAGAAATAGAGTAGAAATTGCACTTTATTCGAATTTAGATATAACACACTGACCGATTGAATAGTGTATTAAAAGATTCTATTAAATGAAAATGAAATAAATTGATTTTAAACGCGTCATTCGTGGAAGAGCCGCACTCAAGTAGCGAAAGCTGCCGACAAAGTTTTGCTAGTAATCAATTCAAATTTGTAAAGTTCACATTTGTAAAATTTCAAACGAAGATTAATTTTTTAATTAATTTTAGACTCTAGTTTCCTACTATGATTTATAACAAAGTAGGATTTTCGAAAAAAAGAAATTGTGGGTTGGATGAGTTGAATAAGTAAGAGAAGAGTAGAGTCGATAAGGTTTTTCTACTAATTAATTCAACTTTTTGTAAAGTTTACATTTGTAAAATTTCGAACGAAGATTAATTTTTTAACTAATTTTAGACTGTAATTTCCCATTGCGATTTATAACAAAGTAGGATTTTCGAAAAAATCAAATTGTAAGTTGGATGAGTTGAATAAGTAAGAGAAGAGTAGAGTCGACAAAGCTTTGCTACTAATCAATTCAAATTTGTAAAGTTCACATTTGTAAAATTTCGAATGAAGATTAATTTTTTAACTAATTTTAGACTGTAATTTCCCATTGCGATTTATAACAAAGTAGGATTTTCGAAAAAATGAAATTGTAAGTTGGATGAGTTGAATAAGTAAGAAAAGAGTAGAGTCGACAAAGCTTTGCTACTAATCAATTCAAATTTATAAAGTTCACATTTGTAAAATTTCGAATGAAGATTAATTTTTTAACTAATTTTAGACTGTAATTTCCCATTGCGATTTATATCAAAGTAGGATTTTCGAAAAAATGAAATTGTAAGTTGGATGAGTTGAATAAGTAAGAGAAGAGTAGAGTCGATAAAGTTTTGCTACTAATTAATTCAACTTTTTGTGAAGTTCACATTTGTAAAATTTCGAACGAAGATTAATTTTTTAACTAATTTTACTCTAGTTTCCCACTGCGATTTATAACAAAGTAGGATTTTCGGAAGAAAGAAATTGTAGGTTGGATGAGTTGAATAAGTAAGAGAAGAGTAGAGTCGACTCAGTTTTGCTACTAATCAATTCAAATTTTGTAAAGTTCACATTTGTAAAATTTCGAACGAAGATTAATTTTGTAACTAATTTTAGACTGTAATTGCCCACTGCGATTTATAACGAAGTACGATTTTCGAAATATGAAATTGTAAGTTGGATGAGTTGAATAAGTAAGAGGAGAGTAGAGTCTATAAAGTTTTGCTACTAATCAATTCAAATTTGTAAAGTTCACATTTGTAAAATTTCGAATGTAGATTAATTTTTTAACTAATTTTAGACTCTAGTTTCCTACTATGATTTATAACAAAGTAGTATTTTCGAAATAATGAAATTGTAGGTTGGAAGAGTAGAGTACGATTTAAAATGAGCACGGGCAGATGATAAAATTTTTTTTGACGAAATCATGGAAGTTTGAGGATCGAAAATTGTCCTCTCATAAGTCATTGATACTCTAATTTCGTGGAGTGGTGTACATATCGAAATTACCGTAGAATACCGGAGCCAAACGTGGTCTGACTGCAGTCTGATTCTACTTAGCGATGGCCGAACTTCTACCGGCCGTAACTACTTCCTCGGTCAATTCGTTTGACCCACGGCTAGCCGAAAACGAACCTAACTGGATCGAAACCGTGCACTCGTGTCCCTGCTTAATCTGCTTTGGTCGACGAGGAATTCGTTGCTTCGGAGTTATTGGTAGATTACAGAGCTTATTTGCGAAGCATAATTCCGCCGTTTCTGGTAATCATTAATTACAATTTAATGTTAAATACATTTAATGTGCGAACAAGTTCGGTTAAACGTTGGATTGAATATTTGTTTGTTGACCCTTTGAGAACGAATGTCGACATATACACAATTATTGACAATTTTAGATCTAGTTCCTGAAATTACAAACATACAATTTAATTATGTACATTGGGAAACATTTTTTCTTCAAATATATTTATGAAAACATCATAAAATGATTTATAAGCACCTTCGATATTCCAAGAAATCCACAAAAAATAATCTGAGATTAATAACAAAAATTCACATATAAATCAAACATTTTCTAAACAAATTTAAAAATTTTCAAATTAATTGTTTCAAAAATGCATGAACCTTCGTCGCTTCTAATTTCTAAAAAATCCAAAAAAGTGGTCTGAGGTTAGCAACAAAAATTCACACATAAACCACGCGGTTTTCTCAATATACTTGCAAAATTTCAGATCAATCGCTTCACTACTGTCTTCAAAACCATAAATCAAAGTATCACAGACACCTCAGAAATCCTTTTCAAGAAACTTCTCCGCCTCGAAGGATTAAGACGCCGCAATAAATAATTATTTAATAAATCTCGGAATATAAAGGACTGTCTCGAGAACCCCGGGAACGGAGGACACATTAGTATCGGCCCGAGAAAATGTTCGAACGTTGAAAAATGGAGGCAAACGGTAGTCGACCTCTGCCGCGCTCGATCCTCGTGGTTCCAATTAATTTTGCGCGGCCTATTAGTTACCGGCGACGGGTCCGAACGGAGCTTTATCACTCCTCGGAGAGAGAGAGAGAGAGAGAGAGAGAGAGAGAGAGAGAGAGACGAGGAGAGAAGAGAGGACAAACCGTGCCGGAAAATATTTCACTGTCCGAGCCGGGCGCGGCGCTAATGCTGATAAAATTAACGTACGAGCGCGGCGTCTTTCATATTTGATAGCAGATAACGCTATCGCGGCCCGTTATTAAACCGAGTCGCGGCAAGAAGCTCGCGCAAAACGTCGCTGAATAATTAACGCGAGCCAAGCCCGTCCCTCGCCTCAAACGACTAACGAGAAACCCGAAATTATACGGCAGCTGGAACAGTTCCGCTCCGGCGAAACTATCGCGCGAAAGGCCGTAAGATCCGCGCGAGTTGCAATTGCACGTAGATGCACAATGCGTTTCTCGAAATACGTATCGGACCCTGTTCTGGTGCAGCAGAGCGGTCAGATCAGAATCGTCCAGTGCTGCCAGGTTGGAACCGAAACGAATTGCATTTTCTCCTCCTTTTCCCCTTCCTCTATTCTATTCCACTACCATGAGCAGACTACAGCGCCACGCATTAGTAAAGACCACTGGTGAAGACTGTTCCTGTATTCCCCTCGATTCTTTCGATCTGACAGCACTGATAAAGATCACTGCTTCCAGATTGGCATCCAAACGGATTGCGTTCCTCCCCTCCTCTTTCCCCTTCCATTATCCTATCGCACTACTATGAGCACACTCCAGTGTCCCCCACTAAGACCGTAGACTGATCGCGCAGTCGCGCAACGTGTCTAGTCATCAGAGAGGGGGTACCTGTATTCCTCTCGATTTTCTCGATCTGGCAGCACTGGTAAAGACCAGTACTTCCAAATTAACACTTAAAAGGATTGCATTCTTCTCCTCCTTTTCCCCTTCCTCTATCCTATTCCACTGCCATGAGCGTACTCCAGCGTCCCCCACTGGTAAATACCACTGATAAAAAGACTGTTCCTGTATTCCCCTCGATTTTCTCGATCTGGGAGTATTGATAAAGACCACTGTTGCCATATTGACACCCAAACGGATTGCGTTCCTCTCCTCCGTTTCCCCTTCCATTATCCTATTCCACTACTAAGAGGGCAATCCAGCGCCCCCACTGTTAAATACCACTGGTAAAGATTGTTCCTGTATTCCCCTCGATTTTCTCGATCTGGCAGTATTCGTAAAGACCACTTCTTCCAGATTGCCACCCAAACGGATTGCGTTCCTCTCCTCCGTTTCCCCTTCCATTATCCTATTCCACTACTATGAGCACACTCCAGCGTCCCCCACTGGTAAATACCACTGGTAAAGATTGTTCCTGTATTCCCCTCAATTTTCTCGATCTGGCAGTATTGGTAAAGACCACTGGTTCCATATTGGCACTCAAACGGATTGCATTTCTCTCCTCCTTTTCCTCTTCAACCATCCCATTTCACTGCCGTGAGCGCACTTCAGCCTCCCCCACTAAGACCGTAGACTGTTCGCGCAGTCGCGAAACATGTCTCGTTATCAGAGAGGGGATACCTGTATTCCCCTTGATTTTTTCGATCTGACAGCACTGGTAAAGACCACTGCTTTCAGATTGGCACTCAAACGGATTGCATTCCTCTCCTCATTTTCCCCTTCCACTACCATGAGCAACACTCCAGCGTCCCCCACTAAGATCGTAGACTGGTCGCGCAGTCGCGCAACCTGTCTAGTCATCAGAGAGGGGCTTCCTGTATTCCCCTCGATTTTCTCGATCTGGCAGCACTGGAATCGACTCGTTACCCCCTCTTTGCCAGTATCGGATTAGTCACGTGTCCTTGTGACGCATGCACCACGGAACGCGTCACGTGACCAGCCGCGGGGCGGAAGCGTGGGGGAATAGCGCCGTAGAAAGGAGAAATGTGTGACAAGTGTTGCAGAGAAACTGAAACGATTCCTGCGATCTTCGTTCACGGTTATTCGAGGATCGTTTTCTTCTTGTTTTTCTTGTGAGATTTCTCGGCGCAGCTCCGAGGAATCACTGTTCTGTAATTGCGTATTAACGCGGGGCCAATTAGGCTAATGCGCGCACCTGCTAGAACATCGTTCGCCGAGTTTCTCTCGCGATCTTGCCGGTTTTTATGGGAATTATAACACAGTCAAACTGTCCGCGAGTGTTCTAAGAATGTTATTTGTTCGCAAATTGAAATCTCCGAGAATGTGTTTGGAAACGTGACTTTGATTGGAATAATCATTTCAATTTGAAGAGGCCCCTTCACCCATATCAGAAATGTTTAGATGGTCCAGTCTGTGTTGCTATGAAAATTGTGTGAGGGATAAATATTAATCCCTTGCCGTTCTTTGACGGGCCAAACTCGTGATGGAATTTTTTTAACAAAGTCGAACATAGTATGAATGTTTTCCCGTTTCAATATACATGGAATAAAATTTGATTCGTTTGTTATCAATATTTTTAGCTTTAAAATAAATGGAGCCATACAAAAAATATACATTTCCTTTTCCCTTGTATGACATTTTATCTGCATAAAGACGTTCTAATCACTGTAACTGGCAAGAAAATGGTACGGCAAGGGGTTAACTACATATATTTACAATTAATAACTGCCTGTTCCTCCGCAACCTCTTCTCCAACGGTTCAAGAGCCACCGTAGGTTTGTCGGTGCAGAAAGCTCCTTCCCCATGCCAGATCCAAGCCCTCCAAGGACGATAACGCGGCCCAGGTCGTTTATATATGCCGTAGACACTGGCGCAGAAGTTTTCCGGAAATTTTCCCGGCGACGTAAACCCCCTTGGAAAGTTGAGCCGCTTCGAACTTCCATCCAACGGGGGATTATTAAGTTCCTCGTGCAAGGGATCGCGAGGACTCGCTGATCCTGGTCGATAATGTGACTGCATTTTACGGGAGGGTCGAAACAGGGGCGTGATTGGACCAACAAATTCCTGGAGGTCTTTTCCTTATTTCGAGCCACGTACTCTCCCACGCATCGAATTTATGCTCCCCCGAACCGGTTAAAATAAAAATTGATGTTTCAGGACCGGGCTCGGACACTCTCTATTACGCTTTTTGTTTATTGCAGGTCCATGGTCCAGTTTATGCTCCTTTAGCTACCGATTTTATGCGAACTGACTCGGTAACCGTGATTTCGGTTCGGACTCAATACGTTTCCATTGATTTTAGGAAGATGTTCGTGGAGTTCGTAGACGTAATTGAAAAATCCATTGACTTTGTTGTTGAAAGTTTGTATTAAGTACAAAATAACTCGTTTATGAAATACTGAAATAATTTAGCACATAAAAATCACGAAATCTATGAATATTGCGCTTTGACTCCAATAAAAATTCCATCAATTGTACTGTTCATTTTAAGCAATGTTCATTGAAAAAATGATTGAATTCATTGTTGAAGTCTTTTATCAAATACAACGTACCCGAATAAAAATTGTCTGCATCCGCAAGGGGCCAAATAGAATTGTCATTTTGATTTTAATAATTATTTTCATAATCCTGCTTTAATAAACTAATTTCAATAATTTTAATAAGGTGCGAATAATGTATTCATATTTTTAAATTCGTTTAGCCGATCTCGTGTTTTAAATTTCAACTGCTCGTTTTCGTCAAAAATGCGTAAAATCTAAAATGCATAAATTAACGCATTTTATTTCATTAAATGTGGAACATGATTTTTCGTAAAGATCCACGGTCTGTTAATAATGTCGAATTAACCCTGTATTGCATGAATTTTTATGACGAGTTGAAAAGAAATATATACGGCTACTTAAATGTGAGTGGTCGTGAAATAAATAATAAAATTTTATTAGAAAATGTTATTTATTGCATTCTATGACTGTTCCTGTATAGGAACTTTATACGTATGCGGTTGTATTCATTAGCGCAATGTTCCCACTTGAAACCAACATGCTGAGAGTCTTCAGTATTGTCTACTTAATTTACTGGAGAACATTTGCAATTTAAGTCCCCAATTAGGAACGGAATGCAATAGAGGGTTAATATCTACCGTCTTATTAGAGATACGAATTCTATCCAGCTTTTCGCAATTGCACGGCACATTGCGAAAGAGATCATCGCCGGTTCACAGTTTCTCTGTCGTAAAATCATTGAACGAGAACCGCGAGGTTGAAGTCAACGTGACCCACATAAAATCTGAGCAAAAGGTATGGCGAGCACCGTCGACGGACGATCGCGGAACAGGATCGTAAATAAAACGGTGGTAGGATCGCGGCATTGTCCACGAATATCGATTCCCGATCGAAAGACAAAAGTTTCCTCCAGTTATTTTGCACCATCGTCGTCGTCGTCGTCGAGCAACGACGACGACGCCGCTCTTGTTCTAAATCGAAATTTCCCTCGGAAAACTCCGCACGGCTTTTCCCAGGCTCGTTGAAAACGCGCCCCCGGAAATCCAATCGGCACTCGTTGGAATAATTAGACGTCGAGGGCCTTCAATTTCTCACGGATTTGTTCAATTTTTCTCTCATAAATCTCACCGGTGAGTTATTAACATGATATTCTATATCAATCTAGGCTCTCTCGATGTAACTCGAATTATAGAAATTTAAAAAATTCTTTTTATGAGATTCAGTTAACCAACATTATTAGATAGATTTTATGCATCTGTGACAAGCTAATGCAATTTAAGACAGCGGATCAGTGGTTTTTAACCGGTGTTCCGCGAAATTCCGCGAAATATATTAGGTCTACCGGAAAGTTCTGTCCGTTTTTGGAATAAAACGAAATACAAATTTTTATTACCGTCAATAAACTTTATTGAATAATGTAATTGCCATTGTTATTAATGATTTCTTGCCAGCGTGAGGGCAACTTGTATATCCCATTTTCGAAAAATGTTTTATCTTTTGATGCGAAAAATTGAACCAGTGCTTGTTTGATATCTTCTTAAATAGTGGCGTAAATGAACTTTATCGGTAGCCATGGGTACACTGTCGCTTCACGCATAAGACTAACGTGAATCAACTTTATTTTAGTTAATTTGCTACGTCAGTATGTGTACATTAAGTGATAAAAATAGAGGGGCACACATGCGCCAAATAAACATGTGCTTACGTGTCGAGACTCGTTGTGATAGAAACGGACAGAACTTTCCGGTAGACCTAATATTAAATATATTTAATAATATATTTTCTAAAATATATTTATTTCTACGCGGGATGTTTCTGCTTGTTTTTTGGATCATTAATTTTGGTGTTCCGCGAAATTCCGCGAAATAAATTGAATAAATTTGATAATATATTTTTTAAAATATATATATTTCTACGAGGAATGTTTTTGTTTGTTTTTTGCATCATTAATTTTGGTGTTCCGCGAAATTCCGCGAAATAAATTGAATAAATTTGATAATATATTTTTTAAAATATGTATATTTCTACGCGGGATGTTTCTGCTTGTTTTTTGGATCATTAATTTTGGTGTTCCGCGAATTTTCCATATAATCAAAAGTGTTCCCTGACTTCGAAAACGTTAAGAACCACTGCAGTGGACGGATTAAAAAAAAATGAATTTTAGAATGCTAATACGTTACTATTAATATAGTTGAAATTAATATAGATGGATCATAATTAAAATATATTTAAATGAATATATTTAGATTAATATAGTTAGAATACTAATATGTTAATTTGTGAACGTGATCAAAAAACGTGGTTTTTTAATATCTCCTGTAATTGATGCTGATAATTTTTATCTTGCATAATCATACGCTAAATATTATATTAAAATGCAGATTCGCCAGATTAAGACTTCAACGACGCTATTCCCCCCACCTTTCGCCACGGTCGGTCACGTGACGAGTTTCGTCCATGTCACGTGACTCCACCGATACTGGCAGAGAGGGGGTAACTATTTCCCCTCGATTGAAGTGAATTCCCCTGATATGGGGGCTTTGTTAGGCTGTTACTGACTCAGTTTCCGTTTCTTCTTTGTTACATCTCACAAGAAACTTATGAAAAGGTATTCCAGCAAGAAATTTTTCCTTTGCACAGAGAATAATCATTATTAAATCGAAAATATTTGCACGCCTCTGTAAATGATCTTTCCAACGTCTCTCGGCATAATAATCTTTTGCAACAAGTTATCCGCTTACCATACCCCGATCAATGAACCCAAGGTGAAACAGAATTCCCGGTGAGCGTTCGAATCGTTTAATCAGAGTTGTTAAACATACTTCGGGGGTTACGTCAGCGTTATCAAGATTTCTCGAGCTCGAATGCGACCCATTTCTCTCGCGGCAAAAATTCGCCATTCAGTCTCGCGGTTCTATCGAACAAATCGGCACGTGATAGAGAACATTGTGGTACTTAACGGGTGTGCTCGTTAAAATTGTTGCGATAGAGCGAGAAACCGTGACAGGGTCTCGGTCGGTCGAAGACGTTTATGCCAGTCGTAAACCCAGAGAAATCGAGTCCTGGGAAGCTTTTTGGAGTATCGTTCGATGAAGACTGAAATTTCCCCATCGTTTTCCTTATCCCCAAAACATTGTAATTGACGAAAAACGAATGCTGTTGAATTATTCTCAGGTTATCAAACATATGAAATCATATTCTTTATTTAATGAAATAAAATGTGCTAACATAGGCATTTGGATTTTATGTATTTTTGACGAAAATGTGCAGTTGACATTTAAAATACGAGATCGGTTAAAAGAATTTAGAAATATAAATATATTATTTGCACCTTATTAAAATTATCCAAATAAGATTGTTGAAGGAGGATTATGAAAATAATTATTAAAATAAGAGTTACAATTTTATTTGGCCCCTTGTTGAAGCAGACAATATCTTTCGAGTTCGTTGCATTTAATAAAATATTTCAGCAATGAATTCAATGAATTTTTCAATATACATAGGTTCTTTATTTAATGAAATAAAATGAGTTGACTTATATATTTTTGACGAAAATGTGTAGTTGACATTTAACACACGAGGTCCGCTATAAGAATTTAGAAATATAAATATATTATTTGCACCTTATTAAAATTATCCAAATAAGATTGTTGAAGCAGGATTATGAAAATAATTATTGAAATAAAAATGACAATTTTATTTGGCCAATTGTTGATGCAGACAATTTCTTTCGAGTTCGTTGCATTTAATAAAACACTTCAGCAATGAATTCAATGAATTTTTCAATGTACATGTGTTCTTTATTTAATGAAATAAAATGTGCCGACGTATGCATTTTTGACGAAAATGGGTAGTTGAAATTTGAAACACGAGATCGGCTGCGAGAATTTACAAATGTAAATGTATTATTCTCACCTTGTTAAAATTATCGAAACAAGAGATTATTAAAGCAGGATTATAAAAATAATTATTACAATAAAAATGACGATTTTATTTGGCCACTTGTTGATGCAGACAATTTTTATTCGAGTACGTTGTACGTAATAAAAGACTTCAACAATGAATTCAATCAATTTTTCAATGAACATTGCTTTACAATGAATATTACAATTGATGCAATTTTTATTGAAGTCAAAGGGCAATACTCCGGAAGGTGTAACTGTACTCGAATATACTAGAATATACTAAAATATACTAGAATACATTCAAATAAAATTGAATATACTAAAATAACCTTCCCTCTTAAGGTTTAACAGTACTCGAATATACTAGAATATACTAAAATATACCAGAATACACCCAAATAAAATTGAATATACTAGAATAACCTTCCTCCGGAAGGTGTAACTGTACTCGAATATACTAGAATATACTAAAATATACTAGAATACACTCAAATAAAATTGATTATACTAGAATAACCTTTCCTCTTAAGGTTTAACTGTACTCGAATATGCTAGAATATACTAAAATATACTAGAATACACCCAAATAAAATTGAATATACTAGAATATGCTCGAACATAGAGGAGCGTACTAGAAAATGGCTCCCGTTTGACCCAATAACGTTGAAGTCGCGTTCTCGCGGAAGATAACTTGAAATGAGGGGGGAGAGGGGACTGCGAGGAAGCGGAAACGAAGAAAACGGAGAAAGGAAGGTATACGCTAGCCTGTAGGAGTAAGAGAAGAACGAGTGTGGGAGGAGGTGGAATTATTAGCATTTCAATAAGAAAGAGAAACTCTGCTCGGCCGTAACACGGCTACACGAATACCCGTCGTCTAATACCTGGCCACGGGTTTGCACAGCGAGCAATAACTCCGTCGCGAGAAATTGCGGGAACAATGGCTACCTCTCCTCTACCTCTCTCTCTCTCTCTGTCCCCGCTACCAGGGTCCGCAAATAAATGATATCTGGATTAAAATCGCGGCTGCAAAGTTGTCTCGGGACGAGGAAATAACGCGGTGCCCGCCGTGACAAAACCGCGACGACGACAACGTTCTTGCGAATTCGTTCGCCGCAGAGTTCGCGAAACGAGAATCACCGAGAGGGCGAGCGGGGCGTTCAGGGATAATTACGGCTGCTTTTCGCGCTCCGTACCCGGGCAAATTTTACGCCTTTCGGGCCCCCGTAACGCCGACACGGTTCACGGTAATGGAAATTGTTTCTGTTTCCCTGGAATTGACGCCGACACGCTCGCCTTCCCTGCAAGAATCGCCACCAAGAACTGTTATTATCCTCAAGATTGTGCTCTCTCACTCTCTTTCTCTCTGCTCTCTTCTTCTCTATTATACTTTGCTAACGTTTGCGCGACTTTCTTCGGGATCACAGAAAAGTTTACGACCCAGCGACAATTTCTTCCGAGCGAGCCCTCGGTAGGAAAGTGGTCGGACATGTTGGTTTTTGATCGTTACCTCTTGTGTATGTTAATGGAATGTACAATTTTTAATGGTCGATTGCGTGCAAAAATTGTATACCTTGCTTTAGCTTCGAGAATGATAGATCAAACAGGAAACTTTTTCGTAATCAATAGACAGCGGGTCTTTACGCAAAATAAAAATTGTCTAGTTGAATTTCAAGAAAATGGAATGAAATAGAAATTTGTTTTCTTCCTTAATGGAAAAAGATGATTTTCCGCAAATTTTATTATAAAAACCGTTCAAGGTATAGAATCGAGAACAAAAACGCTGTATTGTATATATATTCAGGAAGTTTCGAGAATTTTTTTAGAACATTTTGGATCAACACCTTTTTTCGGAGGGCTGCACGGCCGGAAAGGTTTTTCAATAATGGATGGGTCCTAGAAGATCAGGAACATCGGAGGGAAATTAAAAAATATTGATAATTGTTAATTAGTTAATCATTTAAAGAAAATTGTCGAGAGAATGACGAAAACTGTACGTATGGTGTTGAAATGAACGGAACATGCGGAGGAGGAAAGGTCATTTTTGACCTGCGGTTTATTGCACCTCGAGCATAGCATTTTTCCAGTCCGTCCGAGTCAGCCTTCCGAACTAGTCGTAGCTTCCAACACATTTCTTTCTTCATATTTCCTGTCAATAGTTACATTTCTGTACAAAGTTCCATTGAATTGTGTTACGTGCAACATTATTTATTCACATCTGATAAACAGTTCTTTCATAGCGTTGTGGAGTTTGAATAAACATCTAATGTATAAAGTTGTGTTTGATCTCCCAACCACGTTATCGCAACATACGGTATAGATTGATCTAAGAAAAGGGAAGCTGCAGGATCTAAGAAAAACGCGCATCCCCTCCACTGCGGGGGATATCTATTTATCAAACGCAATAATACTTGAGAGCGGTTACCAGATTCCCTGAGGGATTTTTCGCGCGGAATGAAGTATAATGTTCCGGATTCGTGGACAAGGTATAATGAAACGCAGACCGGCGATAATTAGACGAAAGTTTCCGGGGGCGAGGCTCGTAACACCGTTTACGATTTATCGTCGACGGGTCGAAAGTTTCAGTTATTAGTTTCGAAAGAGTTTTCGTATCTCGCCGGGGTCTCTCTCTCCTCTTCCGGCAAGGATTCCGCTTGAATCCTTTTATCCAGGACGAAGCGGCTCCCCTAACAAACTTAGACTCTCGTCGCGTACTCGTCGACGTCGGGACGAGCCACTCCCGTGATTGCATTATATCTGACACGCCACCGTCGTCGGGACGCTCCCCGGAGACGTCTGACGTCGAGACGCGACGCGAGGAAGTCGTCGACGGGACCAATTTTATTTTTCCGTCGCGGACCGGATTGACGACGTACTCCGAGTGCGAGATCAGGAGATCTCGGTAAATTGTTGCTGCCGGAAACTGATTTGCTTAACCATCAATTTGGTATGCAAACCAGTAAGCCTAATAAATTGGACCGATCCTAACATTTTTCTCGCATATAAAAATACCCTAAAGAAAAAGACTTTTTCAAGAAACATTAAGCAACATTTTAGATTCATTTTCATATTATTTTTATCACATGCAGTTACAAAGTGATGTACTTTATGTTACATTAACCCAGTGTTAAAAGTGACTGTAAATTGTTGCTGTCGGAAACGTATTTGGTTAATCATCAATTTGTTATGCAAACCAGTAAGCCTAATAAATTGGACCGATCCTAAAATTTTTCTCGCATATAAAAATACCCTAAAGAAAAAGACTTTTTTAGGGAACATTAAACAACATTTTAGCTTTATTTTCATATTATTTTTATCACATAAAGTTACAAAGTGATGGAGTTGTGTTACATTAACCCAGTGTAAAAGTGGCTGTAAATTGTTGCTGTCGGAAACGTATTTGGTTAATCATCAATTTGGTATGCAAACCAGTAAGCCTAATAAATTGGACCGAACCTAACATTTTTCCCGCATATAAAAATACCCTAAAGAAAAACACTTTTTTAGGGAACATTAAGCAACATTTTAGCTTCATTTTCATATTATTTTTATCACATACAGTTACAAAGTGATGTACTTTATGTTACATTAACCCAGTGTTAAAAGTGACTGTAAATTGTTGCTGTCGGAAACGTATTTGGTTAACCATCAATTTGGTATGCAAACCAGTAAGCCTAATAAATTGGACCGATCCTAACATTTTTCACGCATATAAAAATACCCTAAAGAAAAAGACTTTTTCAAGAAACATTAAGCAACATTTTAGCTTCATTTTCATATTATTTTTATCACATAAAGTTACAAAGTGATGGACTTCATGTTACATTAACCCAGTATTAAAAGTGACTGGAAATTGTTGCTGTCGGAAACCTATTTGGTTAATCATCAATTTGGTGTGCAAACCAGTAAGCCTAATAAATTTCAACGATCCTAACATTTTTTTTCCTATATAAAAATACCCGGAAGAAAAAAACTTTTTCAGGGAACATTAACACTAGAAAAACTGAAACTTAGTATATACCTATATTGCCCCAAAGCAGTCAGAATGACTGCATTGTGAAAGAATAACTAATGTGTAAAGAAATTTGTTTAAAATTAATTTTTAATATTTTTTATATTATTTACAGTCATACATAGCACGTTCAAGGGGAACGAGGCGCGTGGGCAGGCCTGGCATAAAAATTTGAATAACAAGTACTACTTTAGTTATCGAACAACTGCAACTTATCAAGTTTATGCTCAAATCGACAATTTATCATGAACTTGTATGTTATCATGTGACGAAAATAAAAAAAAATATAAACTGTTATTCCAATCCAGAGCCGAACTAGCCATATAAGAAATTTACTCGATTCAATAATAAAAGTCATTTGATTATTTAAAATTTCCCAAGTAGTCAAAATGACTGCTTTTGGACAATACAGGTATAACACATATATATATATATATATATATATATATATATATATA
>CM052189.1:6786596-6807441 GCA_028455805.1 Lasioglossum figueresi | reverse complement strand
GATTGATGTTTTATCTAGCGCATTTGACTATTGTAAAACCCTATCTTGGCATTACCGAAAATTGAGAAGGCGCATCCCTCGCCCTTGCAATCCTGGAAACGAGTCCATCCCCTTAAATTCAGAAAAAGTGTTTCAACGCCTAAGAAAGAGGAACATGACGTGTTTCGCAGGGGATGACGGGTTTTTCGCGATGTCCTCGAGGATTGTTCTCGCACATATCATAGAGAAACAATCGAAAAATATTGGAAAGGAACGGTCGGGTCTCTCTCTCTCTCTCTTTCTTTCTCTCGAGGAACCGTCAAACCGAAAGATTCGATTTGTCTACGGTGCTACAGACTCGACGTCGCCTCGAGAAAGATTGCTTTCGATTCGAGGCTGGGCGAGAGAGTTGCGGGGGTGTGTTGCAGGGGGTGGGTAATCTTGGGGGACTTCTCTCAGCCCGTCAGAAGTAAACTTGATCCCGCTGTTATCCGTTTAAAGAAAATAGAGAGGCGATTCGAAATTCTGATTTCCGCGGGCTCGTCCCTTGTCGAAGATTGAAAAGGTTCTTTCCCCGAACCTTGAACCTCCAAGGGACCTTCCGAGCGTTTTACTGACGATTTAGTACCGCTACAAATGTGCTACGTATATCATGATGCAGATATAGATTTTGCCTCGTTGAACGTTATTTCACCTTCAACAGATCAGAATACTTTCACTGATTATCGTGGATTACTCGAGCAAATAAAATCCAAATTGTATAGTGTTCGGTATCATTTTAATCGGAAAAGTGTCACGAACATGTTAACGAAAGGTTCGTGTCATTTCGAACAACATTGAAATGTTTAACCCTTTATTTACTGAATTTCTTAAGAGTTCTTAAAATTTGTGCTAACTTTTTTAAGTACTTAATTCTGGTGCAAGTAAACGACCTACAGCACAATTTTCATTATTAGTAGACTGCGGATCTTTGTGGAATATAAAAATGTTCTAGATTAATTGTGGAAAGCAGGAATAAAATGAAAATGGTGACTAAAATGATTTCATCCCTGAATAATTTTTCACTGTAAAAACAACATTAAAATATTCTCAAATTTTCAAAATCTTGTACTGTTTTATATTTCGCTCAATTTGTTCATAATTGCATAAAGATCCGCTGTCTAATTGTAAGTCATCACCAAGGCCATTGATTGCATGGAAAATCCTAACCATGAAATAGTACATAATTTTATAATATGGTCTCATAAAGTTCATAACATATCAAATTTTACATTATATATAATTAATAATAATAACTTACCAAAATGCAAAACAAATAAGTATTTTATGTATGCAAACACATGGACGATTTTCAATCTTCCAGGCCTTACATCATCTTAGTCTTACATCATCTTATATACCTGTCTCTAGCAAGCTTCCAAAGAGAAATAACTTCATAGAAATGGACTTCAAAGTCCCATTGGGTCTCAAAGCGTTTAAATTAATACAGTGCCATGAGAAAATTGACGGGACTTATACGTCCCGTCAGTAAATAAATGGTAAAAATAATAAAGAAGGTGCACTCACCGATAGAAAAATAAAGAGACAGGTTAAAATTGAGATTCGGAAGATTGAAAAGTTTCCAAACAGAGCTCGAACCTTTGAGTTCTGAAGTGGACCAAGGACGAGCAATAACGTCCCTGCAAAATTTTATCATCGCGGAACATTGTTGTCCGGAGGATATATATTGAACTTTCGCGCAATATATCGTGCCAATAAGGACTTGTTTCGCGATGTCCGAAATATTGCAGTGTCTGTGGACACTGGGCGTGCAATTTCGCTCCGGTTTGTCTCGCGCGAGTATCGATACGGTTCGCTCCTAATTCATCCTGGATTGATATTGTCGATTTATCTTTTATTTTAATTTCACGATCGACCTCCTTCCGCCCCGGAAACGCAAAGCAGCAGATCGAAGTCCACTGAGATGAAAATTTCAACAATAGACGCCGGATTTAATATTCTCCTGACAAAAACGTTTAGTAAAGTAACGAGCTTTCAAGCAACTTCCGTAGTGAAACGCTGCTTGCATAATCGCGTAATTGTATAATTCCCGGGCCCCAATGTGAGAAAGTGTGCTTAATATTTTCTTTGTCTGATCGAACATTTCTATTTTGTAATTCACTTTTCAGTTTCCTCGGTATTCGTTACCGTTTGTAGAAGATTTTAGGAAACATAAAAGCTTTCCTCGGAGCTTCCCAGGAATTGTAACTACGTTTGTCGGGACAAATCATCGAAAACAGAGTGCTTACCTCGACTGGAGAAGAATTGTATTATTTTTCGAGCTCACGGCCCGAAGAAAGGGCTTACTTAGTTTTCAAAATGTACCTTATCTTTTCACTCCTCGCTGGCTCAGCCACGCTTACTCTCCCACGCGCCATTATCCACCTTTTCTCTTCTTTTCCTTTCCACTTCTCTTAGCCACTACGACGCGTCTTTGCTTTCCTTCTACTTTTGATCTTGCTCTTTACATTCCGGCTACATACGTTCCGGTACTCCACGTACGTACTCGCATAATTCGCAAATGCTCTCCGTCCTTCTGTCGATAGCCTTCCGTTGTACCTTCGCACATTTATCTTCAATGCGAAATTCTGAGTGTCGCATTTGTCATATCTTCTGAATGGAGAGGCAGAATCGCTTCAGCTGTGTTTTATATTCATGTCACTTGAGTGAGTATAAAATCAAAATACAGTGAAATCTAAGAAAAACCCTCGCGCCCGTGCTGTTTCTTAGTCGTGCAGTTTTACTCGAGTGGAGAGAATAGACAATTTTCTTAGATTCTCAAGGCTTCGCTGTGTTATCTGTTCGGATATCGCGAATGTGAATGGATCAGAGGTGGGCATTATTTGGCGAAACAAATATTTCAAATACCATTTAATATTTTAGATTTTATTTTACTTAAAGAACATAGTATTTTAGATAAGATATATCATTTCGAAAATAAAATATTTCTATTTTAACAATCTGAATGTCAAAATAAAATATTTCTATTTTAACGATCTGAATGTCAAAATAAAATATTTCTATTTTAACGATCTGAATATCAAAATAGAATATTTCTATTTTAACAATCTGAATGTCAAAATAAAATATTTCTATTTTAATAATCTGAATGTCAAAATAAAATATTTCCATTTTAACAATCTGAATGTCAAAATAAAATATTTCTATTTTAACAATCTGATTGTCAAAATAAAATATTTCTATTTCAACGATCTGAATGTCAAAATAAAATATTTCTATTTTAACGATCTGAATGTCAAAATAAAATATTTCTATTTTAACAATCTGAATGTCAAAATAAAATATTTTACTTTTTGCATTGTTATAATACTCTGAGAAACCGCATAAACATACAGTCTATGTTATCGTTAAGAAGCGATTTGCACTCATAAATGTATTGAATTCGAACCCCATTATTTTCAGCAATGATATTTAAAATTGAAATTGAAAATAAAGACAAAATACAAATATTTTCAATATTCTTCAAATAAGATACTATTTGCAAATACTAGTTTCAAAAATTACTGCCTCAAATAAATTATTTCTTTTTTAAAATTACTGCATCAAGTAAAATATTTTATTTTCAACGTTGTACACATACTTTAAAATAAATAGGATTATTTATTATTTACTAGTTAAAATACTATTTTCCCCAGCTCTGGAATGGATGAACCCAAGACGACACTTGAGGTTGGCAAGATGGCGTTTCTCATTTCGAATAGTTTGCAAATAATTCAGTGTAATTATACGGTCCTTGTCGATGCTTGTTTAGCAGCCCGCCAGTTTAATATCATGCCACTTGAGTGCCTATGAAATCAAACTACAGCAAAGTGTAAGAACAACCCTCGGGTCCATGCTGTTTCTTAGATTATGCAGTTTTACACGAGGGGAGGAAATAGACAGTTTTCTTAGATCCTCAAGTCTTCGCTGTATTATCTGTTCGGATATCGCGAATGTGAATGGATGAACCCAAGACGACACTGGAGGTTGACAAGATGGCGTTTCTCATTTCGAATAGTTTGCAAATAATTCAGTGTAATTATACGGTCCTTGTCGATGATTGTTTAGCAGCCCGCCAGTTTAATATCATGTCACTTGAGTGCTTATGAAATTATAATACATTGAAGTCTAAGAAAAACCCTCGGGTCCATGCTGTTTCTTAGATCATGCAGTTTTACACGAGGGGAGGAAATAGACAATTTTCTTAGATCCTCAAGACTTCGCTGTATTATCTGTTCGGATATCGCGAATGTGAATGGATGAACCCAAGACGACACTTTAGGTAAAGAAGATAGCGTTTATCGTTTTGAATAACTTGCAAATAATTCAGTGTAATTATTAGACTGCGGATCTTTATGCAAAATAAAAAATGTTCGCATCGATCGTAGGACACAGGAGTCAAATAAAATTTGTATTCTACTTGTACTTATCTGATTAAGATGAAACAAATACATTGATGTCTTTAAATATTTTAAACATGTCCACTGTTTATATAATACGTGCCCATTTTCGTCGTAAATGCATAAAATTCGCAGTCTGGTAATTATACGGTCCTTGTCGATGCTTGTTCAGCAACGCGCCAGTTTAATATCATGTCACTTGAGTGCCTATGAAATCAAACTACAGCAAAGTGTAAGAACAACCCTCGGGTCCATGCTGTTTCTTAGATTATGCAGTTTTACACGAGGGGAGGAAATAGACAGTTTTCTTAGATCCTCAAGACTTCGCTGTATTATCTGTTCGGATATCGCGAATGTGAATGGATGAACCCAAGACGACACTTGAGGTTGACAAGATGGTGTTTCTCATTTCGAATAGTTTGCAAATAATTCAGTGTAATTATACGGTCCTTGTCGATGCTTGTTTAGCAGCGCGCCAGTTTTGTAGGTCAACGCGCTTCTTGCACCGAAACGTTGCATCAAAGTGCTCGAATTGCGTTGCAACTGCACTCGAGTATAGTTCGCCGCGCCGCGCGTGCGGTTATCATCGTTTCTCTTGGTTCTTTGCGTATCGAATTACAAGCATCGATTCCTCTGCGGCGGAACCAATAGTATTTCAACACTAACTTGAATTTGTGGCATATTGGAGCAAAAGCAAGTCTTTAGTTTTTCACCTGCTCCATCGGGCAGAAATATCGTAGACAAAAATGAACGAAGGGTGGCAAAATTAGAGTCACCGGGCATTGAAATGAGTCCAAGTTTATCTGTGTGCTATTTATTTTTACCAAATTGTAACGGTTTGAATATCGTCAAAGCAAGAGCCCCTTGTTCTTCCGAGCAATGTAGATAAACGTTCAATGGGGCGTTCCGGTTCCATTTAAAAAGCTGATTATCCTCCGCGGGATTGTTAGGGGGTGTTGGTGAGTCGGTGAACGAGTTAAGGGTTGGCACTCGTGGCTCAAAGGGTCCGAGCTCGTCAAAGAACGTCACTGGTGTCCCGGTCGCATCTAAATTCATTCGCTCTCACCGGCGAACAAGCGGAATCGCAAAGGGAATAATAAACGATCTCGAGCGTCTTGGTCCGTTTAATTCTTCCCTCCCGGATTTCATTAAAGTCGGGAGGAATGGTCCGCGTCACGTCTCGCAGGATAATTACGTAATTCGTTAAAAACAGACAAGAGGAGGCCACGGCTCCGCGTGCTTCTTCTTTTTTTGTTTCCCCTTCTCCGGACGACCCCGCGACAAAAGGGATCGCGAACTATTTTCTTCTTGCTCGCGCGATCTCGCGTTACGATCCTCCTCGTCCCGAGGAAATAATTATCAGAGAGTGCAGTTCACAGCGAGCCGAACACCGGTTAATAACGCCGCGGGGATTCAATATCTTCGCGATGCAATTTCCACAAGCGATACCTTATACTCCCGGATGACGTTTCCGCTTCTCTTTTTTCTTTTCGAACTACTCTCTTTCCATCCCCCTTTTTGTTTCACTCCTCTTTCTGTTAGCGGGAAGGTGCGCTTCTCAATTATGCCTCGCGTGTCTCAATTAAGTCACGCAATGTTTATGCAAGTTTATATTTATTACAAGCCTTGTAAACTTCGTTCATCATGGAAACCTGCATTTTTGCGCGTTTCTCATTTTTCACGTCCAAAGTTTGCGACTGGAGATACGAGAAAAATTTCCGGTGTAGCTGAATGTTTACAATTTATCAGATTTTTCTCAAAATTTTTCGTTCAGTGCACCAGTATCTGTCATGATGATTTTCATCGTCGAACGTGGTCCACATTTTTGCTCCGTAAAATAGTGAAGAAAAATCGCACATTAATTTTTTGGACCTCGTTGCAAAGAGGAGGCTTCAAGCGTTAAATCTGTAAAAGATTCGTGCTTGAAAAATTTTTTTATTGTTTTTACGGGAGATTCAATTGAGAGCGTCTTTGAGGAAAAATGGGTCTACGGTTTCTCGTCTGCTACATCGTGTAAAAATATTGTAGAGTAAAATAAGCAATGCGGTATGAAAGTAGATTTTTCAAGCTTTAAAACGAGTCTAAGTTCATTTCTGTACGATTCCTTTTTACGGAATTACAAGACTTTAAATATCGGGTGGCGTGCAGCACCTGTCACAGTCATGCAAATGCAAACGGAATGAATAAATGAATAATCCTCTTAAAGTTAGGTGGAACACGCTGTGACTATACTGTGATTATACTGCAAAAAGAAACATGAAAAGTTTTATGGTCAAGAAAAAAGATAACCATTTTTCCATCAGAAAAAAAATAAGCAAATAATAACTGAATTTATCCTGTGGCAACTTCGTTATTTTTTGGATTTCAACGAAAAATCAAACACTTTTAACCAGGTGCACGAAAATCCTCTTCTTAAAAAATTCCACATGAAGTTCCGGACGCGGAAAGTTATGCGTCCGACAAGTAATTTCCAAACAAAGATGTTTTATTCGAAGCACTTACTCACTGGCTCGTATATCGCAGAATTCGTATTTACGATAAACGATCGTAGATCATAAGAGAGTTTCGTTTGCTTTATGCATTATCATCAAAATTCATTTTCAGGCCAACAATAAATTGGCTGACACGGTAGTGGAAGAGTTAATCCGCGCGTGTGTTTCCATTATCTGCCTTCAGCGATTATTTAGTGGAATGACGCAGCTGATAAACAAAATTCACGTTACTGTGATTGAAATCGAGCAGCTCTTGTCAGTGACATTTTGATCGGGCACTCTCTGCAAATAATAATTATAACAATCTGTTGTTTCCGTGTAACCGATGGTACATCTGCGAGAATAAAAATTAAAAGAACAGCGAATTCATTGTCAAAACGCATTTATACTTCCTATTTAAAAGAAACGTACACTTTTTATATGTTTTGAATTTTTACTGCTCTGTTCAGTGCTTTCCAAATCGTGCGACTCGAAATAATTAAAATGATATCAAGAATGAGTGAAATATGAAGTATTCTCGATATAAATTATTAAAATAATTTGCTACTAAAATATATGCGTATGCAGTTACTCGAATTAATATTCGGACGCTCCAAAACAGACGATAGCTTTTTTAATATTGTACTATACGATTTGAACTTTTTTGGGAAGCTAAAGCAATTAGTTTACTACAAGATGTGAAAAGAAATTTTTCCAAAAATTGCAATAGTTCGGAATTGTAGAAAAAATAGTAAAAGTTGCTTTTACAACTTTTTTATGTGGGCCTATACTGAAAAATTAAAAAACACGTTTTGTAGATCTGTGTCAATTAAACATATTCTGAAAATTTAAAGATGATAAAAATTGCAAAGATAGATAGATAGATTGATGCAAAGATTGTAAAGTTTTTCACGATTTTCGGCCTATATTTAAACATTCTTACATCTTTCAAGGCCTGTCGTTTTTTCCCGCATCAACCGATTTCGATGAAACTTTCACAGTGCACGTAATTGACTCAGACCTACAAAACGTACTTTTTAAATTTTCAATATAGGCCCAGATAAAAAAGTTGTGAAATGCAACTTTTAGTTTTTTTTCTACAACTCCGATCGATTGCAATTTTTGAAAAAATTTCTTCTCGCATCCTGTAGTAAACTAATTGCTCTAGCTCTCCAAAAAAGTTCAAATCGTATAGTACAATATTTAAAAAGTTATCGTCTGTTTTAAAGCGTCCGAATATTAATTCGAGTAACTGTATATTATTATGTTATTGTGTGTATATTATTTTAATATTGTTATAATATAATAATACAATACAATAATACTGTATATTATTGTATAAATGCGCCGCAATTTTTTCATTTACCGTAAAATGCTCCGCGAGTAAAAAAAGTTTAGGAAGCACCGACTCTGTTCTTTAAACACTTTTACATTTTAAATTACTTTATTCTCGAATTAACCCCCTAAGGCGTGACTCGGCAAAATGTTGAAATATCTCGCAATTTCGTAAAGAATCTATCTGTATCAAGCTTTCCGAATAGAAACAGTATAGGCAGCAGGGAGCGTTTCCATGGAAATCGCAACTTAGATCGCGCGATTGCGAAACTCCGACCATTCCGATTGAAATTTAGAGTCCACGCTTCACCGTCGCCGATAATAAACTCTGCAGGGGGTGGGTAACCCCATGGAAGTTCACGCATACGTTTCCGGGGTGGCTGGCGAGTTTAATAATGCCTTGAAAACCTGGCATACAGCGACAAATTGCCGATCGATCCGGTTACCGGCGCGCAGCATAAGCAAACAGCAGCACGAAACTCGATGAACTCGAGCTCGGTCGAAACTATTAACTGGCTCCGTGGTATCCGAGAAGAACAACACGGTTGTTAATGTTCCTTCGCCGTGAATGGAGCTTTGCAGATTCGTTTAAGTATACAAAATACTCTAAAACGTATTTTTAATAAATCGCATTTTTATAAAGCAACGCGTCCTAATCGCTTTTGTCGAGTATAAATTGGCTCGCGTGCAATAAGACATAAAAAAGAAAATGTTTAATGGTATAACTCATCAATTTTTGCTAAAAAAATATTTTTCTCTATTCAACTGATGTTCGATAAACATTCTTATATTTTTTTTAGAAGAATTCTTTCACTCGTTGCATTTACAAAAATTCTTGAAGTTCCTAAAACGTATCATATCGTGAAACTCAGATTTCACTCGTTCAATATTTAAATATATGATTTTAATCAACTAGGGTTAAAAGGATTGAAATATTAGAACGAAATGGATACATTAATTTCCCCGTTTGAAATTTCATCGACCCACATCGATGTTGTCTGAAACGAATAAAAAGTTCCCTGCAATTGGTAATCGTAGTTCTTCCGTGTTTATTATTCGGGGCTCATCGTAGCCGTTTCAAAATCGATATCATAATTTTCTCGCTGTTTCTGTTCCCATAAGGATCGGTTTCCAGCCGCGTAACTTCCCGAACGAAAGTTCGCGTTATTAATGCCCCAAGTTCGCAAACTTCGAGTGATACGCAAACAGTGACGGCGCGTGTTGACGAATAGCCTTCTTTCGCGAGGTTCGCCAACGACTTCTCGAACCTGAGCTTAACGCGGCAGGAGTCAACTCTCGGGTCGCTGAATTTGTTATCCCCAACGGGTTTCGGGTTGCTGAGAACTTGGTCTCAGTTTGCGAGTGGTATGCAGTTTGCTAGAGATTTTACTGGAGATTTTCCTAGAGATTTTACTAGATATTCCGGTGGTTTGTTTTGGTTGCCGAAGTGGGCCGAAGAGTTGCTTTGTTCGATGCGGTTGCTTGTTTATTAATCCATTGTACTCCGAATTATTTTTCAATTTTGTTGCCAAAACAACTCCCTACCATTTTAATTGTCTCATTTGAAATTTACTTCGTACCTACTTATACCAGATACATTCCAACTTCGTTCCTACTTTCATTTGAAAGTTCCTTGATTACAACTTATTTTAAACAATTTCGTTTACTAATTATATTAAACACAGCTCTCAAACTTTCTTGTAATTTGTATTTGTGGAGCTTCTATTAGGTGTGCAAATAAGTTCTTCCCCTTTTTTTCCAAATTCAAGATTTTATTACATTTTATGTACGTAAATTTCACGTAAATCTTATCTATAAATTTATACGTAACAGTTAAAATTTATACGTAAATTAACTCCCAATCTTTCTGCCAATTCTTCTTGCGTCTTGGTCGGACTTTCGTTGAGCAATTCCTCTAACAAACCGTCATCAAACTTTCTCGGTGAACCTGAACAATCGTCGTCTTCCAAATGAAAATTTCCGGCTTTAACTCTTTGGTACAGTAAAAGCTATAATATGCTGTCATCATCGCTTTCCGCTGTTGTAAACACAAGGTCGCTAACAGTACAGCATTTCTTTGGCCGTATAACGAAACATTGTGGGCCGTAAATCGAAAAAGTGCCATACTTTAAAAAGGCCGTTATAGCGAAATGCCGTATAAAGAGCGGGCGTGTAACGAGGTATGTGTATAATATAAAAACACGTTACATTTACATTTTCCATTCTCCAATTTCGAGTCACACTCGACAAAGGAGTGCAAAGGGTTTTTCTTTCTTTTTTTGTACAGGTTGGGACCCCTGTGGTTTGATCTTGAGGTTTGCAGTAAAAGGGCATAACTGAATAAGATGGTAAAAACTGCCCTTAGAGGTTTTTCTTAGTGGTTGTTGAACCATTCGAAAGCTGACCAAGAAAAACCCCTCTGAGCAAAATTTCAGCCCTCTAGCTTGCCCGTGAGGGTAGTTACAGGGTAAATTAGATTTTGCGCTTTTCTGCGCATTTTCCGATCTCAAAGGCGTTCTAAAATTCTGACAAAAATGTGACATATTTTGGATCCTAAGACGCATCTTTGAGAATTTTTTCAGATTTTTGTGTCGCAAACTGTGGTCGTAAAACATGAAAAACCCCAAAAAATTGGAAAAATAATTTTTTCTCAAAAATATTGAAACATGCTATTTAGCTGTTTGGTTCCACGATATAGTACTATAACAGGCAGTGTTGTCAATTTTTAATAGATTCTTTGTTGTGGGACATCATTGTCAAAAACAATAAAAACCGAATTTTTTCGACGTTTCTGCTGTGAGGAAGAAAGTTATGGTTCTTGGCTTTACCGTGGGTGTATATTAAGTCATTTTAAGCATTATTACATTGAAAAAAGCAATTGTTTGACATAAGAAATGTGATTTGAGAGAAAAAAATCCTATTCTGCGCAATATATTCCTGAATGTTCGCAACGTTTCCAACATCGCCGATTGACACAGCGGTTAAGGCGTCGGGCTACAGAACGTATACACTTTTTGGTTCGAATCCTGTCGATGCAAAGTTTTTTTTGCATACATAAAACTTTATTTTCTCAATTTCTTATTGCATGGTTTATTCATGTGAGATTAACAATATTTTTTTTATGTTTTAAAAATATTTAAGTGACATTTTTGAGTAAAATACATATAAAAATAGTTTTGGAATACCTATTTTATCCTCGATTCTCTAATTGTATATGTTCATCGTGACGGTCTTGTTTAACATTCTTAATATTCTTAGCACCATTTTTAATCAAAATGAAGCTACGCCTATTATTTTAACGAGGACGGTGATGATGATTAAAAACCACAACGCATTATTTTCCGAATGATTAAGCCGAAAATAATATGAAAATGGTGCTAAGTGTTTCAGCTGGCCGTATAATAGTATGGAGGTATCGAGCAACTACCTGACACCTCACTTTCAAAATACTGGTTTCATTTCCTCCCTAATTTTTTAAGAAACAAGGCTTATAAACTAGATTCATGAATTTTAATGTTAAGAACGTTAAACAGGACCATCATGATGAACATATACAATTAGAGAATCGAGGAAATAATACGTACTCCAAAACTATTTTTATATGTATTTTACTTAACAATGTTACTTAAATATTTTTAAAACATAAAAAAAATATTGTTAATCTCACATGAATAAAAAATCATGGAATGAGAAATTGAAAAAATAAAGTTTGATGTATGGAAAAAAAACTGCATCGACAGGATTCGAACCAAAGTGTATACGTTCTGTATTCCAACGCCTTAATATAATATATTGCGCAGAATAGGATTTTTTTTCTCTCAAATCACATTTCTTATGTCAAACAATTGCTTTTTTTCAAAGTAATAATGCTTAAAATGACTTAATATACACCCACGGTATAGCCAAAAAGTGTAACTTTCTTCTTTTTATTGTTTTTGACAATGATGTCCCACAACAAAAAATCTAATAAAAATTGACAACACTGCCTGTTATAGTACTATATCGTCATACCAAACAGCTAAATAGCATGTTAAAATATTTTTGAGAAAAAATTATTTTTCCAATTATTTTGGGGTTTTTCATTTTTTACGACCACAGTTTGCGACACAAAAATCTGAAAAAATTCTGAAAAATGCGCCTTAGGATCCTAAATATGTCACGTTTTCTTCAGAATTTTAGAACGCCTTTGAGATCGGAAAATGCGCAGAAAAGGGCAAAATCTAATTTACCCTGTAACTACCCTCACGGGCAAGCTAGAGGGCTGAAATTTTGCTCAGAGGGGTTTTTCTTGGTCAGCTTTCGAATGGTTCAACAACCATTGAAAAACCTCTAAGGGCAGTTTTTACCATCTTCTTCGGCTATGCCCTTTGTTAGAGCGTCTTTGCTCTCCACACTTTGATTCGACGAAGGAGTGCAAAGGGTTAAGTTGTAGAGACATCAGCTTAGACAATTTTAGAATGCGACCTAAAATAGAGTTTAACGAATCAGTTACAGACGTTACTATTAAGCCGAGTTCCAAGCAATTTATTCCAAAGCCGGTTCCCGTTGTCCTAACAGGGAGCAGCATCGAGGTCCCGGCGGGCCATAGCAATTTTTACTTTTCAGCGAGCGTTCCAAACAAGTTAGGTGCCCGATTCGTCTCCCAGGATTAGTTGTTTCCGGTCCATAAGCCGTTAGAGGGTCACGGAAGGGTAGAGAAGTCCTGTTCGATTGCTGCCCGGTAAATTCCGTCGATAAATCGCTTGTGTTCTCCTCTACGGAGGCTTTTCTGCGTGCGGAACCGCAGCCGCGGAACACCTAAGCCCACCTGGTTCCACCTGGTTCCACCTGGTTCCCGTAATTAATCCACCGGTGGACACACACGCGACCACGTTTCACGTGTCCACCGTAACACGAGACGAGAAGGTGCGCTTTGAATAAGACGGAAACGCGGTCGACGTGAAACCTAACCGACCGGCCACTCGTTTCTGCCTCTGGAATGATTAATCATGTTCGATTATTCATGATTCTGCATCCCGGTGAATAGACTGCGAATTTTTATGCAAATTATTGGATTGGAACGGAAGTTCGTAGCGTTTTTAAATCAAAATTCAAAGATGAAATTGAGATATTTATTCATAGGTTTGTTGAATAACATGATAAGTCACCTAAAAAATTGCAAAAGGTAATAGAAGAGAATGGAAAATATGATATCGAACAAATCTATGTATAAATATCCTGATTTTATCTTTTAGTTTTAATTTAACAACGCTACGAACTCTCGTTTCAACCCAATAAAAATTCTCTGCGTTTATTGCAAGATACTGGAGCTGCGTAGACATTTGTTTCTTAATTAACCAATCTTATTTATTCTAGTCTATACCGGGTCTATTGTTGTGTACTTGAACATATTAAAATTCCAGACCGAACGGTTAAACGGTTTTTAAGTTATGCACGCCGATTACAAAAACGTTGTTTTGAGAAAAACGCGTTTAAAGTTTCGACAAACGAATTTTCACATATAAAATCTGCTTACGTTCGATCAGCTATGCCTGCTATAATCGTCTATAACTTCGAAAGTATTCAAATATGATACTTTCCAATAGGATATTTTCGAAAATGTCCATTTTTCCGACCCGAGAAAGTGTAATGTCCCCTTAACCCTGAGCGCTCGAGTGACGTCTCTGAGGCGTCATTAATAATTGCCGTACTATTATTTAAAATATTGTTTACATTATTAGATCTGTCGGTATCTAATCAATTACTAAACATTTAAGTATTGTATGAGGTATTACATCGATTTCATATCCACCAAATTTTAAAAAATCGTACAGGATGGAAATATTCTAGATCGGAAGAAATCTTTACTTTTCCAGTTAAAATATATTCCCGAGTGCAAAGGGTTAATTGGTTTAGAAAGTGAACAATACAAGGATATTTTTAAATTTGTGTAGTTCCATCGTTTTCAATTTAATTTATACATTCTTGTCATAAATTCATCAAATCCGCAGTCTGATCATGGCTCCACCGCGGATTAAAATGAAAATTATCTACGTCGAATTGCAAGAAATAGAAATCAAGTAGAAAATTATTCTTTTCTCGACATTTAATGAAAAATCTCTATTGTTTCTAACTATTATTATATTAAACTTTTATCTGAACATATTCGTGACGCTCTTCTGAGTAATATGATACCTCACACGACACAATTCAGATCGCGCATACTGATTTAATCCACAATTTTGTAAACCCTCTACTATCCGAACTAGCTGGAAATATAGGTCCGTCCCAAAATGGCTGATCCGTAAAGAAGGCCCAGCAACAAGTAGCAAACGCGCTGCCACTCGGTCAATTCGATGGCAGCTCTCGTTGAACAATCAATGAACGAAATGAACAGCTCCATTTCCAGACATAAATTCTAGACATAACGCTCATCCTCTCCGTCATGAAGAATAATTAATCCCCGCACAGCGGGTCGCGGTTTCTTATTACGTTCAGGCCGGTTGTACGCTCTCGTTACTAATCGTTCCGGGGGCTGGCTCTAACGAGTCTCGACAGCCAGAAATTCCTCGCAGCCAGAGCAGAACTCTCCCCGGGTCGCTCAATCTATTTCTCTCTGTGCGAGGCTTTCATTTCCTGGACTCGCTATATACGACGCCCTCCATTCTCTTAACTCCAGAATGCCTCTGTAAAGTCAACAGAAATATTAACCCTTTCAGCACATAACGATATCTCTGATACGATGTATTGGGTCATTGCAAAAGTTTCCATACATTTCTAACAGATGACATTACTCTTGCACAGAGTTGGGCAAAAATTTTAATTGAATAATTTCGAATAAAGTGGGTTCACAACCCGCTTGAAAAAAAAATTAATTAACGTGCAACCCCAGTGTGTATTGCAAGAGCAGAGTTAGGCATAATTGTATTTAAATAAAAATTTCGAATAAAATGGGTTCACAACCCACTTGGAAAAGAAGAATTATTTAACGTGCAACCCCACTGTGTGTTGCAAGAGCAGAGTTGGGTTAAAATTGTATTTAAATAAAAATTTCGAGAAGTGGGTTTACAACCCACTTGGAAAAAAATGATTTAACCTGCAACCCCAGTGTGTGTTGCAAGAGCAGAGTTGGGCAAAAATTTTATTTGAATACAAATTTCGAATAAAGTGAGTTCACAACCCACTTGGAAAAATAGAATTATTTAACGTGCAACCCCACTGTGTGTTGCAAGAGCAGAGTTGGGTTAAAATTGTATTTAAATAAAAATTTCGAGAAGTGGGTTTACAACCCACTTGGAAAAAAAATGATTTAACGTGCAACCCCAGTGTGTGTTGCAAGAGCAGAGTTGGGCAAAAATTTTATTTGAATACAAATTTCGAATAAAGTGGATTTACAACCAACTTGGAAAAAAAAAATTTAATGTGCAACCCCAGTATGTGTTGCAAGAGCAGAGTCAGGCTAAAATTGTATTTAAATAAAAATTTCGAAAAGTGGGTTTACAACCCACTTGGAAAAAAAATGATTTAACGTGCAACCCCAGTGTGTGTTGCAAGAGCAGAGTTGGGCTAAAATTTTATTTGAATAAAAATTTCGAATAAAGTGGGTTTACAACCCACTTGGAAGAAAAATTATTTAACGTGCAACCCCTCTGTGTGTTGCAAGAGCAGAGTTGGGTTAAAATTGTATTTGAATACAAATTTCGAATAAAGTGGGTTCACAACCCACTTGGAAAAAAAGAATTATTTAACGTGCAGCCCCACTGTGTGTTGCAAGAGCAGAGTTGGGCTAAAATCCATCAAATACAAAGAAATATGCGAAGGAGATACAGAGCTTACAAAAAGAATTCAGTTCGCGGTTTACAAACTTTCGCGAAATCCAAACAAAGTTTGATATTTTTTCATCACCCTTTAATATAGATGCTGAAAGGATTCCTGAAGAATTTCAAACGGAAGTAATTGATTTACAAAATGACACAGAAGTAAGAAATAAATTTCAGAATGTTAGTCTTACCGAGTTTTATAAGCTTTGCTTTCCAGCTACTAAATTTCCATTGCTAGCCACTTATTGCTAGGTACTTGTATGTGTGATTGGCTATTTCCGAAAATGAAAATTATAAAAAGTGATCATCGTAATCGATTGGATGACGAACGACTGAAAAACTGTATTATGATTGATTGATATGATTATTTGGTCCCCTCAGGGTTTCAAATCCATTTACCAATCTCTCCCTTCTTTCCACTCTCCCTGTCGCCTTTTCAGCGGGACCTACTGTTTATTACGGTGGGATCCGAACCACCTTTGAAAAACTGTATTAGAGTAGCGGTTTCAAATATCACACCTAATATTGACAAGCTTGTTAATGAGACAGAAAGTCAAGTATCACATTGATTTTCAAAAATAATTTATTTAGTTTCATTTAATTAGTAAAACTATATGTAATGATATATACATATAATATGTACCTATGTATTATTGTGTATACATACATTATTTAATAACAAGAAATAATAGATCAGATAAACCAAACGCTTTATTGTCGATCTATGTATAAAATAACAAATACTTCCCACGAACTAATGAAATTCGTTAAAGAGATACTAAGAGACCGTAGCGTAAAAACAGACTGAAATTGGAGCTGGCGACGCAACAAAGTACAGTAAAGTCGCGTTTACTGTCCGACAGCCTGTGTTCTGCACGGACAGTGATCGCATACCGATATTATATTTTTATGACTGTGTCTATCGCGCCGATCGCGCCGGAAGTCCAAAAGAAAGCCGAACGTAGAGAAGGATAACATGACAGTGGAGGGGATAGGCAGTGGACAGTGATCGCGTACACGATCGCGGACAGTAAACGCGACTTTACTGTATTTAATATTGCGTTCGTTGCCGGTTGTGAAATGTTTCCACTTTTGGCCCACTGCAGTCCGTGGGTTGCTCATCACTGGTTTAGTTTATTAGACTGAGCTCGGAAGGACAATTCGGCAAAGTCCGTTGTCCACTTGAGATAAAAAGAACCCGGCCTGCGTTCTGTCTCTTCCTCTGCCAGTTACATATACAAAACACATTCACAGATCCATGGGTCCGCTGACATCATCATGTTCATTGTCTCAGTGATTCTCGCATGTGTAACCAAATCCATTTTTACATTCTGAATAGACGCATTGTTACTAACAATCCAACAACATCGAACAATAGTACCCCTTCAGTTGTTTTTCGACAGGTTAAGGTTATTTCCATAGCGTTTTCGTCCTCCGAATAATTGTTGAACGTCAGTGTCATTCATCGAATGCATTTTCGTCACGTGAAAATTGCATGGTTGGAGACAAGAGAGCATCGAGACTATTCTAGATGCACTGGCTACTCGCAATCTCGCTGCTGTTTCGAACCACGGCGGCTAATTTCGATGGTGTCCGCATAAAATCTAGTTTTTGCAGCGTGGTTATCAGGGTGGACGAATCAGCGACGCGGAGTTAATGAAATTCGTCGGTCGGTTCGGGATTCGAAAAAAAATTCACGGGGAATTAATATTCCACTGTGGAATCGGCGAGAGCTCCTCGAATTTCCGATTCTGGTAATCCACGGGACGGTGGCACGTATCCGAGAGTCCTCTTCTCTATGAGATCACGTCCGAAAAGGAGTTTGTTAACTCTGCTCCAACCCCGGGCTCTCTCTCTCTCTCTCTCTCTCTCTCTCTCTCTCTCTCTCTCTCTCTATCTCTCTCTCTCTCTCGAATTAAACCTATCGCGGGCACACCTCGACGATGTCCCCGGTTATAATAAGGTTATCGTTCCCGGCCGGACACGATTCCGCACCCCGGAATCGCACGGGACAGATCCCGGTGCTGGACCTGGCCGCACCGATTCCGCGACTAATCGAGTCACGCGAATCTGCATTCATAAAGTATCGACGCTTTCTGGATCGCGAATGCTCCGTTTCCAATCTACATAGCTTAGGGACCAACAACGTAGGATGTTCTGGGGAAAATGGGTCACGGAATTGAATGGGAATTGTAGAATTAGGGTGACACTGCCTTTCGAAGATTTTGGGAGAAGGCTTCTTTCAGTTTGAATCGACGTTCGCGAGGTAGTGATGCTTCTCGAAATGGGAGTCGTTGGTTTCCAATTTTCGGAGACTTGCGATGAACGGAATTGTTCAATCGATTATTGTGGAGCATGAGGTGGAAAGGTGTGATCACGGAAGGCAGATAGCACTGTACAACCCCAAATTTGTTTCCCAATTACTGTTGGACATGGGTGTGCAAGATCCCGGCAGGGACGGGAATTTTTCTCGGGATCGGGACGAAATCCCGAGAATTTCGGAGTCCCGAAAATATCTGTGATTCTCGACATTTTGAAGTTTCTCCATACTTACAATAATTACAAGAATCCGAAAGCTCGAAGAACACAAAGGATTCGGATTGCTGAAATTTTCAAGAATAACGACACTTTCGGGAATCCAAAATATTATTCTATATCCCGTATATTGTCGGGAATCCCGAACATTTTTGGGATCCCTTATATTCTCGGGAATCCCGAATCTTCGCGGGATCCCGAATCATCTCGGAATCCAGCTCATTTTATGGGAATCCCGAACATTTTACGGGAATCCCGAACACCCCTACCGTTGGATGGTTCTTATAGAGCTTTTTGAGCTGATTCCGAATCTGCCGTTAATTTTTAATAAAAGAAAACGTATTTTTCAATTTTGAACAAATATTGCGATGTTATTATAAAAGATATTGAATTGTTCTTTGCAGCAAAAAAATTCTGTATACTTTGCCGAATCCAGTGATATCCAATTATTAATACATTATTACATTAATACATGTTTAAACATGTTTCAATAAAAATAAAATTCGAAAACTCACAATTCGGAAGAAAATTTTCTCATCAAAATATAACTCTGGTAATAGACAATAAGACTATAAAAAAGGTTATGGGAAAAATAATAGCATAACGATAGCAGGCTGACAAATATTCACATGGAATGTGCAGCAAGCCTAATGTACACAATACATGGATTAATTACACTGTCCAACAAATTTCAACTTTTTTTATGTTTTACAATTATTGTTAGGGGGTTTTTATAGAGTTTTTTGCGCTGATTCTGAATCTGCACTTAATTTTTCTCAAAAAACATGACTTTGAAAAGAAAACGTATTTTTCAATTTTAAACAAATATTGCGATGTTATTATAAAGGTATTGAATTGTTCTTTGCAGCAAAAGATTCTGTAGACTTTGCCAAATCCAGTGGTATCCATTATTAATACATTATTACATTAATACATGTTTAAACATGTTTCAATAAAAATAAAATTCGAAAACTCACAATTCGGAAGAAAATTTTCTCATCAAAATATAACTCTGGTAATAGACAATAAGACTATAAAAAAGGTTATGGGAAAAATAATAGCATAACGATAGCAGGGTGACAAATATTCACATGGAATGTGCAGCAAGCCTAATGTACACAATACATGGATTAATTACACTGTCCAACAAATTTCAACTTTTTTTATGTTTTCCAATTATTGTTAGGGGTTTTTGCGCTGATTCCGAATCTGCACTTAATTTTTCTCAAAAAACATGACTTTGAAAAGAAAACGTATTTTTCAATTTTAAACAAATATCGTGATGTTATTATAAAAGATACTGAATTGTTCTTTACAGCAAAAGATTCTGTAGACTTTGTCGAATCCAGTGATAACCAATTATTATTAATACATTATTACATGAATACATGTTTAAACATGTCAAAAACATCGTGACAGCAAATCTTTATGCAATATAAAAATTTTCTACCTAAATTGCAACAAACCGGAGTGAAATAAAAATTTATTTTCCTTCTTATAACCCCTTGCTGTACTTTGACGAGCCAGACTCGTGATGAAGGTTTTCTAACAAAGTCAAACAAATATGAATGTTACGCGTTTCATTTTAGATGAAATGAAATTTGATTCGTTTGTAATTAATATTTAAGCATTAAAATAAATGTAACCATACAAAAAATATACATTTTTTCCCTTCTACGACATTTTTCTGCATAAAGACGTTCTAATCGCTGTAACTGTAAAAGAAAAGGTACGGCAAGAGGTTATTATGGCTAATAAGTTGAAAATAATATAACAGCATTTTTAACCCTTGGCACTCGAGTGGCGCCTCTGAGGTGTCACTAAAAATTGTTGTACTAATAATAATAATTTATTTAATTTCGGTCTTGCGGCCAAGAAATTGAGCTTGGCTTTACATATCTTCTGTATCACTCATCCTTCCATCCATCTATCCATCCATTCTTCCACCCATTCATCCATATCCTATGCCATTTGTCAATCTCATCTAGTCTAACCTAACCTAATCTAATCTATCCTATTATCTTACATCTAATATTACCTCTCCCTCTTTTCTTTTAGTTATTTCTTTCCTTTTTGCTTCCACACTCCTAAGCCAGTTTACTGAAAAATTGTTGTACTATTATTTAAAATATTGTTTACATTATTAGATACGACGGTATCTGACCAATTACTAAACACTTAAGTATTGTATGAGGTATCCCATCAATTTCATGTCTACCAAATTTAAAAAATCATACAGAATGGAAATATTGCAGGTCAGAAGAAACGTTTGATTTTCAAGTTGAAA
>CM052189.1:6768943-6781948 GCA_028455805.1 Lasioglossum figueresi | reverse complement strand
TTTCGGCGCAAGGGTTCGATCATTTGTTACTTCATTTACAAAGCTATCTTTCAAATTACTAAAGTAATTCCGACGTTTCGATCTACATTCAGATCATCTTCAAGGGTTACTAGAATCGAGTCTGTGAAAAATTGTTTTTTAAAAATTAAGAATATTTTGAAATTTAACAAAAAAGAATAATGTAATAAAACCACTCACTAGCCTTGCGACGAACATTAATAAATTATCGAGACAGTGAGGTAAACACCATTGTAACAACAGATACGACACCGCAACAATTCTTGAATTTTGAGTTCTCTCCAGAACTGTTTTATGTCAACACTCACACTAAAATTCAACATCCAAAAATTTACCGCCTCCGCAGTTCCTGGGGTTTTCTCAAATCGTTTTACTTGTATCAGTAAAGGCGACAGCCTGACATTCCTGGATTTGAGATTTATTTGAACAATTTTAAATCACACCTACTCATTCTTGCATTAAATCCATCAAATCCCTTTTCGCGGGAGTTCCACTAAAATAGATACCTTCTCTCAATAATTTATTCAATGCAGACAATTTTTATTTTCAATTAAAGATTCGTTGTCTATTCCTCAATAGGCCCCAAAATTCCTCAATTTTAAATCACACCTACTCATTCTTGCCATAAATTCATAAAATCCCTTTTCGCGGGAGTTCCACTAAAATAGATACCTTCTCTCAATAATTTATTCAATGCAGACAATTTTTATTTTCAATTAAAGATCCGTTGTCTATTCCACAAAAGACCCCAAAATTCCCCAATTTTAAATCACGCCTACTCATTCTTGCAATAAATCCATCAAATCCCTTTTTGCGGGAGTTCCACTAAAATAGATACCTTCTCTCAATAATTTATTGAATGCAGATAATTTTTATTTTTCATAAAAAATCCGTTGTCTATTCCTCAAAAGACCCCAAAAATACCCAATTTTAAATCATACCTACTCATTCTTGCAATAAATCCATAAAATCCCATTTCGCGGGAGTACCACTAAAATAGATACCTTCTCTCAATAATTTATTCAATGCAGACAATTTTTATTTTCCATCAAAAATCCGTTGTCTATTCCTCAAAAGACCCCAAAATTCCTCAATTTTAAACCACACCTACTCATTCTTGTAATAAATCCATAAAATCCCTTTTTCAAATTCAAATTTAATTTTTATTGTCCATAAAAGGCCCGTTGTCTATTCCTCTCGAATTAAATGAGCGACAGTTTACACACAGCGACTGGATGGTCTCGTGAATAGCGTTTCCGCTCGAGATGCTTCAGTTTCCTTAATTATAGCCGAGGAGTGACGTGTGTCGAAGGGATTAGCTCGTCGGCGAGCGATGATTTGCAAAGGAAAGAGGAGATTCGTATTCGCTGAGTAAACCGAGAAAGCTCCGGAGGAAGTCTCTGGAGGAAAAATAAAGGGAGGAGCTTCGAGCGAGAACAGTTCGAGAGAAAGAGAGAGAGAGAGAGAGAGAGAGCGTCCGTGCTTCCTCCTCGGTGGCCCAGCAATTCCGAGAGTGCAGGCACTGGTAATATCCTGCTGCACCTCGACGGCTGCCCTCCCGATGCACCACCGAGTTGCATAACGTCCCGACCGCGTTCGACGACCAACGAGAGCACAGAATTCCAACTAGCCGTCTCGATAACAACGTTTGAAAAGTTCACCGTGTCGAGGCGTAGCGTTGCACCGCTCAAATCTCCTTGAAATCTCGAACGTTCAACCGGAAGTATGAACGCGGAGGAATCCTTGATCAGTTAGTCGCTTACTATGCCATAGCTAGCCCAGTGCGGTGAACAATAAATGCGTTCGAGGTCGGAATCACTCAGAAGTTCCTTACTTTAATTTTTGTTTCGGAAGTATTCGCACTCTTCAATTCTTTCATCCTTCCTACTGTTTTCAACTGTTAGGTTGTTGCATACGAAACGTCGGATTTTTAGCAATGACATTAAACAAACGCAATTTTGTACCCAACGTGTTCCATCTACAAATATGGTCATTCACGTTTTTCATTTACAAGATTGTTATCTTGATTCCGTAGTTCTTCTTTACCATTGTCACGTCCGTTCAGACACTAATAATAATTAATAGAATCAATCATGTATAACACATACATTCTGAATTTCTTCATAATATAATCATATTTAAACGCGTATTTGTTTATAATCGGGTTCCGGTTAATCGAGGTCCTACTGTATTCAAATTATTAACGGAGGAAATAGCATTCTATTTGGTTTCTGTCTTGCGATCGACGCAGACAATTTTTATTTTGCATAAAGCTCAGCAATCTACTTATCATGTACCACAGGTAATTTCATTTGTTCTTCAATATTAATTTAACTATGTGCCGCCAATCCGACCATCTTGAAACTTTTGTATATATCAGACAGGTAACAGAAGGTTGTTCTTGAATGTTTTGGAAGTGGTCAATCAAAGGGTTGCTTTCAATCCCCACCCCTAAAAAATTAAATGATCTTTTTCTACCCTTAATAATTATATCACAATTGTGAAAAAAATATATGACACGAAGGAGGTAAGATCGAGTATTTTTGTTATCTTTGCATCTAAATATCTTAATTAACAACCGAGGAAAAAATTATACAGTTAAGGGTATTTACCGTCATACCAACCTTGTGTGAAGAGTTAGCGACTTAAAATTTCAGGGGATTATCTTTCAACCTAAAAGCATTGTTTCCACACAATATCAATAAAAATTGTGGCCGGGGAAGCTGGACCATTCTTAGCCAGCTAGGCCCTTTTCTGATCTTCGTGAATTGTCAGCGCGCAGTTTCACGGTGCTGGTTTATTTGCAGATACCGCAGGACGTCCGAATTAAATAGGATCCGTGGACGGCAATCGATATCGAGAATCGCATTCGGAATGTCGAAGAGGAGCGACACGGACGTGAAGACGGTTCTCCGGTTACACGGTCGAGGTTTCGAAGTTGGGATCCGCGAAAGAAACTGATGGGGCATCTCCGGGTTCTACTAGCAGTAACTCGGAGCCTCGTAAAAAGAATCGCTCGATAACTCTGCGGTTTCCAACCGCAGGATTCGCGGGTTTTCGCAGCCGAATTTTAACGGCAGGGAGGATCGCCCCTCAAGATTCCGCCGTTTTAACAGGCCGACGATCCTGCGGAAGATTTTTACCGCTCGTCAAACTGTTTACCCGCAAAAAACAGCTGGTCGAGCGTTCAATGGTGGTGATCCGGAAGGAAAAACCTTCGGTGGAAAACGACGCTCGGCAAACACGCCCGCCCCGTGCGGCGTTCTCGCTTCTGTTTTCCCAGCCGAATTTCCCGCGATCCTGAGAATACCGACGGTTTCCGCCGCTGAGATTGCGGATCCCGCGAGCGATTACGCTCGGCTTTCACGAGCAGATTTACGGGCAGATCGGGGAAAGATCGTTTTGACACGTACCGGTGACCTGTGCACGAGCTCGAGGAAGCAACGCGTGTGTCTGAAATCACGGGAAATCGACCGCGTGTGCTGTTCTGCCAGCGCCTGTCAGCGGAGCAGCTGCATGTTACCTCCAACTTTGATTTTGGGAGAGGGATATGCATCTCTCGGTGGTTGTGCATTATGGTTCACCAGATATTTCTGGATAACGTGAGATTTACATGGACGAAGGATGTTACTCGCACAGTCACGTTACGTATAAGAAAATTGATGGACATCTGGAAAAGTTACTTCGGAAGATACTCAAAAATACTATTACCCTTTCATTATCGTAGTCGAGATATACTATCGCCCAAAAGTATGTGGACACTCGCGAAATGTGCAATTGCAACGCTTAAAAGTTACTTAAGCATCTAAAATAGTGACTGAAATCGATCTTTATTATTATTTTTTATGGAATATATAACGTTTTACGATAAAAACTACCTATGTGGAAACTTACCAATACATATTAGCGTAAGATTAAATACAAGATTCGTCGACGTAGCAATCTTTCTATTAGTTTTTTATTCTATTAGCATTTTATTATTAGTAGACCGCGGACCTTTATGCAGAATAAAATCTTTCCATCTGAATCGCGAGAAACTGGGGTGAAATAAAAATTTAATTTCTTCCTTAATACATTTAATAGGTTAAAAATAATAAAATTGTACCTTTAAATTCTTCGAATGTTTTTACTGCTTTACGTTACACCTACTAATTTTTGTCACAAACGCATATAATCCGCAGTCTAATTATATTAGCATTCGTATCGAAAAATTCTCTGAATTCGCTCTGCGTCTTAGAAATGAAACAAAGTGAAACTTGAAATCCTTTGAAGTACCGAGACCGTTCCACTAGATTTCGTATTTGCGGATAGAAATTATATTATTGCATTTTCAATATATATTGGGTTGACAAGAAAGTGATTTCGGTATTTTAAGGTGAAATAAAACCGACTTTCTTTCTACAAGCGACGAACTTTAATCAATAAAATATTTTCTTATTTATTCTTTTTGGCAAAGGATCATCGAACACGAGGGAAAATATCTTATTCGTTAAAGTTCATTGCTTGAACAGAAAAATTAGGCTCTATTTCACCTTAAAATACCAAAATTACTTTCTTCCAATAACTTGTACATTAAAATAAATTTTATTGTACTATGATACCACAATATACATAATAATAATAATTACAAGTGACAAAATTGTTCTAAATATTTTTACTACTAACTTAAAATACGTTTTGTAGAGAAAAAGGAAGAGTTCACATACTTTTGGACGGTATACGAGGTGTGACCAAAAAGTAAGGTGACTTTTTATTTTTATCAAAAAATATTTATTTATTCATCAATATTTATGTTGTCCCCTTCAAAGTAATCCCCCTCGGATATAATACACTTGTGCCAGCGCTTTTTCCAATCCTCGAATCACTTCTGATAAGCACTTTTTGGTATAGCTTTGAGCTCTTCGACCGGTGCAGTCTTTATCTCCTCGATCGTTGCAAATCTCCGTCCTTTCATGGGTCTCTTCAGTTTTGGGAACAGGAAAAAATCGCAGGCGGCCAAATCCGGTGAATATGGTGGCTGAGGCACGATTGTGGTGTTGTTTCTGTCCAAAAAATTATTCACATGCGACGTTTCTTTTGGTCAAAATCAAGCAGTTTCGGAACAAACTTCGCTGACACGCGTCACATGCCCAAAACATCCGTTAAAATTGCTTGGCACGAACCAAACGAGATGCCGACATCATCGGCAACTTCTCTAATGGTAATTCGACGATTCCCCAACACTATTTTCTTCGCTTCTTCAACGTTTTCATCGGTTGTAGACGCGCTGGGGCGTCCAGGACGAGCTTCGTCATTAACATCTTCTCGGCCTTCTTGGAAGAGCTTGTACCATTTATAAACATTCCTTTTACTCAGAGTACACACACCGTATGCCACTGTCAACATTTCAAGTGTTCTGAAGCACTTAATTCCATTTTTTACACAAAATTTGATGCAAATTCTTTGATCCATTTTTTTCGACAGCAGAAAATCGCCGAACACGCAAAACACTTATAGCCTTTATGCTTCTCGCAAACAAACAAAAAATGCTATATAGCTGAAACTGTGAACATACGTTCGGGACGAGTGTACCAGCATAAGAAAAAAAAAGAAAACGAAAATCGACTGCAGGTATACCGCGAAATTCAAAAAGTCACCTTACTTCTTGATCACACCTCGTCATTGCTCGATTTTAACCCTTTGCACTCGGAGCTATTTTAACTCGAAAATCAAACGTTTCTTCTAACCGAGAATCATTTCCATTCTCTATGATTTTATAAATTTGGTAGATATGAAATTGGTATAATAGCTCATACAATACTTAAATGTTTAGTGATTGGTTAGTGATGCGTCCAAATAGCGTAGTTAGTATACCGAACTTCGCGGGGCGTAAATCCCGTTCCGCTTGCTCGCGACGATATTCGGGGCTCCGACGGGGTTATGCAAGATAACCACGTCTAGTTGAAAGACGAATTCGCGCGTTCAGGAAACAACACACTTAAGATATATTTAAAAACTTAACAAGATACAGAATTAACAATGTTCGAGGTAAAATACTGTCGTTACAAGTTAGGTTCGAGCAATATGTTAGAACTCTGCTGAGTTCGAGGGATTTATTAGAAGTCTACCGACTTCGAGTGATTTGTTAGAAGTGACTTTCGGTGTGGCGTTACGCATAAGGTCAACTCGGGTCTATCCTTATTGGCTATCTAAAAACTGTATGGGGTAACAAAATGATTTTCTATTGGCGAGTGGGTGGTGCATTTTGGTCGTCGGAGTAGGGGCATTCTAGTAAATCTGTGTTTAGGGCATGCAATAAATTAGGTTCGACGATACGGAAAGGCGATGCGGAAAACTAACACTATTCGTTTGCATAAGATTGCCCTATCAATGGGTTCGCTTACGAGGTCTCGAAGTGGTGACCGGTGACACCAAAACTGTTCTGGGACCGTCGCGTCGCGTCGAGTGTTTCCAGCTCTTAGAGCCGACCGTTTCTAAATAAAAATATAAATCTCACGTTCGGTCTGTTCAGAGACCGAACGCGACCGTTTCTAACTGAATACCTATAAATCTCACGTTCGGTCTGATTAGAGACCGAACAGTTAGATACCGACATATCTAATAATGTAAACAATATTTTAAATAATAGTACAGTAATTTTTAGTGACGCCTCAGAGGCGCCACTCCAATGCTAAGGGTTAATTCCGCACTCAGTCGGGGATTTTTCAAACTAAATTCCGCAGTTAAGAGGTTAAATTGTTAAGAGTTAGAGTATTTAGGATGTTCCTCAGGTAGAAGATCAAGTGGCCTAAATTGTATAGTAAGTGGATTGGCTCACCTCTATTCTGAAGGTCCATCCCTCGAGGCTGAGGAGTTTAAGGGTGGTGTTTCTGGCGAGAGCGTGACACAGCAGCCGAGAAGGATGATCGTCGAGGGCGAGTCGAGGGCTAGCTAGGTCCAGCAGCTGCAGACATGGCGCCTCTGTCAAGGCTAGGACCAGTGGCATCACGTCCGCAGGTCTGGACGCCCCAGCAGCCCTTAAAGCGTCCAAATTGCGCGCCCTTCTGACGGTCTCCCCTAAGCAGCTCGCATCCAGTCCGCCGAGCAAACACTTGGACACATTCAGGGACCTCAGCTTGCAGTTTGGCTCTCTGGAACATAGGGCAAACCGGCGCCGATTAATTCGATTGTTGGGGTCGAACGAAACTCGATTGGCTTCGACCCTTTGCTGTGGGAGGAACTTTAATCGTTTGATGTACGGAAGAAGATTGAATGTCAGAGCTGTGTCTTCGATCCCCTTGTGCACTGTTCTGCTCAATGGGACATCCATGTCTTGGCAATTTAATTGGATCATGGTCGACGGGCTCGAGGAAACCAAATATTTCAGATAATTGCGAGTCTTCGGTATTGTTTCGGCACTAAATATTGAAAATTAATTCGGCCCAATATCTGAGTATTCGATGTTTGCGCACTCGGTTAACCCTCTGCAATCCGAATTATTTTTCAATTTCGTTGCCAACAACTATCTTAACTGTTTTATTTGAAATTTACTTCAAGATACCTTCAAGATTCCTTGACTCTGCTACTTATCTTAAACAATTGAATTTACTAATTGTTTTAAACATAGCTCTCAAACTTTGTTGTAATTTACATTCGAGGAATTTATACTTGTTTTTAACTGAAAGATAAGATAATTAAATACACAAAGGAAGAACCAAATACGTATAAGAATCCGTTTTATTTACATTTTTCCTTCTCTGATGTCGAGTCACACTCGACGAAGGAGTGCAAAGGGTTAAAGTAAGACATTTTATATTTTGAGAATTCACACTGAACCCACATGGCGAGGGGTTAATGTTATTTTATTCGTTGCGTTAGCTTTCTATTAAAATAGGCTAGAATAAAGTAACCGGAAATTTGTTTCGTCAGAAACTCGTAACACAGATTTTTTCATGGAAAGGGGTCCATTGAAATAGTTATCGATAATCGAAGCTACTTCGACATCTGCGAGCATGGTAAATTGCTGGCGGAAAATTTTACCAATATGTTCCCATTGCGTAACGAACGACTTCCTCGTAATAAAACCAGGTCCCAAGGCGGATTTCCAATCCGCCTCCAATTCCTTGTGAATTCTACGACGACGACGACGACATGTTTTCTAATAATACTGCAAACGTGGCCATTCGCTATTCAAAAAGCGTATTGCTTGGTCTTCTTTTTTTCCTCGACGAACATTGAGGAGTTCTCTATGCAAAATCGAAATTTTCTTAATTGCAACACACGTAATCGTGTTTTTCAACAATTTTTGAAATATGTTTAGTAAGTTGAAAATAATATATTCATATTTTTGCAACAGCTTGCATTTGATATAAATTCAAAGACGATGAGAAAATTTCTAAAGGTTCATCAAAGATTGCATTATTATTTAAGAATTGCAAGAATTGAGGAATTTTCTAAGTCTTGGCTTAACTGGCGTTTGCCCTGAGGTCTTCAATTATTCCAGAGACGCGTAATGAAGGAGCATGAAGCGCGACAAATGAAGCTCCGCATTCTTAATAATCATATTTTTATCGTTGCAGCAACATTTCATTAAAAGCTACAGAAAGACAGGAAGAGACCGGAGGCCAACAAGGGGACAGAAGCGATTTAATCAAAGCAACTGACAAGATACTAATTACACGCGATCGATGGGGCTGGCCCCTTTATTAATCGAGTAGTTAGACTCTTAATTATGCATCGTTCTCGCCAGATTCGTCGGGAGGAAAGGAAAAGTCGTCGGAAATAAACTTGACTGCAATTCGATAGACGAAATTACACTGCCCGCACTTGTTTCATGTATAATTCAAATTTATGTAAAGCGCCCGCGACGAACGCGTCGGTCGTTAACATTTGGTTATCCGTGTGCCCAAATACGTTAATAAACCCGCTTTCTCCTTACAACTTTTCCTTACGATTCCTTTAAAAAAAATGCATCGAATCTGTTCATCTAATATTTCGCAAATGCATGACCGTGATGGATGCATAAAGCGCGAAGAAAGTATCAAGACATTGTTCAGGGAGCTCGCGAACCGCAATAAAGCGGACGCGTGAGAACGTCACGAAACTAAAAATGTCACGCCGAAGAATATTGCCTTCTTTTATGAAACTTTTTATTTCGCAACGCAAGCAAGACCTTTAGAAAAAAATAGTAAGATAAGAACTAGTCGCGAAATAAAAATCGTCAACTCGATTATCGCTGTTCTTTGTAAACTTTTCGTCGAAACATTAAAGACCTTCAGAAATATAAGACTAAAAAATAAAAATTATTTGCAGTCATTCTAAGCTACAGGAGTTACATAGAAGTTATCCGAATCGTTTTAAGATTGAAATTTTACGATCATTTTAAGATGTTAAGTATCTTTGATCATCAACCTAAAAAATTTACACAAAAATTTAATCATTAACCACAGGAAACAGGACAGTTCCTTGACTGCTGCTGATTTTAAACAATTTTGTTTGCTAATCATATTAAATGTTACTCAAACTTTGTTGTAATTTATATTTGTGGAACTTATATTTGTTTTTAACTGAACAATGAGACAATTAAATGAAGAAAAAGGAGGAAGCAAAGATAGAAAAAACACGATTTATTTACATTTTTGTTTCTCTGACGTCAAGTCACACTCGACAAAGCAGTGCAAAGGGTTAATGTCAAATCAGGAGAAAAGAACTTGTTTAACACTTTGTACTCCGAATTATTTTTCAATATTGTTGCCAACAACTTCCTACTATTTTAAGCGTTTTATTTGAAATTTACTTCAAAGGACAGTTCCTTGGCTGCTACTTATCTTAAGCAATTTGGTTTACTAATTATACTAAATAGCTCTCAAAATTTGCTGTAACTTGTATTTGTTTATAACCAAAAAATTGGACAATTAAGTGAATAAAGGAAGAAGCAAATACATATAAAAACCTGTTTTATTTACATTTTTGTTTCTCTGATATCGAGTCACACTCGACAAAGCAGTGCAAAGGGTTAATGTCAATTCAGGAGAAAATCACTTTCTTAACACTTTGTACTTCGAATTATTTTTTAATTTTGTTGCCAACAACTCCCTACTATTTTAAGCGTTTTATTTGAAATTTACTTCAAAGGACAGTTCCTTGGCTGCTACTTATCTTAAGCAGTTTGGTTTACTAATTATATTAAATAGCTCTCAAACTTTGCTGTAACTTATATTTTTGTATTTAACCAAAAAATAGGACAATTAAATGAATAAAGGAAGAAGCAAATACGTACAAAAACCCGTTTCATTTATATTTTTCTTTCGCTGACGTCGAGTCACACTCGACAAAGGAGTGCAAAGGATTATTTTTCTGCTTTAACAACATTGCATCTCTTTTAATTACATGATACACCTTCGTGTCCTCTTTGAAAAAGTATTGAGGGAGCTCAGGTAAATTTTTATTTTGCACGAAGATCCTGTTGGAAATGGGTGGTTAAATAATTGACGAGTGCGTATACCTTATAAACTCTAGTTAATTAAACTTAGCTAGAAAGGAGGACGTATCGCTATGAAGGCTAGTCTAAGATTGAAAGGAAAACCAAAAGGAGCAGACCGGAAAAGTCCGTTGCCCGCTTGAGATAAGGACCAGGCCTGTATTTTGTTTCTAACCCTGACAGTTAGGTGTACAAAACATTCAGTAAACATTGATTGCCTCGGTGATTATCTCACGTAATCAAATTCATTTTTTTCTTTCTGAATAGACGCATTGTTACCATGAATCCAACAGATCCGCAGTCTAGTGATAACAGTAGCAACAGTAGGATGCTCGGACCGATACAGAAACAAGCTACTCAAGCAACCGGAAGCGTCCTAATGTTGTGGACGATGTACCCGCAATAAAGCGGACGCGGATGGCACTGAAGCCGAGAGATGTGGACGCGTGGGAACGTCACGTAACGGGCGGGTACCGGGTACAGGTTACAGGGTACGCGTACCTGCGTTTAATAGGAACAATTCAAGGAGGTCGATTGTCGGGATCGCGTCTGGATTTAATGGTATATACCGGTTCGGACGATATTTACTCGGCTATTAGGGTGGGCGGACGGGGGTGCGGCTAATGGCGCGCCTTTAATGGTATCCAGCATGGGTAAATCCGCTCGAGTACCCTCGACGTGTCTATCCGAGCAAAAATACACCCGGCCAATCGTGCTTTGAATCCGCGGCGAAAATAAACATTTTATTCGGCCCGCGCCCGCCAGCGGATAAGCCGACGCCCGGGCCAATAAAACTGATACCCTAAATCAAACCTCGTATCGGACCCGTTCTCTCTCTCTCTTCCTTTTTGCCTCTGCATCTCTCTACAGGGTGTGTCTCGAAAATCCTTCAACAACTGGAAATGGGAGGAAGTTCCTGAGATCATTTGAAGCGACAGTTTCCTTTGCAAAAATGCTGTTCGCGGCTTTGCTAAGGAGTTATTAACGAAGAACACGGACCAATCAGAGCACGGCTACAGCGGATTGATTCTGAATCGGCCAACGGCGACGCCTATCTGATCGCCGAGCGGTATCTGTCGCCGAGTTGGACTCCGTTAACACTTCCCGTGCCATTTAGCTCGACGAAACTTGGGCCCAAGCGGTAGCCGTCAACGCGAGCTAAACAGACCAGACTGTTGCTCGAGAACAGTCGCAATACGGGCCGAAATGTAGTCAGTTTCACGCGATACTGCTGTCGAGGAAGTAATGTCTAATCCTTTTACTTTTGTAGATATTATAAATTTATTATATTTCGTAATAGATAACAGTTTAAAAATTACATTGCACGAATAAACAATACTTCAATGGAAACTCCAGCGTCTTCACACACACACAAATGAAATTTCGTCCTAAGGAATGTAATAATACTACGCCTAAAAGTAAATAGCATATTATACTGGCAAAAAATCATTCTGCGAGCTTGGCTTGCTATGTTTATGTTTATTATTATATGATTATATGTTCGCGAGTTTGACTCGTGATATTCATGTTTGGGCCAAAATATTTTTCACAAGTCAGACTCGTTAAAGTACGGGAAGGGGTTAACAAATCCGCGAACGCCATTTTTGCAAAGAAAAATGTTGCTTCAAATGATCTCAGGAACCTCCCGTTTGCGGATGTTGAAGGAATTTTGAGACACCCTGTATTCGTGCTATTGCATAGGAATCGTCTGACTCGTCTGACCGTGGTCAACCAATTCTACTTTCTGCATACAGGGTGGGGCGCTAACTATGACCACTTTAAATATTGCCGTCATTTGTAATAATATGAAAAAATGTTGTATACAAAACTTACACGGTATAGAGGGGGACATATCGTGACACAAACATTTTCTACGTGGGTGGATGCATAGAGGAGATTTCAAGGTCACCTTTAGTTTTTTAAATAGAAAGATCTACTTTCTGTATCATGAATCGATAGATTATCGAATTCTGAGTAAAAATGTATTGACCTCCATAATTCCTAAATCTAATAGTTAACGAGATATCATCGAAATTATTTTCATTCTTCTTTGGATAATATCTCGTTAACGTTTAGGGCATACGATGGTCAATACATTTTTACTCAGAATTCGATAATTTATCGATTCATGATACAGAATGTAGGTCTTTCGATTTAAAAAAATCAAGGTGACCTTGAAATCTCCTCTATGCATCCACCCACGCAGAAAATGTTTGTGTCACAATATGCTCCCCTCTATACCGTGTAAGTTTTGTATACAACATTTTTTCATATTATTACAAATACCGGAAATATTTAAGGTGGTCATAGTTATTGCCCCACCCTGTATACTAAAGTTACTAAAGCACGCGAATCTGGCGGAACTTTAAACTCGATTTTCTCGAAAACGAGCTGTCTGACGATAAAATGTTATTCCTTTTTGTCGATTTAGTCTTACATGTAGAATCATCCTCTGCCCAGTTGTACTACGATTTCCGGATCACCCTGTATAATTGTCGCTCGACAGTAATCTCAGTCGATTATGCTAA
>CM052189.1:6706461-6759726 GCA_028455805.1 Lasioglossum figueresi | reverse complement strand
GGGCGTCGTGAAAAAAATTCGTTGGTCAAAAAATAAGGTCCACCCTAATGCATACACTAATGCACTACCGGCCAAAAGTTTGGAATCGCGGCGTAAATTCAGAGAAACAGAAGGTTTATAAGAAGAACTAAAGTTCTAAACAACCAAGGAAGATTAACTTGTCAAAAAATCTACGAGCAGTATGTTTTACATTTTGTATTATCTTTTTTTTTTATCAAAGAATGCGTATTTTTCTTCAAACTGCTCTTTCATTACAAAACCGCCTTCATTTTTAATAACAGCCTGACATATTCAGGGCATCCTAGAAATTAGTTTTTCGAATGTTTCTAATTTGATATTCTTCCATGCTTCTTGTAGAAGTTGCGAGAGATGTCCCTTTAGCAAAAGTGCATTACGAACATTGTCTTACACTGGGCGTATAAACTATACAATAGCATTATGCACATAAGAAAATGCTGAAACCTGTTAAGAAATATCAAAAATTTATCAATATATGTAGTCCGATACGCAAGTGCATCTTAAGGAACTTGAAAACCAAGATGAACGAATGCTAAACGCAACACGCTTTGACCATCGATGTTTCTCGAGTCTGCACAGCACTAAGTAGCTACGCATGTAGAAACGGAATGTGTCAGACGAGTACGAATGTTAGTCAGAGAGATCTCAAATCGAATGTATCGAGTTCCCGAGGATCGAGTCATTCGAGCTCTCTTGAACCGGATGATACGTAATTCGAGGCCGAGGATGATTCGTTTGCGGTCTGGCTCGTGGTTGTCCATCCGTATAGAACTGGTTTCCGTGTTAGCAAACCGACTTAATGTACACGTGAAACGCTCGTAACCGAGAAATGGACAACATTATTTTATGATACACAGTCGTTCACATAATTGATGGCACGTCGTTCAAATCGGAATAAGCTTTGAATCAAAATTTTAATTTTTGCAAGGAGATCAATTTGGTTTGCAAACGAATATAGAAAACGTAAGAAAAATCTGCTTGCAAAAGATGGAGCCAGGCTAGGCCCTCTGACCTTGACAGTCCAATCCATCTAATCCCGAAGCGCGGTACACCATTCCTCACTGTAGCCCAGGCGGATGATCAGAATTCGCCGGGAAATTCCCATTTGTCTTCGTTACCCGTATCGGAGTGAGAGAGATAGAGAGAGAAAGGGAGCAGGTTTGGGGAGGAAAAAACGAGGGTAAAATTGCGAGGGACAAAGCTGAGAGCATTATTTCTGATTCCAGGTGACAGTGAACGATCGCCTGGCGCTGAGAGGTCCTCTTCTTCTGCCTTTCCTGGCGGGTTTCACCGCATTGAGCGAGCTGGACCTCTCTTTGGACAAATCCACGATCGGCGGTAACAGCGGATCGCTGTTGTTCATCGACGACAAGATCCTGCAGCACTTCTTCAGCTGCTTGTCCTCGCATTTCAGGAATCTGCAATCGTTGAGGATCAACTTCTGGCGTGTGACGTTGGAAGACAGCGACAAGACGATGCGTCAGATCGCAAAGTACCTGAAGCTATGCAACTTGAGCTTCCTGAAGGCGAACGGGCTGATCGTGACCGATAGCGCGAAGAAGGTGCAGATGGAGCATGTATTCGTGCAGACCTTGTTGACACACCTGCAGTATCTCACCTGGCTGTGCCTGGACGGAGTGGAGTTAACAGAGACGCAAGCGTCCAGCGTCGGAAAATGCGTCAGAGACCGATTCCCTGGGACCTCGTTGGAGATCAGCGCCAAGGACGTGCACGTGAAATCGGTAAAGGCTCTGGTAACCGCTGCCGAAGAGGGTGGCAGAGCTGAAGTGGTCTACACGGGTGGATCCAACTGCAGGCTGAAGATCACGAAGATCCAAAAGAACGGCAAAGCCAAGAAGAAGTGAAGGCCAGTTGGAGGAACGCTTGGTTCTAAGGGACATAGAGGATTCTTAGCCGAGGATCGCGGAGAATGGGAGATCGATCTTGAGGATTAGAGGATAGAGGATCGAGAGGGAGACTTTTCGCCATCGATCCGGTGAAACGGATCTCGGGATGGATAGCTAGAGGACGTTCGAGAGTAGCTTTTAGGACGAAACGAGTATTTCAGAGACGCGGCGCCCGTTCGTCGACGATTTTTAGCCATAAGAGGCAGCCTAGGGTAAGAGGATCAAGGACACGCGGTGTGGGAGAGAGAGAGAGAGAGAGAGAGAGAGAGAAAAAAAAGAGAGAGAGGATCGATGGGCCGACACTTTCTGGATCTCCGTCTTACTGTGATTTCCTTTTTCCGGCGCGTGGTCGCCCTCCTAAACGATAGATTACACGTAGACTGGTAGCGATCTATCAGCTCGCCGATTCATTCAAACGCGACGTAGACAACGCTGGACCGGGGATTGTCTGTCTCTGGATCCGGGATCTAGGTGTCCTTGTTTTTCTTTTTTTTTTCATTTTTGAAGAAGATTTTGCATCGTCTCGCGATCGACCAACACGGATTTTGCACACCGACGGACACCGAACGGGCGAGATGAACACGCATGAAAGAGGCTGTTGCGAAACTAGATACGTTCGTTGTTATTAGATGGAACTGTAAAATACGACTCAGAGTAATATATTATTATGATTATCCGTCATTAACCGCGATCACCGTCATCACTGATTATTATTGTACTATCGTCATTACTATTATCGTATTCCGAATCACGATTATCGAATGTTAACGATCGATTCGAACGATCCGAGAGTGAAGAATGGCTTTACGAGAGCGCGTTTGTTGGAGACTTGAAGAAATTTTATAGATATTATATTCTATATAGTAGCGTGTAGAGAAACCTGTCCGGAGTTTTACGCATTACTAAGAACAACGGCTATTGTATTGTAAAAAAAATATGAGAGGATTCGAGTAAAAGGGACGTGCAAACACGACTGCCAAAATCGTAAAAACGTAGACCGCGATCTAGGCTGGTAAAATTAATCACAACGTTCGTTACTTTATAGGATAAGCGTGCGATTCCGCGATTTCTATTGATCGACGGTCGCCGAATGAACGCTGGGTGCGATTTTAGGCGATCTTCCTTCGAATCTGCGGCCAGCAGATGAGAGCAGGGAGTCGCTGCAACTGCCACGCACCTGCGATAACAATCGAGCAAACGATTCGGTCGGTTTCAGTTCAGCTTCACGCGAAACAGTTCCACGAACCACACAGTGTTTCCTCTTCGGTCCACGCGAGATTTTCTTCGCGAGATCCGCGGACCTTTTCGATCACCTTTTAGCGTCCAATCGCGAGGGATCCGCGCGGAGCGTTACTCGACGATTGTCCAATATTTCATAGATCGATTTTAAACAATTCTATAGGAGACATTTGTTATAGACACAGTTCTTCGAGAGAAGAGAATTATAGTAACCCGGGGCTGTTCTCTGCCATATCTTTCGGCTCGACAAGTTTACGATTTTTCTGTTCTAACCCTTTGCATTTGACTGTCTCCTTTAAAGAAACATTGTAAATCTAGCCAGTAATTCAGCAGTCCATTCTGAGGATCATTATGGTAGAAAACAAGATGCCTCATTTAAATGTAGTAATAATTTTCCATTTAAATAGAGTAAATAATATACGAAACTCAAACACGATATGATTTTGATCAGATTTGCTTGTTTAATCCACGATTTAGTAGAACCTCGATTTTCTAATTTAACTAGAGTATTTATTTTCAACGTTATGTCGTCTTATATTTTATTTGGGGCTCGCTGAGGTTTTTGTGGATGGACACGTTTGGGTTGCTGGGAGTTTTGAGAAAATTTTCCGATTGCAAAGGGTTAATTAAAATTTTTTGTTTGTGAAATCGACGCGCAACGCTTTGCGCGAGCTCCCTCGTTCGATATCCAGGGGCAAGCGTTCCTCACGGTTTTTCATTTTTGATAGTTTGCTATATGTATATAAAAGACGCATTGATTGACGCCGTACAGGACGAATGGAAATAATTAAATGTACGATCTGTTATATTTGCGAGCCGTTTTAACGATGAACGCTGACACCACGGGTGAAGCCTGAAGCTGACACCACAACGCGTGTCGTCCAACGATGATGTCTCCCCGCGCGTGGATTCAGCTTCAGCGATTTTATTATAAATATTTATGTATTTATATGTGTATACATATCCTTCAAATAAATGTAATATGTGTTTCACGCGGTCCAATTATTTCTCGCTACGGTCATTCCGCGTTGTAATCATTTTGCATTGTCTGCAACTGGATATTTGACACAAAACAAAATACACAGACAGCACGCTCTTTGGTTGAGGTTTAAGTTATTATTTTGCTGACTTCGAATTTGTTTATAGAATGCAGGCCTTCGAATTTTGTCATTTCGATCCACTTTCTTAGAAGTAGGCTGTGCCGATGAATGTTTATTATGGAAATCGTTCTTCGGATCGACATGATGTTTTATTTATTTCGACCAATATTGGTTGACCTGAAAGGAGTATCTTTAATCCAATTCTATCATGTAGGCGAGGTTTGGCAAAGTGCGGTCATATTTTTAAAAAATGTTTCAAGAGGTAACTTTTCTAGGTGAAATTTACGAAATAAGAATTCGTTTACAGTTTTCAGTATTCTCATGAAGCGGAGCGATTTTATTAGTCGTTGCTATTATATAGAAAAGAATCCAGGATAAGTACAAGTATGTTTCTTTATTATTTACACTCTGTCGACACTGAGGTTCCTCTCCTCTGTCCTCGATCTATACAATAATGTTAATAAAACGTAACAACGGTCACTTTCATCCTGGAAAATCGCATCATACTTCGTAAGTTAAAAGAGTCCGATGTGCGTCATGTTTCGCTCTTACACACACACACGCGCGACTATCAATAGAAAAATTTATTATTTTACTCTTATCCGTTCCTATCGATGTTCCTCTCTACCATGGGATTTTGGCCTGGCATCATCACAACTTCAGGTATATACCATAACATACCTCGGCTACATGGAATGTCCTGATTACGCCTACGATTTACGCAGAGCAGTGCCTACAAATTTTCTGATATTACAAAAATTCTACCGACTAACTCGAAATTGTAACCATTTTTAATTTAAAACTTTCTCTTCGTGCCTTTTTTAACGAATTTTCTGCCTTATCGATACGGCCCTAGGTTTGCAATAAACAATTTTCGTTCATTACGAATGATAAAAATGAAGTGGAACACCATTATTTTCATAAAATGTTAAAAAAAATCATACTCGCTGAGGTTTGGTAAAGTAAATTTTTTTACAGAAATTTTTTACGGTACATTCATTTTGATATTACGCGATATTAATTCAATTGTCAGGAGATGAGTAATTAATTTCCTTCTAAAACGCCGGGTCAAAACGGACCCAGGCACCGTCACTCCAGAGTCAATTTAATTAGTCGTTGCATAAATACCACTCAACCGAGCGCACAACGTGAACGCAATCTTGAGGAAAGTATAACTTCACGCAAACGTAAGAATATCAATTTATATTACATTTTATAAAGTTGCATTCATATATAATATATATATATAATACACATTTCATATTTTCTTTCGTTAGTAATGACTAGCTGTCTACAGCTGTCGGCAAAGGTTTACGGCCGCGTCGGTGTTTCAAACGCAATAAACTTTAATGGAACCCGTTCACAATAGATCCGACCATAACGCTCGAGTTTGGCGTTATCAAGATCGATATAGACAAAGTTTGACAACGAAATGTAGATAAAAACCGTTAACGCGGCTAGAGCTAGCTCCGTGATCGTAAAAAAATCTAATACTATGCACCAGTAGTGATTTTCATCTAGGTTTTTAAATGCGATTTTATGTAAAGACTTCAATGAGTAGATACAAAAGTTGATCGGTGAATTTCTTGGTGAGCGAGTGTCCTAGTTGTCGCAGTTCCCGTAAAAACGAAGATCAGTTGAATTCGGCAAAGGTGTGTATAGTCGAGTTATGGGTCGTTCAATGTCTACATATGTACAATAGCAAAAATGAAGGAATGAAAATTGTAAATGAAATGCAGTCCTTAGGAGTATGTCTCGCGTCCTGTGTCCTGACGGTCTTTAACACTCTGAGTGTCAATTCTTCAATCTCCAAAACTCCACAAAATCGAAATAATTTATTTAACGAAACACGAATTAAAAGGCTAAGACTTACGACATCAAGTGTTTTTCCAAGCTTCTTGCATTTTCAAGATCCTAATCGAATTTGGTACGCTAAATATGCGAATTTAAAAATTGAATTTCAATTAAAAATAATTGGAAAATAATTCCATCTCCCATTTTAAGGAGACGCGGCACTCAAAGTGTTAAACGATTTGTAATCCGAGTTGGTATTCGCTGTTGCTCAGAATGATGCGTCTGCACAGCTTCAGAATGGCAGAGATGTTCTGCACAATGGCTATGTTTCTCGCTTGCTTCTGGCAGACTCCGCAGACAGATACAGTCTTGGAGCACTTGTAAGAACACTTCATGACATTCACGTCTTTCCTAGATCACATGGCTGCGTAATCCAGCTGGACCGTTAAATGCCTTACTCCGGCTGCTTGGAATATCATCTGTGTGTGCGCCACAACATACTTTGGGTCTACAGTTCTAGCCACTTCCAACTTCAAACATCCGACATAAACGTCCGAGCACAAGGTCCAGAAATGCGGTTCTTGTACACTGTATACTCCAGCCAACTGGGTCACTTTGTTGTAACACTGCGGTAGGACTTGGTCCATCGCCGCCGGCTGCCGCTGCATTAATATCTCCCACGAGTCTTTCATTAGTGAGAGCACACTTAAAACTATCAATACTGCGATCAACATTGAACAGATTGGATCAGCTATGAACCAGCCAAACAGGCGCATCAGTATCGCAGATACAATTACGCCTACAGACCCCAGAGTATCCGCTAGAATGTGCAGGAATACTCCTTTCATAATCTGAGAGTTTGTACCGCTGAAAGAGGGGTCGATTTCGATGTCATGGTGGTCGTGGCTGTGACTATGGTTCGAATGAGAGTGTCCATGGCCACCGTGAGAATGCGAGTGGCCATGACCTGATCCATGGCCATGCCCATGTCCGTGATGGAACACATATATTCCTACTAAATTAACTACTAGTCCCAAAATAGATACAACAAGGAGTCTCTCGTGTTTGATCTCCGGCGGCTCGATAGACCTTTCCACCGCTTCCGACATGATGAACAGAGCAATGAAGAATAACAACAGAGCATTTACAAAGCCTCCCAAGACTTCTGCTCTAACATATCCGTAGGAGTATCGCTCGGTTGCTCTCCATTTTGTAATTACAGACGCGGCTAAGCCAAACAATAATCCTGTGCAATCGAAGAACATGTGAAAACTATCCGAGATCAAGCCCAGACTGTTCGTCCATACTCCGTACAACAATTCAACAAAGGCAAAGGACAGATTCAGCAGTAGAAATAGAAACAAATTCCTGGTGTTTTTTGTCAGAAAATATTAGACGCTTCCATCCCAACAGTTTCTCCTTTATCCGGCTCCCCAGATTCCTTGAGTCTTTGTGCGATAGGGGAAGCATTTTGCGATATTGGCAGGGCTGCTTCCACAAATGGTATTCTTCCTGCGAAGGAAGGTGTTTTTAATAGAATGTTAGTCATTTACGGAAGTGTTTATAAAGCTGTGAAAATTATAGCAAACGTTACAAACCTTTAATTTTGTCCAGAAGATTGCAAGCTGTTATTGGCACCACTGGGAGACCTGAAAAATATTAATGTAATATTACATACATTTTTTAACATTCATCTCAACAAGTCTCTTGTTTTCTTGTTAACCCTTTGCCCTATAATATCAATCGAGACTCGTGATAAAAATTTCAAACCAAAATAAAATTCCATTTCTCTGTTATCGAAATAATGTAAATTTTCCTATCGTTGTAAGAAATTATAAATGTAAACTCAGTTCAAATCATTGTAGATGTATAGAAAATTACAGTGTAAAAGGTTAATAAATACAATAAACGGTGCTGTCTTTTTAACACGTGTTTGCGATCGATTGTTGATACCTTAATTCAATGTTAAAAGACTTGCTAGATTGATCGTCTTGGACATATTTAAAATTGATGCGAGTGTATGTAAACTTTTGTGGATGACTGTAGGTGCCACATATGTTACTCGGAAATAACGTTTTCCTGAATAAACATTGTTTAATTAATCCAACATGTGCAACGATACGACAGTTTACACGCGAATTAGACGATCCGATAAGAACAATTGTCAGAGTTAATTAAAAATATGTTCCGAGCAAAGTCGTTGATCGCACAGCTGATTACACGAGCGCTTCACTTATCAACGAACAATACCGGTCGAAATTACTCCCCGAACTGTCCTCTCGAAATAATCGCGCTATTGTAAAGAACCTGTCACGTAGTCGTTGATCGCACTACTCGAATCAAACACAGATCATTAAAAAATTCGCACCAAATAAAAACACAATTGACACGTCGCATCGGTGAAAGGTATCTTAACCTTACACGGGTTTAGTTTGTTCGATGGGAAATACCTTTTTCGTGCGAGACTGTGTATATAAACGAAGACTCAGGATGGATTCGACGACATCAAAAGGTATTCTTAAAGCGAATACATGTTGTGGACGCGTCAAAAAGGTAGAAAACCGGGCTCCGAAAATGCCTGGCAGAGCGCCATGCTTAACATGCTGCAGGCTGCAGCCACTCCTGAGCCACAGATTACTACGCCAGAGGGAAAACTCGTATCGAATTTTCAGCACTCCTGTTAATCCTTGCCTCGAAAATTGAGTGACCTTGATATTCTACATACAGAATTTCTCAGTATGACTTGTTTCCAGAATTGCAAGGGTGCGGGATGCGCTTTCTCAGGGATTTGTCAGTAGTCAAAAGCGCTAGATAAAAGATTAATCTAGGCCGTGATCGCCCTCAAAAGTCCTATTTTTATGTTATGTTTCCGAATTCATGAATCCGAAAGCTTTATTTTTCATATCATTAAATTATAAAGCAATATATATCAATTGATATTAGCACTATAATTCATTTTATATCATTCTGAAGTGATGTATAAACTTGTGTGCGCACGCGTACCAGAAGTTAGTGTTCAGAAATGAGTTTTGAGTCTACATATACTTAAATGTGTTCCATGTTCGAGCAAATGACAGCTCGACATCAGGTTTCGACACGTGTAACATTTTCTATTTGTAATTTTTTGAATGATCCAATGAAAAAACTGGTTTTAATTTAGCTCAGGATTTATTTGATCATGATCGTTCTTTCTACAGAAACGATCTACGTTTTTAATCAATTGTAAAATTGATTAGCGTAGTGACGTAGAGGTCGCTGATGGAAGTATGATTTAGACATGGCGATTTTCGTACTTCCCCTTTCTTTCCGAGTCGACAGCCATCATGGTGAGTATTCGCCGTACACTTTTTCGCATTGTTTTCTACTGTAATTAGTTAAAGTAACCCCGTCAGTGAAATAAAAGTTATGCCAAAAGTGCACAGTAATGCTTCTGTTTAAAGAAATTTATGGGAAATAGCATAAGTTTCGCATATGATTAATCGGTTAACCTTTGTCAGTGTCTTCGTCCACATGGTGTATACTATTGATATTTTTATCTAGAAGTTTTTTTCGTAATAATTAATATTGATGAAATCAACCTTTTGATTTCAATTTTAACATAACAAATAAGAGAACATAAACGTTCGTTTTACTTGGATGTGCGTGGAAAACAGCTTGTATGCTTGTTTGTTGACACGACAAAGGATTCTGCCGAAGATACATTGATCTTTCGTGATGAAAGACTCATACTAGATATACGTGATAGCAAAATACTGATTTAATGAGCCTGATTCGTATTCAGTTTGTCAGAATACAGTTGAAGTTAATTGGACATTTGATCTAATTGTACTTTACGTTTCAGCCGCCTAAGAAGGATACAAAGGGGTCTTCTAAGCAACCCCAGAAGACCCAAAAGAAGAAGGAGGGAGGATCGGGCGGTAAAGCCAAAAAGAAGGTTCGTTTTTCTTTTCATTTATTCGTATCTTAAAACATTTTGCATGAATCTTTTACTGATGAAAATGTATCTCCTTGATAAACCATGGAAGTAGAAAAACCTGATTTAATGAGACTGAAATAATGTTTCAATGCGTAGCTTTAGGTCTAACTTCAATGGATGAGTATTAACACCTTCAATTTGTTATTACAGAAGTGGTCCAAAGGAAAAGTACGTGACAAATTAAATAACCAAGTCCTCTTTGACAAAGTCACATACGACAAATTGATTCTGGAAGTGCCACAATACAAACTGGTCACACCATCCATTGTCAGCGAACGACTAAAAATCCGCGGATCGCTTGCCAGAAGAGCGTTGATTGAATTGCAACAGAAAGGACTCATCAAACAAGTCGTGCAACACCATGCGCAACTGATTTACACTCGAACAACCAAGGGCGATGACCCTGCTACGTAAATTGTTTCTACGCAATGTATAAATCTGTTTTAAAAAAAATTGCATAAACCTAACTACTAAATTGCCAATTTTATAATTCATAAATGTTCTTACCCCTTATTACCATTGCCTAAATATAGAACTACACCTAACGTTTGCATTTCTGCACCATTCGCGAGAGTACTACTACTGCATTAAAGGAACTATTGCAGAAACCTGAATAGATATAAAATTAATTGCGTTAGTTAATTTTGTACAACATTCCGGATGAATGACAAGAAAAATGGGAATTCATACATCCTTTAAAATTCCAAAAAAAGAAGGTCCTTTAGACTGATGAAATGAATCACACTCTGTTCTATGTCAAGAAACTTTGGGAACTTGAAATAATATACTATATTACGAGCCTATACAGGATGGTCCGTTTAAATAAGAAAACCTAAATATCTCTTCAGGTTATTTGTTGCGTAATGTGCATGGTGTCAATGGACCAAATATTTGGCACGAATATTTTTTTTCGGAGTTGTCAAGGTCATCGGTGTTTTTTGGTACATAACTACATTTTTCTTTATTGCATCGTATAATATCAGCACAAGCTCTAACTTAATGTTACACGATAGTATACTGCATATTATTTCGACATTATAACCTTTTGACTGTTGCCGCGAACGTGTAAATACATGTGTGTACACGTATCGTCAACAATCAACTGGTTTGTGTTTCAGGTCCGACGTGACGTAAACGCATCCAATGGTGTTCAAGTGAAGTTTTACTTTCATATTTGAAAATAAAACGTAATTATTTTCATGTCTGCATTGTTCATGTATAATACATAGACTGCGGATCTTTATACATTTATGAAGAAATTGGTTGGACGAAATATAAAACAGTAAAAGATTTAAAAAATTAAAGAATGTTGTAATGTTACGCGATGAAATCAATTTTTATGTTATTCCTGCTAACCAAAATTATTGCAAAACATTTTTATTTTGCATAAAGATCCGCTGCCTAATAATAAATCAAAGTGAACGTACTTTTCTTTGAACTTATAAGTTCAATATATATTCACGTTCGTGGGTAACATTAGCGAAAATCTACAGAGCTTTAGATTTTATTATTGTTTAATTCATTTTCAGTGGGAGATCTCCCATGGGACATGCGATAGAAAGCGATTTATAATTTTCTACAAAAAATAAATTGTTTGATCAAAATCATGAGTAACAAAGGTATTATAAAAAAATATGTATTATCACAGTACACTGTGGAGAAGTTAAAACCGATTAAGGAAGCATTGAAAAAGAATATGCAACAGGCTGATTCGTTCTGGACTGTTGTAATAGGAGAGGTTTGTGCTGGCAAAAAGTTATTAGTATGGTATAAGAATATTAATATTTAAGAGTATATCATTTAGGAGAAAAATGAAATACACGTGGAAGAAGAAAGTACAGATGAAAGTGACGAAGATGATGACAACGGTTCATCTGCAATGCCTAGTTCTACTCAACATTCATCGACCCAATTTTATTTTACACAATTTGGCAATGACGTTGAGAGGGAAAATAGGCAAACAGCCGTTCAAAAATGTGATATCGTAGAATGTCTTTTTGAAAGTCTAGAACGTCCTAATGGAAAGCTGGATGTAACTTTATTAGAAGATTTAAATGATGAAGAATTTTTAGAGGTTGTTCGTGGCTTAGAGAAAAAATTAAGCATGGCAGGTACCTGTAACATTTGTTGCTCCTTGAATAATATGAGCACCGAAGATAGAATGAAATATACATCAGTTTTTTATACGGATTTACTATTACCAAAGGTTATTAATATATGTATTCATATGCTCCGTGACGGTTATTAATATTGCCATAACACAGTTAATTTAAATGTTGTAGATAATTGTTATGGAAGGACCTTCGAGAATGTTGTTGTCCGTTATCGTAGAAAGCGTACAAACATTTCCAGATGATATTCAGAAGTTCATTTTTGTTCCTCTGCTGAACATTGATTTAAAAGATACAACAATTGTCAATGTTATAGCAAATACTTTTGAATATCAACGTAGTCCTGTTTTGATTGCGTATGTATAAAAATTATTATATATGAGAACATCTAACGTCAAATATTCCTCTTATTAGGCGTTTCATTAATCTTAACAATGTTTGCAGGGAATATCTGTCGTATGCAAAAGAACTAAAACTATGGCATCTTCCTGTTTTACATAATTTCATGTCTGTCAGACTAGACGATTCAACAAAAGAGAAATTCATACAACTATTATCTGAAAAGGCACTTGATTTTTTTAAAGAGAAAAATTTTGGAAAGCTGGTATTGTTATTCATCAAAATAAACGTAAATTTTTCTGAACAGCAGATATTCTCGTTGCAGGAAATCGCTAATATAAATCAAACATTTTTCAAAAAACCTATACAAAACATGTTAAAAGGTCTCGTATAGGCTGTCACTGAACGGTAATTAATATGTGTAGAATTATATACAGGTTTCGTATACATCAAGCGGACCAGAATTCAATTTATTCCTCGTTAGCATGAACTAGTACGGACGAATACTATCGATACTTTTCGATAGTGAATATTATCGATATCTTTCGATAGTGAGTGCTATCGATATCTTTCGATAGTGATTACTATCGATACCTTTCGATAGTGAGTACTCTCGATAACCATACCAAGTCAAATATCGTTCATTTGACTGTCCCTTGGCTGTATAGGCAAGCGGGAAGTTTAAATCCACTGGATTTAATATTTTTATTTCGTGTCAATGTCTAAAAATCTATTTATTTTAACTTAGAATGTATATACTGTTTCTTAACATTGGTTTTCGAAGTATTTACGTTAATTTTACAAGATTAAAAAATTGAAAAAGCAGAAATATAATAAAATGATATCTGTGAAAATATATTTTAAGAATATTCATTACGGTGATATTACCAAAATGTTTATTACAAATATGTTAGAAATAAATTATCGTAACATACACTGAAAACATAGTACGTACAAACAATATGAATACATCCATGTATTTATACATGTATTTATAAATTTAACTCCACATATATACAATAACATATAATTTCAACATATATACAATATAATTGTGCTTATAATAACTTAAATATATTACAATACATATTGTGTAAAGTATATACGAGCATTCAACGAGCATTGCCGAAGTTTAGCGATCCTTACCGAATGGACCTTTAAATTGGTTGTATGGGTTGTCTCTCTCTCTAAGAAGTCGTTTTCTATCTATCCTCTTGTTGTATCCCTACTCTTTGACCAAGTATAGTAAAGAATGTTTTAAATGTTCAGCGTCATGTAACATTTACTGTCGGATGGACCGATTGTGTTTGTGAGCTGAAACATCGCTGGTATATTCAGATAAGAACATGAAAGACAGATCTAATGGCCAAGTTGCTATTAGAAAAGTATCGTAGTTTATATCGTGTCATTAATTGTATATGATGATGCTGGGATGTCAAATGATATATAACCTCTTCTTCGAGTGAGAAGGAATGAAAAAGCGAAAAGATATAATAATGTAAACATGACGGAGGAACTTTCTGGTGTAACGATAGTCATATTTATCGCGGCTGGTGTATTAACAATGTTATTGCTATTTATTTTTGCGAAACGTCAAATTATGAGATTCGCTTTACGATCACGTCGTGGCCCTCATATTCCGATCGGACACGATACAAGGAAGGTATGAACAATTACTAGACAGCGGATTTTATGCATTTATGACAAAAATGAGTAGGTGTAATTTGATACAGTAAAAACATTCAAAGAATTGAAAAATACAGTTATATTATTTTCTCAACCTAGTAAACATATTAAAAGATCCGCTGTCTAACGATTACAGATGCTTCTAATGTTATTGTCAAAAGGATGACGTCCGTTTAATTGTTTAGTCTCTAAAGAAGGAAATTGAAAGGCGAATAGAAGTAATACCAAGAATTCAGTATGAACCGCAACTTATTAGTGATCCACGATTTATCGTGACTCCTCGTGCACAAGTTCCACCGCATTATTATAGACTGAAAGCGGTAGACGATATCAGAGCTTTGGGTAACTATATTTTCATGTTCCTTGCGATAAATCGGTAATTAGAGGATAATTCGAAGGATATGTGATTTTTCCTGTATCGTTTACTATAGAAGCTGAAATTACAAAGTATGATAATTGTCTCAAGAGGCATCCGTCTGAAAATTTAAGAGCTTATCTGCTCTCTACGTTAGCTACTCCATTGAATGGAAGTGGGCAAAGATTAATTCATCAATTTTGCGACTTGTACGAACACGCTAGACACGATCCAACCGAATTCGGAGATGAAGAGTATCAAGTGTACACTCGATTGTTTCTTAAATTAATGGATGCGTAAGTACCATGGTTCTAAAGCAGCAAGAAAACTAAAACTTATCAAACATGCTTACATATAACGAGGCACATAGGAGTCTAAATTCGATTGTTTTTTTAGAGCCCGTTTATTAAAATCCTATCCAAGTAGTAGAAAATCTAGTCCAAGTCGTACACCTATAAAAAAGAATGTTGAGACCAAACGAAACATATTGGAACCTAGGATGAAATTACCAGAAGATCATACATTGACCGGATCAAGGCCAAACACTCTGACAGTTATAGCTTTGGACAATAGCGAAACATCTGTTTAGTATTGTCAAAAACGTTCACGTACAAAATGCGCGATCGTTTACATTCTGTTCCATTGCATTCCACAAACTTTCGTCGCACACAATTCCTATTTACACCTCGGTTTTAATTGATAAATATTTAGTCCACACGTCCTTGTAATGCGGATTATGTCTCAAACATATTAACGAACGATGAAAAGCCAATCTGTAAACATTAGAAATAATACTCGTCCTCATGTGGTTTAACCATTCCATAATCTGAAATGTGTAACGCATAATAAAATATTTGTCAGTTTTTATAATGTAACATATTCTTCCTCGGAGAACAAAAAAAGAAAAGAAAAGAAGGACAATACCTGTGGCATCGCACATTTCCAGTCTTGTCTATCGGAAAGAATTGTGAGAGCTCTAGCAAATGTTTCGATCCGAACATTTGCTGACGTCACCGATAAATTTTGTTTCATTAAAGTACGGTCGATACCGGACAAACTGATGATAGAAATAAATAAAACGCTGTAGTAGAATTCGATTTTCCTATTGTCATGTTGCATCGAATCCAACAACAGTACCTGAATTTTTACCATGAACTCTAGTATCCATTTTATAATGGTCTTAACAAAATGCATTTCAACATATACTTTTTGAACAGTTTCAAGAAAGAACACTTGTATACTAGAAGAAACGGAATAAAATAAACTTTTTCGGGGAACATTAAAGTAATTCCAACGCTTAATGTTATTTCGTGTTGTGCTTACCTAGGCATAGACATAGCTTCATCGATCAGTTCATTGAACAACGCCAACGAAGTCTCGGAACATTTCTTTATAGCCAGTTCGGCTCTGATTGTAATTGCATTTTTTAATTTATCAAGTGTTACCTCGGGCCACGCTCTAGGAGATGTCATCGTTTCTATGTATTTCGCTGACAATTCTAAAGTTGCTGTAACGTAAGACTCGAAACGTTTACACGTTAAGTCGATTTTATCGAAATAATTTTCCAGCAAAGTGGACAAGAGCGTTAAATTTCCGTCGTAAGCTTGCTGGTTTTTTAAAGTTTCAGCATACGAAGACATAATAGTGTCAAACAAGCTTTTAAAACGTTCGTTACCGAACGTCATCTTCTCCAGTACGTATTCTAATGTGGTTGTTAGAAATGGTTTCATGTTGTTCGGTTGTATAGCTTGACACAAATCATCGAGGTTCTGATATACTGCGGTGTATTCGCTGTTTCTCAAATTGAAATCAGGGTCGGCGTCAGTTTCGGATTGATACGTCGACAGATACTTTTCCATGAAAGATTTCGCGGACAAAGATACCTTTGCATGACGACATGCGATGGCAAGGGTATATTTCTTAGCTTCAGGCGATAGATTGATCGTATCTTCGAGGAAATTCCAATTAACGTTGGGTAACGGTTTCGTGTACCTATGAGCAAATATTCTCAAGCATTCGGTAATAATACGGTGATTATTGGGTTCAGATTTGTCGGATCGTCTCAAATATTCACCGACCCCTCTTATAACGCTTTTCTCTGGCAGATACTTGAAATTCTGTGGCTCGCCGTAAGGCCAATTATAAATTCCAGATCGTAAGCTCTCCACTTCTTCGTTCACGAAAGAAATTAGGAGATTTCCAGCACTAGACAAGGCTAATTTATTAATATGTCGAAGCATTTCTGTCCAACAGCTAGCGGGTACATACTGAAACGAAGTGTCCGGTTTCTCGGTTGAGTCATCAGGCACCACGAGATGAGATCGAAAGTTTGCCGGTAACGTTTCCAGAGGAATACGCTCTAGACGAAACGAAGCTAGAGCTTTGAGAGCAGACTCGATGAGTCTCGGGTTATTGGATGTCGCGTACGTCCATAGATTCGACACTATATCGAAGACCAGTTGATCGTACGCTTCAACGCCCAGAGTCGACGGGTACGAAGCAACATCGCCGAACAATTCGCAGAGACTTTCCAAAACAACAGTGCGTTTTTCCTTCTCCATTTTCGGCGCCAACGCCCTCCACGTCGAAGAAATATCTATCACGGAAGCTTTGCAAAGCGCAGATATACTTTTGAGAGTAAGCGCGCTCGCGGTTCCGCCATTCGTGTCCGTCGAACGATTCAATATCTCCGATAACAAAGGTACCAACGTTTCCCCATGCTCAGGATGATTTTCGCAAACGAATCTCATGGCTCTTGCGCAAGTCGCATCCGAATACCAGGAGTGATCGGCTTTCATTAGACGAATTATCGCAGCTGAAACAAATCTATAGCACATCGGCTGCTCTTTCAGTGTCTTCAAATACAATTCAATGGCGAAGCATCTCAACTGCTTGTCACCGTGTAGCAACGTGTCCAACGTATGGGTGATAATCGGCACGTTTTCTTTGGTAGTTGCCAACTCAGGTACAACCAGCAACAAATACTTTAATTCTCTGCTGTTTTTCGACTTGGTTAATTTATGTAATACTAGAGACAGTAGATGCGATTCAAAGCTTTTCACTTCTTTACAGACATCGACCAGCACGTTGCAGCTTAGCTCGGCAACCGTCGGATCATTTGTTTCTATAAAGAGGCCAGACAATAATAGTTTACACTTGTTTTTTAAATCGATCGGTACTTGCGACATATGTTTCAACCACTGTAAAATATCGTTCGATTTCGAGATGTTTAGGCAACGTGTGATCTCCGCGTAGAACTGAAGACACGGGTCAAAGTTTGTAAACTCTTCAAAGATTTTGCTCGTAACCGTAGTACTATCGTACGCAGGACGCCGTTGAACGAACATTTCTCTCAGTAAATTTGTTGCCATATCCAATGCGTCCGAACATAATAACGACGGGTAAGCCATCCATTTTAAGATCGCCGCTGTTACGGTATTCAAAAGTAAGTCGCTGCACGACATTCGCTTTGTTATCATCGCACCTACAACATCATTTAGTTAAATGAAAACTGGAAGAACGAACATTGATCTGCTTTTGACAATATAAAGTGCTTACATATTCGTAACGTGCTATGTAAATAAATAGCAGGACATATAATTATTATTTCTGCCATTAATGCTAACATCAAATCTCCAATGTGGGTATCGCATTGATCTATAATCACGAGTAACGTGTCAAAATTTAATGTTGGATCTGACCCGTGTTTCAACAGTTGTAGAGATAAAGACGCTAGCACGGGCGCAATCGCCGTACAGAAATCTTTATTTTTCTCTCGAGATGCTTTCTCTGCAACTTCTAAAATTCTATAATTCGTATTGATACAAGAATAAGTCTCGGCAGTGTACAGCCAAAGCGACACTTCTGTCTGCAAACATAGGCCATGCTCCGATTTAATCAACAATTGCCAAGTACGTTGAGCACAGCAGTCCAATGGATTTGTAAAAGGATTACACAAAATATATAGAAAAACAGGGCGTAACATTTCTATGCTGTTTTCTCTGATTCTGAAATACTTGGACTGTTAGTATCAGTACAAATGTATATCGAACGAACAAATGTTGTTCTACGTACTGTGAATCTTGATGATTCATAATGCCAGCCATCTCGTTCAACACACATTGCCAACTGTATTTATCTTGATTCAATATCATTATGAAGGGGTGTTGAGGCGCGTGAAGTGTGAATGGATATATAGCGTCGTCCTCCTTGTTGACTTTCAGATATATGGTCAATAAATGCCCGATAGCTGTAGCAGCAACTGTGTAATTTCTATAGCATAAGATAGACTTGATGAAACCTGTAACGTGTAGGAAGAGCTACTCGAACGATTAGATTAAATAGTTTAAATGTACTTGATAGAAGAAAGGCTGGACACAAAAGTGGACAGTGCATCGCCAATATTCCACAGTCCATTTTCAACTAGCGCTACAAGGGCTTGACAAGCAGATATGCTGACGGTCACATTCGCACTGTCTCGTTTTGCCGACAGTGACTTGAATTCGGGTATCTGTCAGAAACGAAAACATTAAAAAAAGCTTAGATCGTCGAAACGTTGTTGCGGCTAGGCTACCACGAAAAATTAGTTTACTTGTGAGATATTATCGTCAGCATTCTCGTGTCTCTTCTTCTTGATTGAATCGAACAGTTTCGATATTGCCTGCAAGGAGAAACACTTTAGAAGAAGCGACACGGGACAAAATAATACGGTTATTTCAGGAAAGGCGCATAACTCACGTGCGATATTAAAACAGGATTTGCCGATTGTAATTTGTATTCTATTTCGTCCATTTCACATAAAATATATTCTTATATCGGATAATTCTGTGTACGGAATTCTATGAGCATTTCTTAAAAATAATGCGGAAACAAGTTCATTCTTTGTCGTCGTAGAAACAAAGTTATCGGTGTTCGATGCTTGGACGAAAACAAGCGTTTTAGGTTATAACACCTAACCTAGAATTACAATCAATATCTAAAAACGTTTCCTTCGACGTTCGATTTTTTGTCAGTCTTAAAAGGTCGCAAAATTGCGACGATTATTCGCAATAATTACAACTTTGATTTGAAAAGTTGCACAGTTTCGAGGGACTTCTGCCAAAATGGGGTACGAGATAGGTAAGTACACATAGCTTATAGCGCGATTGTCGCGCGGTTAATGATTTGAACCATTTGTTTTTCGCACCACGAGAGATTCCGCGAAATGCGCGGGAAATTCAACGCGCGCGCGCGACACGCTCGACGAGAAGCTCAACGAACAGACTGCAACGAGATTCTAGGAGATATCGTTTAGTGAGATTTTTCAATGTATTTATTCGTATGGACAAGTTGGAGCATAGTGCACAATATATTTAATATATAGTAGTCTGAGGAAGGGGATCAGAATACATTCTGGAGCTTGAACACAATATCTTACAATTTAACGACAAGATGCCTGCATTTCTGTACTTGCTTTCTGTACGTAATGTTACTCGTATATTCATATATTCGAAGTGTATAATATATAAAGCGCAACGACTCGCTATTTTTATCATTCTAAAAAAAGGAGACGAGAATACGGGTCCTTGTTTATTAGGTTTGCGTTACGTTACGTTACGTTACGTTACATTTCAGTCCATCTTATGTTGTCGCTTGCTTTCTTTCTTCGATCAAGAATTTTCGCAATGGATTATGCAACATTGTGGCAAATACGCAGTACTCGCTAAAGTATATCCTTAGTTGGAAGTTGTCTCCAATTGCTAATTACATCCGTTTGGTTCGCGTAGTTTCGTAGGGTTCAAATTCTCATTCGATGGAAAAATTGGAGTACAAAGTGGAACGCAGTACACGGGATATACATGGGGCACAGGACACAAGGACACAGGACAGTGATATATCGAGGAGCGAAAGAATGATCGCGTGATCGCGCGCGGTTTCGAAAACAAAACAATGAAGCCTTTCATGATGAATATAGTCTGGGATCGTGTTGGTCTGCGAGAGAAGAAGTTCTGCCCTCGGGAGTTGCGAGAATTTGCGAGAATTTGCGAGTTTGCTAGTTTGCGAAATGGAATGGAACGGAACGTTCTGATATTTGACGATTGGAGACAGCTCCTTTCCTTCGCGTAATCTGCGATTAACGATCTACATTAAATTTTGTTTAAAAGCAAATACACTTTACAGCCTATACAATCCGTACAAGTTCGTTTATCATTTTCTTTTCCCTTTTTCACTTTTTCCTATTTTTCTCATTTTCCAAATTTTCGCTGCTCACTCTTTCTACAGGAGTTTACGTTTTCGGAGAGTCCAGGGCAGGTCCAGGTACTTAGGCTATCTGCATATTTTCACAAAAAAATTTCTCACGGTCGTCCGTAATCTCCCGTTTCCTCTCTTCCCTCCATGTTTCGTTTGTTTTATAAAAATCACAGCACAGCACCAGCATTTTACTTTAAAGCCTGCCCGTATCTCCTTCGGACGCCTCATTAAAACTGAGACGAGAATGTTTCACCGCGTTTCTGTGCACTTTGCTACGTATAGAAACGAATCGTTGTTGTTACTCGAATTAAAAAAAAATACAGATAGAAACAAAAATAACCACGCCTTGCTCTTTCTTGTTTTATTTGGCATTTGCGATAGTATGCACGGCATGATAAAACTATTTTCGGATTCTCGGCAACGCGTTTTACCAATCGTTCAAATTGTACAACGCATTCATCTCTCGTCGATATAATAATAAAATAATGTAACCAATAATTATTAATGAATAATCGTAATAAAAGATACAAGGATAATAATTGATACTGAACTAACGTTAGGTAACCGCCAGGATACTATGCGAGTGTACCGTGACGGCATTAATTATATACCTAATAGGTTTTCTTCCTTTTCTCATTAATTAGTCTTAGTCTTCGTTTTGTCTGGCCGTTCATCCCCTCACTCTTCCCCCCTCTCTCTCTCTCTCTCTCTGCCACACGCACGCACACAACACGCACCAATACACACACACACACAGACACGCGCGCGCACTCTCCTTTCCTCCCTCTTTCCCTCTCTCTTACACCCTTTTACTCTCGATCACTTTTTTGCACGCATTTACACTACCCTCTCTCATCCTCGCACTGTCTCTCGATCTCGATCTTGATCCGATTCTCGATCTCTTTCGTTCAGGTGTCATCCTCTCTACGTTGTTCGCGTATCGCTAACTACCGTTATTTTTTTTAGTAAACAAATAGCGTTCTAGCGTATTCAATGTACAATCGCATACTGTCGCATTATCATTATTTAGAATCCCGATTTTTCTGCTATACTGTCCTACGAGACGAGTATCTTATAATTTTTCTTTTTTTCTCCCATTTTTTTTGTTTTGATATCTTTACCGATACAGTACATCGATAGGCAATCAAATCGTCTGAAAGAATCGTATCGTCGTCCAAGAGTTACACAATTTTTTTCTACAAAAATGTCGAGTTTGCGTATCCGCAAATTTCTTTTTTACAATAAAATACAACGATCTATAATGTAGGTAATGTCAATGTTATACACAACATCCTCGTTAAAACATTCGTACGCGGTATACACAAAAACACGCACGCAACACGCAATATGCAATATGCAATACGCAACACGCAACACGCAACATACAACGCGCAGCCACGCACGTACGCGTGTTTCTCTCGGTGATTTCGCGGGGCATCGGTTTCCATTCGCACACGCTTTATTCGAAAATTTCTACGTACGATAAAAATGTTGCTTCGACTCGGACTGTCCGACTGCGAACAAGTTCGAGGGCGAAAGCGGGGTTTCGCGTCGCAGAGAAATGAAATCGGTTCGCGGCGCGCGGTCCAGGAGGTTCGCCTCGTGCTATTAGCTATCCGCTATCGCTGCGTACACAACGAAGAGTCGCACAGGCATCGAGGAGATCGGTGCCCGAGACAAGATCAACGCATTTTCTTCTTTACATCGTTTTCGTGTTCGTTCGCATGATCGCACATTCTCCTGCTGGAAACTGCTGGAAACGTTCCTGATATTTCAAAGACGTTCACCAACCAACCGACTATCCACGATGTCACTTGCTCACTCCTTGTTCGAGTTTTATTCGATCCTTTTCTCGGCTTCATTGTCGCATCGAGCAACTCATTGCTATCGTCGCTACCTTCGTTTTCGAATCGCTGCCTTTCGTAGACTGTCTCGTCGCACTTGCAAAATGCTGACAATTTCGCGGACATGTCACCCATTCGTTCACATTCTTCCCAACCAATTATCGGAACCGTGTTCCTTCAGTTTCGGATCGAATACTATTCCAGATATTTTCTTTATAATACGAACGAATAGGTACACGTACGTGTACACTCTAATCGGATTTTAAGTACATATTTTGGTGTCGCTTCGCGGTCTCGCCGAGACAACGTTTCGAGCGACGTCGTCACGTCGAAATGCAATTCTACGCTTTGAACTTGTTTATTCTGTCTTGGCGATCGATTCGTATTCGAAAAGTAGAGGCGAGTCTTGAACGATACTCAAACCGATATGCTTACCCAAAATGAAATGCAAATAATCGCTCGCCGACTCTGTTAGCCTCTCGATGCGACTCTACTCGTTTTCCTCTGTGATTCTCTCTTTCTCTCTCTCACCTCACCCTCTTTCTCAGGGAGTTTCTCTCTCGTAATAGAAGATTGGGAAGCTCGCAGCGACGTCGCAGAGGTGCGATTGTTTAGACAAGAGAGGGAGACGGAGACGGTGAAGGTGGTGAAGGTGGCGATGACGAAGGCTAAAGGCCGGTACACAGCGATGGTAGGTTGAACGATGATAGTGCGACACTCCGGTGAACGCCGACGGAGAGAGCTGGTACACACCGAGGGCAGATGGAATAGATAGATGATGGCCAGGCCAGCGAATCTCGTCGAGAGCATTATCGAAGAAGAAGTAGCAGGCTCGAATTAGCGGTACTCTCGAAGGGTGCCATATCCTAGGGTTGCCTGCCGGCGGTGGCAGAGTGCGGATGTCCCGCAGCGGTCGCTCCGCTGACCGGTGGAGGATGATGAGACGTGTGGTGAGTTTGTGCGGAGGTGGGTCCGGTTGTTCCGGCAGCTAGTACGGGACCGGGGGCCGCGGGTCACTTGGGCGGGAATGGCGAGATCACCGATGCGGCTACCGCGGCGGCCTGCTGACTCGCCAGCATTGCCGCTGTAACACACACAGATAGACACCGTCCTATTAATGCTTTGTAGCTTATAGCTCGTCATTGCCTCGTCGCTGCCTCCTCTCGCGATTTCGACTTCGATTTCGATTCCGTGGACGATAGGGCGGGATCGCGTATTTGTCTATTCGTTTTTTTTTTTTCGAGTTTCATTTCTCATTTCTCGTTCTTCGTTTGCCGCTTCTCGATCGAGACCCTCGCTATCAAACTCCGACGAACGTTCTTCACGTTCGTCGCGAGTTTTTCTCAGCGTTTCGGCGCCACTCCAGCCCAAGTATCGCGCAGGAACGAACGAGTTATTTCGGAAGAAAAGTCGAAGCAAAACTTCAGGAATCTCGAGAGTTAGGAATCAGAAGAAGCTGAAAGGAAGGCTAAGGGCGACGGGCGAAGGACGATAGGCGATGGGAGAGAGAAATAAAGAGGGGACCGGGAGAGAAAAGAAGGAACGAGAAATGTTTTAAAGAAAAAGAAAAAAAAAGAGTCGCGGAGTTTGTAGAGCTAACCAGACGGTACGTTCCCATTTACGAGATGCGCGATTTCGTTCGGAAAAGTTTCCGCAAACGCGTTGATCTTGTCCTCTAGCAAGAGAGATCTTCGGTGGAAGACTATTGAAAAAGTTCGCGCGGATGAGGGAGGATGTATCGTCGTGTAAGGCTATTTTTCGTCCACTACCCTAACCCTTGTTGTTCCCTATCGATGCGCAACACGTAGGAATTCATTACAAGTCGAATCGTTCTCGTCGTCTTCCGAACTCGGAAACGAGCACGACGATTACAATTTATCACAGTCTGAACTATAAATCTAATTATGCGTTCTACGAGTCCCGACTCACTGGACGAGACGCGACTCGCACGTCCCTACGCTTTTCACCGTCGCGTAGTCGTATCCTAACGTTATTCCGAAAAAGTAACCAGTTAGTGGTCGGGCGACGAATCGTCTAACCGCGTATATTTACACACCGTATGTACTCATATTTATTTACCTCTTACTCGTTATTTAGTTCCGAGTGTATTGTTAAAAAAATCTCGCTTGCACATCGCTGGCGTAGCTAGCGCAATTTCGTGCTCGCCGTTGTCGTAAATACGATTGCGACTATATACATATTTCCTATCGTAGTCGAAGACGTTGAATCGTCGTTCTCGCGAGACACGTTCAGGATCGCGAGTACACGTTTACACGAGTTTACTGGTTTACGCGTACACGTGGAATTTGCGCCCCCACCGGGAATGACGAATACAACAAAATCAACGGTTAAAACAGAAGAGTGCCTTTCTCGGTATAGAGCTGAAGAAGTCGCAACTCATTCGTCGGTGTCATCGATGCGGAACAGAGATACTTTATATCGTATGCACCAATATGGTGTACGTACGTTTGAACGAGCAAGCGTCGACGATACATACGAGGTCGCTGCGTTCTTTCGCGGTCTCGATCGCTGCACGAATTTCTTGCGGTACCGTTCAAATGCTTAATCCTTGGAATCGCGTGACAACAGATCCGGAGAAAACTGCTCCTCTACGGCGACGACTCGTGCGCGTTCCTCGAACTTTCCCGAAGACGAATACGACGGTTCGGTGTGTGGCGGGATAATTAAATTGAGGTTCGGGCGCCAGAGTCGAGGGCCGAGGCCGAAAACGGCTGCGACAGCGAGGACGACGGATCCGAAGGCGGAGATGGAGACGGAGGCGCAAATATACATGTATCATCGTCGATACGAGATACGAGAGTTTTGTATGTTTTAAATCGATCCGCGAAGCGTCGGCGATATCTCGGGAATATTTGTCGCGCATCGAGACTTTTACTGTCAGGGTCTGACGAGAGGCTTACCTCCGTAGGGGGCGGGGTATTGTCCAGTTAGAAGGGGATAGCCTAAGCCCACGTGCGTGTGATGATGCGTATGTACGTGTCGCTGAGGCGGGGGTGACCTATTGTCTTTCGGCAATGTCCCGGTCCCGGCATCGACGGCCGATTGCTGTTGAGGTTGCTGGCCTCCTGGTTGATTTTGTTGTTTGGCGGTTGGTTGCTGTCCCTGAGGCTGCGGTGGTCCGGGCCCGGCACCTCCGGCCACACCCGCCACCGAACTCGGCGGTCCACTCGGTGGCCTCGAGGGTGTCGGCCCTGCCGACGACGGACTCGCCGAGGCCGCGGACGTTTTCGGAGTCGGAGACTTGAGCGCGCGCTCCTGCAGCTCGTGTATCTTGTGCGCCGAGTAATACTGATTTGCGTGGTGTTGGAGCAGGTCCAACGCTTTTCCGCCTGGCGGTCTGCTCAGATCTTCTGGCGCGTGATACCTCGGCAGCTGGTGGAGATACGGATTACCGGAATATGGTCCCGGCACGAGCATAGGAGTCAGGCCACGATACACCGGATGACCCGGGTCGAACGGTAACGCGCCATAATGTTGTGGCTGCATGTAACTCGGATGAATGTACGCGTACTGAGACGTCGGAGGTGGAGGGCCTTGCGTCTCCATCGTAGGCTTGACACCCTCTTGCTTGCTTTTCGAGTCCTCGCTCTTCCCCAAATCCTGCGGTTTCTCCTGTTTCGGTTGATGCTTCGGGCTTGGCGGAGGCGGTTTCGCTTGCTGGCTCTGCTTGCTCGTCTCCTCCTTTCGCCTCTGGTCGCCCGGATAAAGGTAATACCTTCGATCATCCTGCATCGGACCGGGCGGTGGCGGTGGGGGACCTGCTCTTTGACTCTGAGACCCATGATATACGTGATACGGGCTCATCTGACTCTTCATCTCAATACTCTCCTTCAGTATCTGATGATTCTCGTGCTGTTTGTCCTTCAAACTCGGCTGCTGTGGCTGTGGCTCCTGTTTGATTTTCGCCTTTTGTTCGTGAAATTCTTGTTCCTGCTGCTGCTGTTGTTGCTGCTGCTGCTGCTGCTGTTGTTGTTGCTGCTGCTGCTGTTGCTGCTGCTGCTGCTGCTGCTGCTGCGACACCGACTGCGGCGGTTGGTACGGATAACCAGGCGGCATATAACCGCCGTAACCGCCGTAATAATGCGGCTGCTGTTGCGGTTGTGGAACCGACTGACTCAACTCCTTCTTCTCCTTTTCCGCCACTACGCTCTGCAAACTGGCCATCGTTGGCATTTGCGGTATGTTCAGCGGCTTCATCTCTTGCTTCGGAACAAGATCGGTTGGCTTCTGATCGATCGGTTTACTCTCTTGAACGCTCGGCACTAGATAAGGCGGTTGTCCGTAATACGGATACATGCTAAAGTGCGCCGGCAGGTGAGCAGCCGCGGAGGCTTTACCGTCCTTTTCTTGAGTTTGCTTACACTTGTCGGTCGGCTCCGCCTCGAGAACGGGCGCCGCGTCGTCGGAGATGTCAGAGTAGGCCGGACTCTGAACGTCGTCCCTCGACGAATCGACGATCGGCGCTTCCAACGGCGACGGATGAGGACTGCCTCCGGGCGACTTTCTCGACTTCTTCTTGTAACTCGGAGGTTTCGCTGCCCGCGGATCTTTGCTCTTGTCCTGCTCGGGCATCAGAGCTGCGGTCGGTTTCACTTTGAACTGCGGCATTTTCGCGTGCAACGAGACACTCTGGTACGACTGCAAATGCGACTGCACCGTCTGTCCCGGATGCCCCGTCTGCGGAGGACCAGACGCTACCACCGACGCCGCTTGTTGCGACACCTGAGCGGCCAAACCCTGGAGACCCGGATGTTGACTCGCGATGCTCTGCAAACCGGTCGGCTGGGACTGTTGCTGTTGCTGCATCCCGGCCTGTTGTTGCACCATGTGAGCTTGCGTCGGCTGTCCAAGCTGCGCCGACAGTGAGTGCTGCACGGATAATTGGTGCGCGGACGTCAACTGTTGCTGTTGTTGTTGCTGCTGCTGTTGCTGCACGGCCGATTGCAATTGTTGCGACTGCTGACTCGATTGCAGTTGCTGTGACGCCGCCGTCGCCTGGCCGGTTTGAAGCGATTGCTGAGTCTGCTGCAGCAGAGAACTCTGCTGTTGATGTTGCGACATTTGGGACGGCTGAGGCGGTTGCGGAATATTCAACTGCGGAGGGATATTGTTCGCGCTCGGATGAGGCGATGGTATCGGCCTGGGCGATTGACTGGCGCGAGGACTAGGACTCTGCGGCGAACTCGAACTACCCAACGACGATTGATTCTGCTGCGCCTGCTGTTGCTGCTGCTGCTGCTGCTGTTGTTGTTGTTGCTGTTGTTGCACGGACTGTTGCCTCGCGGAGCTCGGTATCGTCGGTGGCGGAGCGGGCAAATCGTCCTGACCAAATCTGAGCACGCCTGGTTTCACGATGCTCTTATCTTGACTGTGTACCGTCGTCGCGGTCGTGTCTATACTGGGCGACGCGACCCGCGGCGGTGGAGGAGGCGTTTCCGGTGGCAAACTGGAGCTTGGAGGACTGGACGGCCTCAACGGCGTGCCATCCGGTTTGTCGGCCGGGGATTTGACCGGTGTGGCTGGGCTAGGCGCCTCGATATTGCTCTCATCGTTCTCCGACATGCTCGTGATGCCCTCCTTGGTATCGTCATCATCCGCCGAGCCGTGCGCGTGGCTCTGGTGATACTTCAGTCCGTTGATGTGTTTGTACTTTTTGTTGCAGTTCGGTTCCGGGCATTCGAGCAACACGGGGCTCGCTGGAGGGGAGCCGCTGGGAGGCGTCGGCGGCGGAGCCCGTCTCTTGTTGTTCTTGTCCTCTTCTTCCGGCCCCCGCGATTTCCGCTTGGCCGCGGGGTCCGGTCGCGGTGGAACGAAAGCCGCCGGACTTGGGCTGGCCGCCGGCGAGCCCTGGGCGCCACGACGCCCTTTTCCGCCGCCGTTTCGCAACTTGCTGTGCACCGAACTCCGTGTCTCCGTGAAGTTGCTCAAGTCGTTGCCCGGTGTCGCGTTCGCTGCGGCCCTTCCGCGCTTTCCGCGACCCTTCGGCGTCCGAGCGTCGAGATCGCTGGTTGGCGAGTCGCAGAATCTCGGCGGTGCCCAATCGTGACGAGTGCAGTCCAACAGCGTGCCCACATACGTTTTCCCTCGCCACGTCACGTTCACCACCAGCACACCTGCAATCGAATAAGCGCGTTTAAAGTAGGAGCCGTGTACGGTTCGGTCGGATAACTGCAGCAAACTTACCCCCTTCGGTCTCATGCCAGACGATACCCTCGAGAGTAACCGATGTACCAGGTTCGCAGGGTCCTAAACATTCTGGCTCGGTAATGGTCCCCACGCTGGTCCCGACGCACACGTCGGACATGTCCTGCAACGTCGCGCGCATTATTTATCATTCGATCTGTGCAAGATCGAGACGCGATCGTGATCGACGATCGACGATCAACGATCTACGGCTGCGCTGTTTTTCGAATTGGGTCGGGTACGCGTTCCTCTGTGCTACGTGCTAATCGGTTACTACTTGCGCAAACAATCCTACACCGCACATTTTCATCGCGACAACGATGATTTACACGGTCCGTCGGATTATGATTACACGGTATACGTCGACGAAGCACGATGCTATAGCCGAGCGATCGATTGTACAGTTCGTTAACGGTTGTGGGAAAACGGAGATGAAGTAAGGAACGAGTCGATAACTTCGGACTCGATTCCGGCAGGGGTAGATACGTTTCGTTGATCTCGATCGATGGCGACGACGAGCCGACTCGTCGCGAACCAATACCACCCCCCTAGAAAGTTTACGCGTCGTACCCGTGTCCCTCTCAACCCCTCAGCTCAGGACATCCCGTCCTATGTCGATCCAACTACTCTATATCCCCTACGTACCCTAAGTAATACCCTACACGAGCCATTACCCCTTCCATAGTATCTCGTACAGTGCCGGACAAAATTATAGGACATTTTAGGTATTTGTATATTTCATATAACACAATAGGATATATGTACATATTATACGTACTGTATATTAGATATCTCCTTCAAAGTATTCATATAGAATTGCAAGTTTGTATCTTGTACACGAAAGAAATTAGAGAAAATAATGTAGACACGTATTGATTTTAGTCGGACAAAATGACTAATGTCGGAAAATGAAATATTTTGTTGAATTCCAAATTAATATTTAGTAAAACCACCTTTTCGCTGTATAACTTCTACTAAGCGATTAGGAATCGACTTAAACAATTTTTTAATACGTTTTTGTCTTAAAAGACTCCAATTTGTAACAATACTTTGTTTTAAGTACGTTACATCTTTGTATTGTTTTCCATTCTCATAAACGTTTCTTGAAACTTCTGCCCATATATTTTCAATAATATTAACGTCGGGTGAACTCGTGGCATGTCACATTTTTAGAACTAAAATAAGTTTTAACACATCTTGCGGTATGTATTGCAGCATTATTCTGTTGAAAAATAAACGTACCGCCTGCGATACGAGTCGCGTGCTTATTTAACCGATCGTCTATTAATTCAAGATATTTTGTGCTGTTTACACGGCCTGATAAAAAATTTATGTCAGTTCTTCCCTGATATCCAATACCGGCCCACACCATGACACTTCCGCCACCCATTTGTCGACGGCTCAAATATTGTACTTCTTTCCTTAGATCGTGGAAATAGCAGTTCCAGCCATCAAAACCGTCCAAATTAAATTTCTTTTCATCATTAAATATCACATTTCTCCACTTCTTTTTCTACAAAACATGATCTCGAGCAAACTTGAAACGAGCTTTTTTTATTTTGCTCGCTTAGGGGAGGTTTTCTTTTTAGTTTTTTTCATTTAATTTATTTACTGCTTTGGAGAATACGTCGCACAGTTCTTACGTTAGCTGAAACACCTGCTTCTTCAGCGATTTCTGTTGCAGTTCCCTCATGATTAGCAGCTGAGCGTAATGTGGTCCGTCTGTCGTGTATTGTTGTAGCACCAGGAGGTTTGCGTTTACCATTCTTTGTTTCGTAGATTTTCGATTTTCTTAAGAAGTTAGCCACAACGGAAGAGCTCCTATTCACTAACTTCGCAATTTTCGCGATAGTTAGTTTTTGTGCCCGCAAGAACAAAATTTGGTCGGTTTCTCTTTTGTTTAATTTTACTCCTCGCTTCATTTTAACTTTAATGGTACAAATGTTGTAGATAACTGAAAAATTTGAACGTCTGCTTCTAGTCGCTGCTGATAGATAACTGCCAGAGTACATAATAACAGAAAATATTACATGGGTTCTATCAATTTTACCGAGCAAAGTCAGCCCATGTTTACACTTCTTCCTCTAATTTCTTTTGTGTACAAGATACAAATTTGCAATTCTATATGAAAACTTTCAAGAACATATCTAATATACAGGGCGTGTAATATGTACATATATCCTATTGTGGTATATAAAATATACAAATACATCAAATGTCCTATCATTTTGTCCTGCACTGTATCTCTACTCGACCGTCAAACGACGCCACCGCTTATATTATATTTTGCTATTTCTCGCTTAAACCGTTAATCAGCCCACCAGCAGCAGTCTACCGATTAAACGGCATTTGCTCGCCGTTGTCCGTGCCATATACTCTGTCCCATCCGCGCTGTCGCGTTTCAATAAGATCGAGCTACGTCAAAATCCTGATAACGCGGACAATTATCGGAAACTGATCTCTTCGCCTTGCCACGCCGAAAGAATGGTTCCGGTGCGTGCCCCAACGAACCGAAACACAGGGATCTACGGCGATCTCATAATTCTTGTTCTACCTCCGCCGGTCGGGAAAGTGCTTCGAGACTCGAACTTTCTGGACTACTTCCGGTTATTTCTTTCGGTACTAGCGAGAAAAAGAGTATCAATGCCGGCCAATAAAAAGAATAAAGGCGCTTTGGTTTGCGTTGGGATCTGCGGTATCGTCCGCGTGTCGGGCCAAAGTTTGTTGTCTCCCGTATAGCGTGCGCCGCAAAATATATACGTGTGCACATGGAACCATGTGCTACAGTAATCGTCTTTCGTATTGGACCGGTATTCGTAGATGAAACGAGCAGCCGCTGTCGTCGCCGATGTATACTCGCGGACGGACAGCGGCATCTCGCAACACGCGATACGTACCCATAGAAATATCGATTTACGTGGACGTTGGGGAATTTTCACGCCATCTGCCTTTTGACAGTGCGCGATGCGCTCGTAATGCGCGCGAAGCAGGGGACATCGTCGTATTCCTTCGACTCGCAGGCGACTAGACCACCGATCGTCAGAACAGAGTTCAACGAACGATAACTGCGAGCGCGCGTTATCGAGAATAACGCTCGGAGAGAGAGAAAGAGAGAGCGCCGCGACGGTCCGCGTGTCAACGGACAACGAACAATGAACAGGACCGAGCGCTGCCCTCTCGAATTCGGAATCGATTCGGGAACTCGTCGGGCAATCGTTGAATCGGAAAGGAGACTACAACACGGCCTACACACGATGCGTCGTACTACGCGTCGTACGACAGGTTGCACAGATGCCCGGACAAGAACGCATTCACTTTTGCCACCAAATGGTCGTACGACTGCGCGACAAACGGTGCAATCATCGCGTTGAAGTGACTCCTGTCCTACGATTAGTCGTATCGTCTGTAGGCCGTTTAAGCATCGTAGAAGAAAGTTGTAATTGGAAGGAAATAGACAGTTGCGGAGAACAGTGAAACGAGCAACACGGTCAGACGGACTGATGGTTGGCCGCTACTCGTATTTGTCTCTATGTATTCGTTCGTGTACTCTCGGGGGCGGAGACCGCAGAGTATTGATTTCACCCCCTTCGCGTGCCCCTCGGTCGGTTCCGTCCCCCGAGCCAACAGCGCCTAGTCCCCGAGCTGAGATTTCAACTCGTAACAGCCACCCATCTCTTACGCTCATCCAACCATCCAAATTACGCGGTAAACTCTATCAGCGTCGTCACTGAGCGCAGACGTTTATGTATTACGTATGGAGAGGCGAAACAGTCGAGACGATACGCAAGCCACACTAGGATGCATATCGTAACGCGAAACGAAAGAAAAAGGAAACGGAAACAGCGATCGGCTCCGGGGAGACGTGTAGTCGTAGAAAAGCCGGGGAAATGAAAAAAGGAAAATGCGAAAAGAGAAGTTGGAAACGTTACCTTTGGTTCGGATGCGGAAGTCTTGAATTTCTTGGCAGGCGGAGGACTGGCCGCGGTATCCATGGCATCGTCGGTCGTTGAGATGATCGAGGGTCCGTTGCCGGGTACCGCGGCGAGTTTGGTTTGTTCCGGCTTGGCAGCCGGGCCGGCTGCGGTCGCGCTAGCCGGACTCGGCGGTGGACACGGGGCCGTCACGGAGCCGGACGGCGGACCGGATCCTTGGGAGACGGAGAAGACGGTCCGCGAGCTCGGTGGTGGTCCCTGGTTTTGCTGAGGGGCCGTCGCGGCCGCCGGAGGTCCCTGAGATTGCGCGGCCGCCCCCGCAGGCCCCGAACCGGCTCCGAATCCCGAGCCCGGCCCTGGTCCCGGCCCCGGTCCTGGCCCGCTCGAACTTTGACTCTGTCCGGTACCGGTCACACCGCCGACGCCGACACCGGCCCCACCGCCGACGCTACCGCTACCACTGCTACCGCTTCCACTACCACCACCGCCGCTCGGTCTCGCGGTACCGTTCATTTCCGGTTTGTTCTGTTGCGCCGACGCGTGATTGTTTTGCGGCTTCTCGTGCTTGTCCCGCGCTTTATCGCGTCGATGCCCGCTCGACCCCCTTTTCGAACCCGCGGCCGAGGACGTCGCGCTTCCGGTTCCGCCAGCCGTGCCAGTCGAATGGCTTGGCTTCGATTTGTTCGAGGACGAGGACGACGACGACGTCGACGAGGTCGAGGTCGAGGACGAGGACGACGTCGAGGACGAGGACGAGGAGGACTGGACTGAATTGCCGCCACCGGGCCCACCGACGATTCCGCCGGCGGCACCGGGACCGCCGACGCCAACACCGACAGCGACGGTCCCGCTCGAGCCGGTTCCGGTGCCGCAACCGACAGATCCGTTGCCACTGCCGGCACCGCCACAACCGCCAGCTCCGCTTCCACCGCCTCCGGCACCGCCTACGCCGACACCGACACCGACACCGACGCCGATACCGACACCGATTCGAACACCGTCACCGACACCGACACCCACACCTACACCGACACCCACACCACTACCGACAACGACACCACCACCGGCACCGTTGCCACCGTGTCCCGCAGCACACTCCGAGTTCTGAACGTTCTGTCCGATCGTCGCGCCGGTTGACGAACCGGCCGATCCGCCCGAGGATGATGACGAACCGCCCGAGACCACCGAACCGCCGCCGGTGGAGCTCTCCTGCGCGGACACTGTTCCGTTCATCTCGTTCGACTTGACGATCTCGTGTTTCGCCTCGCTGCTCTTGGTGCCCGGTTTCGTGCGCTTGATCTTCATCTTGAGGCCTTTGTCGACGGTGGCCGAGTGTTCAACGGCCATCTTGCCGGGATTTCCTGGATTTCCGTGCGCGGCGTTCACACCGCTCGCGACGGCGTTAATCTGCTGTTGATGCTGGTGCTGATGCTGATGCGAATGGGGATGCTGATGCTGATGTTGATGCTGCTGATGCTGATGCGAATGCGGGTGCTGATGCTGATGCTGGTGCTGATGCTGGTGCTGATGCTTGCCACCACCGGTCCCCTGTATGATGGACGAGGAACCGCCGTTCGCGGTCCCTCCGGTACCGTTACTGGCAACGCTGCCGCTCACCACCACACTTCCGTTTCCGTTGCCGGGACTGTTCGACCGTCCGGACGAGTTCAAGCCGCAGGAAGACGACGCGGACGACACCGAGGTCGGCAACGAGGAAGACGACGCAGACGACGACGACGACACCGAGGAGGACGACGCCGACGTCGACGACGAAGAGGAGGACGACGAAGAAGACGACGACGACGACGAGTTCGATGATTGTCCACAACCGTTCGAGCCACCGGTCGACGCAACGGACGAAGACAGGCCGGAGGAAGTTAAGCCGTTCGAGGAATTTTGAAGCTGATGATGATGATGATGATGGTGGTGATGATGATTCGAGGTATTTGAAGCCGATGCTGCCGAGGCAGGCGTAGAAGCCATACCTGTCCCTGAGCTCAATTTCTCGTCCCTCGTCTTCTCAATGTCCGCATCAAGATCGATTATCAAATCTCCTATTCCAATGTCCCATTCGTTGTCGTCGTACTCGAAATTGTTGGTCGCATTCGTCGCGGCCGGATCCAGCTCATCGGTGTTTGCAGCCACCGTGCTTGCTTTAGCGTCTCGCTGTTGTCCCGATGATGACGACGACGACGACGACGACGACGAGGACCTGTCCCGACCTTGATGATGATGATGGTGGTGATGATGGTGGTGATGATGATGATGGTGATGGTGATGGTGCCGATGATCACGATCCCGATCTCGATCACGATCACGATCACGGTCACGATCACGATCACGATCACGATCACGACCTCGATGATCTCGATGATCTCGATGCTCTCGATGTTCTCGTCCTACCGGTCCTCGTTGATGTTGCTCCTGTCTCTTCGACGTCTGACCTTCACCACCTCCCCCTCCCCCTCCTCCTCCACCGTAGTTGTCAACGACTTGACCGTCGTTGAGCTTACCGCTGCAGCCGCGGTTGCTATGATGGTGGTTGTTGTTGTTATGGTTGTTGTTGTTGCAGCAACTGCTTCTACCGCTACTATCACCAGCAACGAGATCAATGTCGCTACCGTTGTCGTTGCCGTTCCCACTTTCGGTCGCGCTAGCTTTTCCGTGTCCGCCGACGCGGCTTTTGGTGGTATTGCAGCCGCTGCCGCTGGTGCTGCTGCTGTGATTGTTGTTCTTACTACTATGATTGTTGTTGTTATTGTTGTGGTGATGGACGGTATCGCCACCACGGTCGTCGTCGATGTTCTTGTTGTTGTTGTTGTTGCCAATACCGTTACCGTTGCCGTAATTAGCGTCGTTACCACCACCACCACCGACGAACGGAGATGGTCCTTTGCGGTTTACGTTAGGGAGGCGACCGCCTAGTGGCGTGGTCGCCATGCCCTTTGAAACGTTTCCCCGGCGCCCGCCAGCCTGATCACCGACTGCCCGCCTGTTCTCACCGATTCTAAGCAATCGCAGCGCGCGCGACACGCGTCTGTTATGCCCCGACCTCCGCCCGCCAGTCGCGCGTCTTCCATCGAACACATCACTTTACTGTCTCGCAGCTGTCCACCACCGATATATTCCCTATATTCGGATGTCCCGGCGGGCCGTCCTTTTCCTCGGTTTCGGCTTCGGTTTCGGTTCCGCTTCCGGTCCCGACGCCGATTCCGGATCCGATTCCGGTCTCGAGTTCTAGTTTGACCTCGCTTCGATCGCCGCACTCTTCCTCTCTTCTTCTCTCCTTATCCTCTTCGGTAGCGCGTTATCCGAGTCCCCCTTGTTATCCGTCGCGCGGTGTCCCCGCACCTACCTTCGCGTTCGTCTCTTCCGTCTTTTCTTGTTTAGGACCTCACGGGGGTACACGGTCCTCCTCTCTTGTTCTCCACGCGTTTCTTTTCCTCTTCCTTCTCCCCCGACACCGACACCCCCGTCTCCCCGTCTTTTTTCGTCGCCCTTTCGACAGCACTTTTCGCAACGCTGTCGACCGCTGCCGCGGTTCTTGTCTCCTCGCGTTTTCTTCGTTTCTTCTCTCTCCTCTCTTCTTCTCACTAAACGACGCGTTGTCGCAAACCAACGGATCTCTCTTCAAGCTTCCCTAGACCCGTTCGGTGGATCTACCTTTCGTCCGTTTACTGAGCTTCAGTCTCGGGTTCGGACTCGGTCTCCCTTTCCGACCCAACGCTAAAACCACGATCGTGCTCCTGCCCTTCGTCGTAGCGTCGATCTGAAACCAAAACATTGAATCCTTACAGGCGCGTTGCAATACGTGCGATGCGTGGAACGATTAAAAAGTATCGTGCGAATCGTTACGTGATTTCTTGACACGACCACCAAGGAAGAATCGCGATTCGTGAGATCTCTATCGATATCAGGGTTGCGCGATCTCCCGAAACCCTGTCGGACGTTCGTTTCTCGCCTAAGAATTGCTATTCCCACTTAGAGGGGAATTCGTGTTGGAGAACGATTAATTTTACCGGTGGCATTTGGCACCGGTCCAGTCGTGTCGGCGTACGCGTCGTTGTCGATGTCGACGTCGCTGCAGGTATCAGTATCGGTGTTGTCGTCCCAGACAGTAAACCGTGTGAGATCAAGTAAACTATTATTCGTCCTTATCTGTTTTTTTTTTATCTGTCTCCTAACTTGTGCGAACCGTCCGGGATTAACGCCGATGCGAAACTATCGATGGCTTAATTAACGAGGAAACGGTAGCGTTACGAACTATGTCGACGACGGTTGCTTCCGCCGCGATCTGTGTGTGCCCGACTGTACAATCACGATTCAGGATAGAACGATATCTCGTCGGATTGAATTCAAATTACGACAAGTTAATATTTCATTACGCTTGTCCGCCGTAACTGTCGCGCGGGCTCACTCTAGACAACAGCCTCTCTTGAATAATTGAACGATCGAGGAAAGCGGAATAGCGAAAGCTTGTTTCCTTTCTAGTCGAGTGCACATCACCGCCGCTGCCATATGCTTCCAACAGAATATGTAGTCTCCCGGTTCGTTTCGATGAGTTTTCCGCGCCCCGTCCCGTACCGACACGTCCCATCTTATCGTCGCACGTAACAGGTATCGCGAGGTACTCGAAATATGTACTTTCTTCCTACGATGCTCACGGATTCGAACTTTCTCCAAAAAGATCGCAAGACCCGCCCTGAAACGAGCACGACCAAAATCACGATAAGGTCGCCGTTCGAACGACGACAAACGATAACATTTACCAACGCGTATCTTATCCTTTCTATCGACAGTCGCGACCGATTCGACCGAATCAACGCTTTAATAAGCAAGGTTACCTATTTTCGACGATTATCCGAGCGATCAGAATACGAGACGTCCGATAAATCTCGACGTTCATCGGTAGATATGAAATGGGAGGGGAACTGTGAGTACTCGAGCTAACGACAACGGTATTAAGTAGTTGTTTGCGCACACATACTAGTGTATCTCTGTTCTCGCCGCTCTGGCCGCGATCGACCTCCCCCCGAGTTCATAACACGCTTTCGTCTATTGTCGACTGGAACCAGAGTCAGATGAGGGGAATTTACTTGGATCGAGGGGAAAAAGTTACCCTTCCTCTGCCAGTACCAAATTAGTCACCTGACCGAAACGTGTGGAGTACAGAGGAAGGGGAAGATAAAGTCGGGACATAAGTCTTGGTCTGACGAATTTGGCTGGAACAATCTACGCGAATCGCGCGATTTATGCGTACGTTAGTATCGTTTTCCGTATCCGTCCGGAAGACGGAACACGATCAAAGAAAGGAAACGATCCGGATAGCTGTCTTGTCTCACCTCACGAGCCAAATATGCGTTGCGATAACGCCGAGATAACGCCTGGCGATATCCCACCTGGGTATCGAGACGAAACGTACCGCGTGCACGACGTAAATTGAAACTTTCGGCTACAGTTGCATCGATTAACACAACAAAGAGACAATGACAACGATGAAGACGACCACGACCGCGAAGCTTCGAATCGGCCGTTCGTCCAAAGAACCTGTTGTCACTACAAATTTCCATTTTTTTCCATTTCGAGACAGAATTCGCAAGGATCACGGGACGAAAAGGATCGATGAAAGTTGACAAAGTCGATACACCGAGCAAACGACAACGAATACACGCAAACCTCGTGCTTGCTGTCCGTAGCTTCCGTTTATCCGAAACCAAATTGCTCGACGATAGGGGACGGACTTCCTAGTTCTTACCAAGGAGGCACGTCGATAACGAATCATCCAAGATTCAGCCTCGCTCGTAGGACAGAGCCGTCGACAACGTCGTCGCGCATGAATTTCCCTATTTTTTTTTCTCGTTGACGAGCCGACCGCCCGGAAAACGCGTCAAACTTTGTTTAACCGAGCTTTCGCGTCCGACAACAGCTTCGCGCAAGTCAAGCGACCCGAGTTCCGTTGCGTTTGCGGTCGTGATCGCGGTTATGGCTGCGGTTAATCGCAGATCCGAATGTTATGATTGTCTCTCCGTCGAACCTATTAAAGAACACGATCCGTTTATCGCCGTATCATCTCGCGCGCCGATTGTTCCTATTCCGTCGAAGAAAACAAAAAAGGACAACCGCTGGATCGAACACAAATACGAAAACTGGTCGCGATATCGAAAAATATTTGTTTGGGAAGTATCTATAACAACTTCGGGAAATATAGTGCGTCACGTGTCACAATATTTTCACTTTCGAGATATTGCCGTTTAAAGTTTTCATCGCTAATGCTTTGACATAGGACATCGGTTAAATTGCATTATTTCTTGGAGCCTTTTGAATTTATTTTCATGACTTTTTTCTACGTAGATACGTAAATACTGCAGTCCAACGCTCAATTAATGCGTAAACTCGAATTTCTTGAAATTGTGACATGCGCGGTTTTTCCTTGCAGCCACAGATTTTACGTCGCCGGATCAGGGGAAGTTGCACGAATTGAGGGGGAAAAGTTACCCTCTGCCAGTGCCGGGCACATGCACGACAAAGACGAAACGCGTCGCATGGCCGAGCCGTGGCGGAAGCGTGGAGAATAGCGTCGTAGAAGGGAAAGGTAGAGTAGGGGGCCAACTCTTGATCTGCCGACACTGCGTACGATTGTTGCAAGATAAACCATCCCCCCACGAGTCGGTTAATCCCGACATCGCTGCGAGCGCGGCAGAGATATGAAATTCAACAATGTTACCGTAAATCCCGGAGTTTCGAAGTTACACGTATCGGTTGCGTATTGCGTCTCCCACTCGACACACGCGTGTTTCTGCACGTAATTAACGAAGATACGCGGAGAGCCGTGCCAATACAGTCAGATAAAGGCTGTCGTGTCGAACGAGACAAAAGGAGCTTAACAGAGAAAAAGAGAGACGTTGTGGAACGAAGAGGAAGGAGCGGCTCGCGGGAAAATAGGAATGCGAGCGACGACCGCGAAAACCGGCGACTTGTGCATGACCGTGTTAACGTATCAAAAGAAAAGCGACGCAACAGGGAGCGACAGAACGATAAGTTCTCCGGAACGCAGAGGGTAGCGGGCAGCGAATGAGAGAACAGCCGGTTAGGGGAAGAGAATGGAGAGGGGAAAAAGACGTCGCGCACGGTTCAACGAAAAGGGATAAGCAAAGGGACAGCGTAACGAAATTCGTGAGCGCGAGCGTAAAGTTGAAGAAGAGGCTGCTGCCCGCGCGGCGTGTAGTGTGTACGCGAGCGTGAACGCGTGCATGCGCGATTCTACGAAGAAACGATGAGAGAAACTGGTAGAGGGGAAGAAACAACATCGCCTAACTCGCTTACTCGCACGCACGCACGGTCGATCGCTCCTGCTGGCAGCCATTTTGTGCTTGCCCGTAGACTCGACGTCCCTGTGCCGAGAAAGTATTGGCCATGATTCGTTCGGAACACCAATTTCTTCGACCGACGTTTCAGCGTTCCAAGATTTATGCGTCGTCGCAACGTTCGAGAGAGGCCGAACCTATCCTATTCTCTGAAATGCTTTTATTTCGATCGATGTTGCAGACGGTGCGGCGTTACCAACGTCTGAGCAATTAGTTCCACGCGAAATGCTCTCTTTCTTGGTTTCCTCGTAATGTATTATTTTCTTCTTTTTTTTTTTAATTTTTCTTCCCCTCGATCGAATAAACCCTCGCGTCATTGACAACGTTGAATCGTATCGCGTGACAATGCGGCCGCTGCCACGCCGCCGTTGCGAGTACAAACAAAAGAATCTGAAAGGAAGAAAAAGCGAACGGCTGCGTCGCCGATACATCAAAGTGTAAACACGTGTCGGAGCGCGTCCAGCGCGACGTTATCGAGACGCAATCTCGTAAAGCACGCCAGCCTGAATAGAGCGGCGAGAGTGTTTTCGAACTCTGTCCAAAAAATCCAGCTGCGCCCGTCGCGAACAACGAAATTCCTTTGGCCGGAGTCCAACCAACTTTTCAAATCCAATCGGTAGAAACGGTTTCCTCTTTGTCATTGTCCTGCCAACGCGCTTTCGCGGCTAGCTCAACGGTAACGGTTCAACGTTACTTTCCAACGAGATCACCGACTTCTCGCGCGTCTAAATCGAACTCCCACAAAGAAATAACGGAATTTCGAAAATCGTAAAACATTTTTACGACCCAACGTCGCGTAACGCGAAGACCGACGCTCGACAAATAGCTAAACGGCACGGCGAAAATAACGATTCAGCAATGTTACGGGCCTTTATCGAACAGAGGTTATCGCTTGTAAACGAGACAATCGCCTGATGAGCATGCGTCTAACGTCGGCCGTTTAATCGCCTCTAGATTGTAATAATACACGCGGTCGGGCATGCACGCGCGCAGCGTCTTCATTAATTCAAACCGATACAACCTGTAATTGTCCGGCGATCGCCGACGCAAATGGAGCCGACGAAACGCGTCAACGAGAACGATCGGTGAAGAAAAATTCAGTGGAAATCGGTAGAGATACCTGGAGACGTGCCTAAACTCGTGTTTATCGCGTACAAGTCGAAGAAGAATGACACGTTCTCGCGTCGATTGCGTGAACTGCGTGGAATCGATCGAACATCTCGCGCTCGTTCTCTCGGAAAGGACAACCGTTGAAACCGCTCGTTAACGACACCTCGAGGTCGGTAACGTAGCCGTTCCACCGTTCCGTCGTTCCGTCGTTCCGTCGTTCCATCACCCCACCAACGACGACCGCTAATTACTCTCCACGAAGATCGTTTGGGTTCACTCACCGCTCTCTCGGTTATAAACCGACAATAGTGATCGTATCGGAGCTCCGCGTATCTACCCATCTACGTGCACCCACATAGTCGCCTGTGAGTACGTGTACATTAGCGTTCGCTCTTATTTACTCTTGTCAAACATTTTTGTCAAAATTTCTTTATGAATTGTGCCAAATAATTGGAAAAAGATCTGTGCAAAGTTTGAGCTCGATCGGTTAACGGGAAAACGTGACCCTAGACGATTAAACATTAAACTAAATTACTGATAAAATATCATGGTTAAAATTTCGGGAAAAAATTTGGATTTTGGTCCGATGTTTTTCTCAATTTTTTCGAAAACCTTCGTTTACGGAAGTAAGTAATACGAGATCAAAGACGCGGCTGGTCCAGATCTACAGGTTTTGTATAACGTATTCGTCGACGCGGTGAATAGTTTAGAAGATATTCGAGAAAAACGATTTCATGGACATTCAAATAATTGTTTTAACGTTCAATCGCCTTGAGACACGTTTTCCCATTATCGGATCGAGCTCGAACTTTGCACAGATTTGTAATTATTTGGAAGAATTTTGTTGGGGATGCCGTAAAAGAAGTTTTGACAAAAATTTCTCGACAAGAGTAAATAAGAGCCACCCTAGTGTGTACATGTACATGTACATGTACGTGCACGTGCACAGACCGTATACATCGGACCTGCACAAAATCTTGTTGCTCGAGGTTGCTTATCAGTTGGGAATGTGTTCTCTGAAAAATTGACGCGTCCGAACAAAGGCGCAAGGACGACGCGACGCCGAAGGTGCACCGCGAGTCCTCGAGTCTCGACACGGGCCTCTCCCGGCGCGAGCAACTGCTCGCAAACATACAGTTAACGCTATGCGATTACAAGTCACGCTGCGAAACGCACGAGTCTTAAACGATCGCACTCGCCAACCATTATAACGACCTCCAGTCGGTGCACGTATGTAGGTGTGCATGTGCATAGTGGCTATGCTAGGACGAAAGCCGACGATGCAATCGACGCTTCGATGACGATACAAGCGTAACGTCGTTCATCCAATCAAAGTGCGCCAGACGTTCCCCGTGGCCAGGTACCCTAATATCCGAACGTTCCGCTATGGATTTCAGAAATATTTCAACAAGGCGTTCATCTGCGCCGACTTCGTACAAGCTGCCGGTCAAACGTTTCGAACCCACTTTGCGAATCGATGTGATAGGAAATAATTATCTACACTCGTGTAACCTCGAATAATTGCAATAGCTCGAAAATCGATCGACGGCTCCGAATTGTTGACCGGCAGCGCACGGAAACCATAAAATTTCTATATCTGGTATTGGTAAACAGATTATTCAAAAATGATATTTCATATTTTCATGAACGGTCTTCAAGCTCTACAATGGTAAACAGATATTTGAAGATTGTGAAATATACAACGTCTCCCATCGCTCTCGGGTCGGACGGCGTCGGGCAATAAATCTCGAATATTGCATCACGGTTGACAAAACTTTACGCTCTTGCGTCGAATCGAAACTGATTAAAGGTAAACACGGTTCATACAACTAGAGAGAGCTTTGGTGCCGTTGCTTCTAACCTAGCCTACACGCGATGTGGAACGTAGAGAATGCGCGAACGAATTGAACGAATTGAACTTCACGAATTACCGAATACTCTAGCCCCGGAAAAACGAAAAAGAAGACCGTCCGACGAACCATCGGAGAATTACGGAAACTGGGGAAAAGAGCGAGCACCCGAATCGCCGATCGCGTTGAATCGGAAAATCAGCGAATACTGGTGCGTCCAGCTGGAATGGCGCAAACAAGAGGTAATACGCGCATCATACTGCGAAATACATGATATCGGTTCGAAAGAAGACAAGAGAGCAAGCGTTTCGCTACGGCTCCGGGTACAGACAGAGTCGAAAATGTGTGCGGGCGACACGTATTACGTTAGCGTACCGGCTTCGCTTTTGCCGCGAGACTCTGGGTTGCTCTGGGAGAGGTGGGGCGAAGCGAAGCGAAGCGAGACGAGCCGAGCCGAGTCGAGGCGAGGCGAATCGAGCCGAGCAGGGCCGAAATGGGGAGGGGCGGGGCGGGGCGAGTCGTGTCGAGTCAAGTCGAAGCGCATACACTCGGACCACGAGTACGCACACACGTTGCAACGCCGCAACGGTCAAGTGGTGGCTATTATATGTATAGTATATAGCGCACGATATAAGCTTGCACAGGGTCGCGTCCGTGTGCTTTGCACACAGGACAACAAGTACGCACGCACTCACGCAGGCAGGCAGGCAGGCAGGCAGGCACGCACTCGAAGTATACGATCGACGGAAGTACGGGCTCCTTACCATTGTGCGCGCGTATCGACGACTAGACGTACACGCGTTGGCCAAATTCAGCCATTCTCACAGTATTTCTCCTTCCCCCGATGTTGCCCGTCTGTCGGTCGTAGGAACGGATTCGCCGATGGCAGGGCATTCCACGAGGTAATCCAGTCCGAAGAAAGATAATCAATTTCCCGACGCGATGCCGAGCGTCGTCGATGGTCTCGTGACACGCGGCAAATTCACCTCACGACCCTGTTCCCACGCACGTATATATACATGCGCACGCACACAGAAAGACCGTTGCACTGGTACTCGTTCTCGTAGTCGTACTCGTAACTCGAATCACTCGATCTCAATGCTTCACCAGTCGCGAGCGAATCGACGATTAAATACGCGTCACACACGGTCGCGTCGCATCGCGCGTCCTACGTAGATTCGACAGGAATCGGAGCCGGAGTCGGTTTTCCCAGGATCGCCGTGGTATTATTTTTCGGCGATGGTCGATCGATTCCGTTCTGGTACACGTTCACTCTCACTCCGTCGATTCACCTTCGTCTCTCTTCCCGCATCTCGTGCACTCTACACGTACACGCGCAGCACGCACACACCTCCACCGTTCGTGTTCCCCCTCGAACCGTGCATTTAATCTCTATCGAGATCCGCTTTATCTCTTAACGCGGACACAGATCGCAAGGAAACCGCTCTTCTCGTTGCACTCGGTAAACTCGAAAAACTGACGACGATGACGACAACTACACACAAAGACAGAGGGAGAAGCGTTCGCGAACGCGCAAACGAACGAACGCGTACGTAGGCACCTTTCCCGATGTGCACACAGAGAGGATACAAATTGGTTGTTGTATATTCGATGTACAAGTTCTCCTTTCTCGACGCCACAACGAGAATCGTTTGAAGCTCCTATGGATCCGATCCTATCCGAAAGGCTCTCTCTCTCCCTCTCGCTCTCTCCTCTACCCCTCTCTCTCTGGCTCTTTCTCTCTCTCTCTGTCGGCAGGGTCCCCGGCCACCAAACCACCAAACGGCCAAACAGATATCCTAGCCACGAATTCACGTAGCTCGGGACACGCGATGGACGAGCATTATTCGCGCGAATACCGATACGTCCAGACGACACTCGCTACAAGTAGAATACACAAAACACGGCGAACGGGCCGATGCTAATACCAACACAGAAACGAGCATGCCCGTGCGCACTCGTTCGTTTGTTCGTTTGCTCGCGCGCTCATCTTCCGATACACGCGCGCACACACAAGATACAGAGGTAGAGGTATCGAGAAAGACGCAAACAGAAGGATGGAAAAGGTACGAGGACTACAGGCAACGGGGATGAGGAGAGGAAGGGGACGGTGACAGAGTCAGAACGAGGTTCGGAGTGAGATGGACAGAAATGCTGGGAGCGAGAGAGAGAAAGAGAGGACACTGCCAGCGAAAAAGAGAAAGACGTTTGCACGCAGCACCCTGCGCGTCTCTATCCGGCAGCTATCGAGGATACGATTATCGCGCGTACTCTCTCTTTCTTGGTGTTCGCACTGGACGACTCTGTTTTCGGTGTTTGCGTTCACGAACGTGTCTACCGGTGTTTGACTGGCCTGAATCGGTGGCTTTGGTTTCGATCGCACACTCTCACAACGACGCACCAAGAGCACAGGCTCGCATACACGTCGAGAGACGAAACTGCAGCAGCTCCTTGTTCGTCGTCTCGTTCGGCCGACGCCGCGCCGCGAGAAATACACACACTTTCTTTCCAAAATGTCTCGTGGTTCTCTGGTTCGATTACACCGCGAACTTTTCGACGATACTAACCGTGGCACTTCGGTCGCCTGCACTCTATTTCCCAGTCCAGAAAAATCGTGGAGTACTAGTTTCCGACGAGTAAAGCAAAATCCCAGACACCGCACCTCCCTTGTCAGAAAGCACTCACGGCAGACCGCAACACATGGCTACGGGCCTCCACCAAGATCGGCCGTCCCCGACCGTACTCGGGCAACTTCGGTCAGGGCCGTAGTCGTCGCGCCAATCGCCACTTCACTCGACGAAATCCACTCGCCACGAAATCATCTCTATCGTCGTGCGAACATTCTCGGGAATCGATTCAACGTTTCGTCCCGTTCCATCATCGACGAGAACGATTTATCGCCTATAGAAAAATGCAGCCGAGATCAATTTCGGTGGGATCGTTCTTTCGCTATTTATTTCCATTCCCTGCCCGCGTTCCCGATGTAAATGCTCGTAAGAGGTCGCTGCGAGAAATAAACGTTCGGTCGGTCGGTCGATCGATCGATACCCATGAATTTTATTTCTTTACCGATTTTCCAGAATTCGAGACTGTACGGAACGCGTATATGTACATTTAATACACACATATAACAGTCTAAGGATATCATCGATGCGTCTGGATCCGTTCCTGAAAAAATGAAAAAATTCGGAAAACCTAAGGAAAGAGATCGAAACGGAAAACGGAGGAAAGGGGCACCCGATCTTGGCTTTCCGGTGATGGGTAACCGTTAGAAACAGGGCGAGGGTTCTGCACAGGCGTCCTCCGTCGTCTTCCACCGAAGGCCGTGTGGTGTCACGGCGAGCGTGGCAAAACCCGGAAAGAAGAAAAGAAGCCGAAGGAGCTTGAAGAAATACGAAGGAGCACGAACGAGCCCGAAGGAGCTGCAAGACCCAACCTCCAACTCCTCCGTCTCTTCCATCTTTTCCATCTCTTTCGCATCTTCCTCCTTCTATTCCTCGCCGAAACCAGAAGCAGCCCTACCTACAGTACCTACTCGTCGGCTTCGTCCTATATGCATACGTATGCATGTCCATCTAAACAAAACTGTTCTCCCTTTTCTCCGTCCGTCTATTACGCTCTACCAGCTCTTTTCTATACTGTCCGTCTGTCGTCGTCGTCGTTCACAGCATTTTTTTTACCGAGCCGCACCATTTTGTCAGCAAACCGAAGAAATCGTCGCCGCCGACGATCCGATTATTTTTCGAAAGAACATTGTTATACGCGAAGCATCGCGTGTACGTTTCTTCGATCGCGTTAATAGGATACACGAGCAGATGCACGATTACGTATCCTGCATACGTTCTATTCGACTCGTAACAGCTTCGTAAAATACGCGTATTTCTCTGGACGTTATCCGATACAGAACATTTTTGTTTTCTTCCGTGACTTTGTTGTTCTTGTTTCTTTTATTCGCATTGTCTTTCCTCGTCCCAACCTTCTCCCCCTCCTGTGTCGTGCCACTTCAACCCTTGCTTCATTCTTCTGCTCCCGTTCTCCTCTCGCTGTTCCCGGCTCCCCTCCTACCTACCGCGGGGCTCACTCCCCCGTCCCTCCTCTCACACTGTCTTTCTCTCTGTGTGTATGCGTGAACCTCCGTCTCTGTCTAACACGCACGCGCACATACGACTACGCTCAAGCACCATCTCTTTCTCCTCGACGATTCTTAGTTCCCATAATGAACCGTACGACGTGGTTCGTGGTTAAGAGCAAATGGACGTGGCAGTTTCCCCGTCCCATTAATAATAGCTTTAGAGAAACTTGACCTTTTAAAGGCTTCAGTCGAAACTACCGTCGAAATCCATTTCGTAGCGATTCTTTCGTAACGTTGTCCCTCCGTCCTTCTCATTTTTCTTATCCACGATGCGAAACAAACGCGTATCGACGCAATAATTAGGCGAATTATTGCGCCGCGTTATCTAATCTGCTCAAAGAAGAAGCTTTCTATCTCGTTTCCGACTTTATAATACAGTTACAATAAAATTACGTACGCTGTATATAGGTACATACCAATATATATATATATATATCGTCTCAAAAAGCAAGATGTCGCCGACCATTTTCTACCGCGTTGACTCAATTTCAAACGCATTCGTGACAAGATTGGTAGTTCACTACTTCGATAAAGTATACGGTAAATCGTCGTCATAAGATTTATACGGGCATACTCCGACGCGATTGTCCTCGATGTCTCCTAACGCAGAATCGTTGTAGCGAAATGAAAGGACAACACAAATGTATGCACATAAATACAAACACGACGATGTACATATTTAGGAATCGATCCTCGGCACTCGTGTCGCCAAATCATCTTGTCGATATTATTTGGTAAAATCGTCATTCGTTCAATTTTCTCTCGTGCCGCTCACGGCGTTGCTGTGTACATCGTGTGGACACGCGAAGGATCATCGAAGCGACCACACGACACCACGGAGGCCAAACAGTGAATATAACATATCCACGTACGGGACCCATCGAGCCAACTTACGAAATACTCATTCCAACGGTTATTTAGTTGGATATGTTTCCGTCGACCCGTAATTCTTTACAAGTTGTCCGAGTTGATATTGATATTCGACCTTGTGTCGAGGGAAACCAAAACGAGAAATCCTACAAAGTCGATGCTCTCGGCCGTGTAGCGCCGCGCCGGGCAGAAAGGGGAACGCTACAACTTGTTTGCCATCTTCAAGTGTGAAGCGAATGTAAAGTAGCGGCAAAAGCGAGTCATAATAACTAATAACCATGACGGTGTTGTCAGTTGGAAGTTCGGCATGGGCGAAGCGCGAATGAAAAGCGACCCCCTGTCAACGAATCGATACCCGGATGGGCGTGGTCTCGTCGATCTTCGCAGATACTATTACGAACGCTAAATCTCTCAACGTCGACGGATATCCGAATTTGAAAAAGATTTAGTCCCTTCGAAACCCGTGCTCCAACCGATTTCGATGTCTCGCGTGATGGCGTCGGATAACAGTCGAATCGAACGCTTCGCCATCGAAACTGGCAGCACCGGCGATTCCCAACACGATATTTTCGTGTGATCGGCGAACGCGTTTTTTATCGTTGTCCCTTTAATTCTTGCACGTGAATTCAACCGCGATCGATGGCCACCGCCTACACGCAAAAAACACAGAGGACACGGAAGCCGTTACCCCCTCCCCATTTCCATCGGCGTTTATATCGCAAACTATGCCCTTTTACTTTCCCCGACTGAATCAGTGAACCGTTACTTTTGCTAGTTTCTTGCAACTTTGCATCTTGACCATCACGCTGGTCCGCCTCCTCCGTCCTCTATCCGTCTCGCCTTACTCTAGCGCCACCAGCGGATTCGGAGTACTTAAAAATACGACATTTTTCCAATTTCTTTGGCACAGTTGAATTTTTTAGGCTTGAGGCGACCCCCGTGTCCTAACAAGATAGGATCAATTTCAAAAAATGTTTGGAAGTCTAAAGTTTACATCTAGAAGGTGTAGCGAGTAAAACAACGGGAAAGAATCATACAGTCTTGCGACCACGGCCGAGGAGATCTGTAGGGAATAGGGAATAGGGAACAGAGAGCGAAGAACGAAGAGGCAAAGAGCGAGAACCGAGGAGCATAGTATTCGCAGCATGTGGTCCCGTCAACCCCCTTCTCGATCCTTTTTCACTGGTTTCTCCCCTCTTGTTGTTCCGTTTCTATCCACATCCATCTCCGCGCAGCAATTTCGTACTCCTGTTCTTATTGCTCGGACCGAATTTCCCTCCGGGGTTTCAACTTGCTGCCTACCACACCCACACCTCTACCCCTTGTAAATACAAATACTAATTGCTCTGTATTTCTTCTTTTTCTTGCCACGAAATCTTCTAGCGCTTGTTCCCGCACCTTCCTCGTGTCTCTTGCCTACTACTATCAAAATTTTAAACGATCCCTTGCGTATTTGTGTCGTCCATTACGGATATGACAATATTCAATTCGACCCGGTATCGAGCCGTCCGCCGAGAAAGCGTTGAGTCGTATTTAGTTATGAAAACGCGACTTCCCATGCCCTTCACAATACGTAGCTAATCTTCGTTCGCAGTGACTAAGCAGCAAAAAGTATCGATCGAAACTCGTAACACTGTCGTTATAATAGAGACTAAAAAGCAACGATGATCGAGCGTGAAATGGATTATATAAATAAAATTACAAAACGACAGTCGTGTTTGAAAAATATGTAGAAGTTTTCTCAGCACCCTGCAATGAAGGCAACCGGAAGGAATGTGGGTCCGATTGGTAAAGAGTAGACACCGGGGTTTTATGCATTTATGACAAAAATGAGTAAGTGTGATTTAAAACAGTGAATTTCAAACATGAATTTCAAAATACTCTTTTATAATCTTCAACCTATTAAACATATTAAGAAAGAAAATAGATTTTCATTTCACTCCAGTTCGTTGCAATTCTGGTAAAAAATATGTTATTTTCCACAAAGATCCGCTGTCTAGCGATGAGATAAGTATGTACATATATAATGTTGCTAGTGGACGACGCGACAATGTCAGGGAATCAAATTATGAACAGGCAGTCTCCTCTTGCCCCTGTGCCACCCGGCCGCCTTCTTTGCAGCCTACTTATTACGCGTATCCTCGGAATTGAATGGAAGCTTGTTCGTCCGTATAACGGGGAGGAAAATTCGCTTCAAGCGATTGTCACTTGTTACGTATAGAGAAAACGTGTCAAGATAAATTATCGTTATCGAACAGCAATAACATCGAAGAAAAAAAAAATGCTCTCATTAGGTTCCCAGTATTGTGGTTACGTTACTGAACAACTACCCTCTAGCGGTAGTATTCGTCGAGTTGCTAGGATACACCCTTGGCTCGAACCCCCACGGTTAGACTGTCAGTACTCGTTCAACTACTTTTGCTTTATATCTCCGAGGACCACACCAACGATACGACTCTGTTCCCACCAAATCTCTGGTGTACACTTCACGCCTATTCCCATCGAACTCGTACGAAATGTTCTATGATATTATCTTTTATATCGGTTCAAACGATGAGTTGTGTTTCCCTACGCGAACCAATTAAAAGGAACAATAATTTGGTCAATTCATGATTTTTCATAGTGTCCCGCAATATTGGCTAACAATAAGTAATGCTCGCTCGGTAGCTGATAGAGAAAGATGGGTGAGGAGTGAAGGGTGAAGATTGAGGATACTAGCGAGGAAAGGCCAAAGAGCTACCGACGCGGGCCACCCCCTCCGCCGCTCCAGTCAAAACAATCTTCTGGCTACAGTTTGCGTACCGTAAACCAGACTGCATGTCGATTCGATCATGTTTCCAATGAAAAATATTTCGTATTTTCTTTCGTTCCTTCGTTCAATCAACCGTTTATCGATGTAGACGCTGTCGTAGCTCGCAGCACATAGCAGTTACCCTCATATTCGAATTAACGCATACTTAAACGCGATTATACACGTTGAGCTATTTCGAACATAATTATGTTAGAAACGCAGGATATTAACGAACGTACAGTCCGTTTGTTTCCAGTGAAGTTGCATACATACACGTGTACGTATTGCATACGCATACATGCAATGCAGTTGCATTACCACGTTCGACTTAATGGTCGTGTCGTTTGTAACGTAACTAATCGAAGACACAAATAAAAACGAACCTTACCGTTTTCCTCGAAGAACCGGAAATTGCCTCAGAGTTACCAGTGGTGACATCTTCCGCACTTAACACGAACTTTCCTTCCAAATATGTACCGGTTTACTCGGCAACCGGTACTAACCCCGAACACAACATAATAACCACATATCACGCACTGAATACGATCATTTCGTACTGGCACTACTAGAAGATTACAATGACCCGATGTAAAACTATCGAAATTCCGCAGTTGTGCAACTTTTGAGCGAAATTAATCGTAAATACACGCACAAAATGGCAACTCACAAACCTATCGTCTCTGTGCGTTTACAGAACTGCCGTAAACACTTCGTAGTCACACGAAGAACTTTCGATCCGTATAGTTTTTCTTGTTACACAACTATCGCGGAGAACGAGTTTGGAAGGTTAAATAATCAACACTATTTCTAGAATAAATTCTGTTCCTTCGATGTTATCGAGACACGCCAGAAACTCGAATTCTAATTGCGTCCTGTATTGAAAATGACTAGCCGGTCGAAATCCGGTAATCACTGATAGGAGCGCCATCGCTGTCATGGCCTTTTCCTGTTCACGCTTATTTCACCGAAGACGTGAACGTAAGTGTGCAGTAAGCAATTCGAATGTTACTCGGATTTTCCTACTGGTTCTGTGATCAAAAATATATTTAAAGCGTGCCGAATCTTCGAAGATTTCCAGTGATTGTACATGTTCTTTTATGCTGCGAAAGATATGAAACAGAAGAGTTACTACAATCCGCGTAACCACATGGCCACATGTATCCACGGTTTTCATAGCATTTGTATCAACAGAGCTTAGAAAAAAGTGTTTCTTCAAATAAAATTTTCACCTCGAAATAAATCGTACTTCACACGTGGTCTTTACAAAAAGTTCTCCGATATAACGTTGACCGGTAAAAGTTTTAACTCCGGTTGTACAAATTTTACGCTTACTTTTTTCGTGTAGGATACGTTTTGTTCATTGACATCTGACATAAAGAAACTTTATTCGATGTTTTCGAATCTTTTACAAAAACGATGCTCCACGCACGATTCAATTTTCTTTGTATTTTATTTTCTTGATATGTATACAACACGATCAGATAGTTATAAATAATGTGTTAGCTATCTGTATAATTGACTTTTCTGCTTGACGTTGTTTCTTATTTATCTTGTATAGTACTTGTAGTACAAGACTTCTGTTCGATTTGTTCCACATAGAATTAAATATCGTGTATGTTTTTACAGGTAGACCATGGCAGACATGGAAACGTTTGACGACGTGGTGGTTCCCACTGCGACAGCCTTACAAGTGACACTTTCTGCTGAATTACCAGAAATCAAATTATTCGGTCGGTGGAATTGTGACGATGTACAAGTAAACGATATGTCCCTACAAGATTATATCGCCGTCAAAGAGAAGAATGCAAAGTATTTGCCACATTCTGCTGGACGTTATGCAGCAAAACGATTTCGGAAAGCTCAGTGTCCCATAGTAGAACGTCTTACAAATTCGTTAATGATGCACGGTAGAAATAATGGCAAGAAGTTAATGGCTGTAAGAATTGTGAAACATGCCTTCGAGATTATTCACCTGCTTACGGGTGACAATCCTTTGCAAGTAAGTAATACTTATTATATATTCTTATATTCTTATTATATACTTCATATATATTCATTTTTGGAAATTTCGATCAGATTCTTGTGACGGCTATCATTAATTCTGGACCAAGGGAAGATTCTACGCGTATTGGTCGCGCTGGTACAGTTAGGAGACAAGCAGTCGATGTGTCTCCATTGAGACGTGTAAATCAAGCTATCTGGTTACTGTGTACCGGAGCTAGGGAAGCTGCTTTCCGTAATATCAAAACAATTGCGGAATGTTTAGCCGATGAACTTATCAATGCAGCAAAAGGTTCATCAAATTCATATGCGATAAAAAAGAAGGACGAGCTTGAACGTGTCGCCAAGTCGAACCGATAAACACCATTTTTTCGTAAAAATATACAAATAAATATTCTACCTTTGAACAAG
>CM052189.1:6692587-6706361 GCA_028455805.1 Lasioglossum figueresi | reverse complement strand
GATCAAATACATTTATATCAACTAGCGACGATTGTCGAAATTTTTGACATTCCATTAATATTAATCATCAACTAGGTATAATCGAAGAAATTAAAATTAGTCAAATTAAAGGGACATTTTATTTCATTTATAATAAGCCAAAGTTGATATTTATTATCTTGTCCCTCGTCAGTGTGCGACGAACATATACCACCATCGGCGTAAACTAAGATACAAAGATAGAGAGGCAGATACGTTTCTTGCAGGAGAGATAAAGAAAAAGCTTGTTTCTTCGATGACTACTTCCATTTTCTGAAGCGAAGAAGCAATACTTTTTTATGCTCTTTGCGTTGAAATATTCTTATCTTTTCGGAGGGGCTCTCAATGCTCTTTTTTACAATTTGTTTCTTGAAACTTTATAAACAATAAAGTTACAATAGCGCATGTTTTTCTAGAAGAAATTTTGTTCAGTACACTTTTGCCATAAAAGGGCTCTGAGAGCTCCTCCGAAATAATACGAAGAATATTTCAACTCAAAGAGCATAAAAAAATATTGCTTCTTCGCTTCAGAAAATAGGAGTAAATAAGTCATCGAAAAAACAAAGTGTTTCGTATTGTCTGTCTTTGTCTCTCCTGCGAAAACATATCTGCCTCTCTATCTTTGTTTCTTAGTTCACCTTTACGCCGATGTTGGTATAATGTTCGCTCCTGCGCATCGTTCTTCGAATTCTGATTCGGAGGTACGCTGGTCTACGTGCGCATTTATATTTCATGGAAACATAATGGAACAGCATCACCAATCGAAATACTCATCGCTAGGTTAGGTCAGGTTAGGTTAAGCGTAGAATTTGGTTAGAGGTTGATCGCGTAATCGGAGTTCCATCAAATTACGACCAAATTACGACAACGATCATGGCAAAGATATTAAAGAAGGTAACGCATCCGTCAAGATCAACGAAAGCAAGCTGCTTTCGAAATTCTCGATCGCACGATGATCAAGGATCGTTCGAAACATAACCGCTTTGATGACAATACGTTGTTTGGTTCGGTGAACGGTTCGCATGTTGACAGTACATTTCCATTTTAGACGACAGGACTGACGGGTCTCGCTGTATCCGAAAAACCCCGTCGCGATCTAACCATAATATACACGAAAATTATGAAAACTTTAGCTGGACTACCTGCAGAATCTGCTTATAAAAGGCACACAGAAGCGTTGATCAGAGAAAGAAATAGTATTGTAGAACAGGTAATGTTACAAACCGTTTATTGATGTTCGGCATTGCATTTTCCTGCAAATGTGACAGCGTAATAGGATGTTTTTCAATTCACAGAATACTAACGTGACTACCATAGAGGATAAGATAGGTTGTGGCCAGGTCGAAGAGCTTATATTGCAAGCGCAGAAGGAGTTAGTCTTGGCAGAACAAATGACGAATTGGAAACCATGGGAAAGTTTGGTTGAGGAAGCTCCTCGTCATCAGTGGACGTGGCCACCTCATAAATAATTTAGATCCGATAGAACAGACTTGTACATAGAGCAAAGCCATAGATTTCTAAGCCCTTGCGAGACACCTTCGATCGAAGCGTGTATCGTGTCCCCGATGCTATTTGTTTGAAAAATAAATATCGTATAAACTTTTTCAGCTATTATATGTATATTTACAAATATATAAGTACCGGATGTTCAAGCTGGTTAGTTTTTAGGTCAGTTTAGAGGGTGGTGTTAAATGTTTTGTCAACTCTGGAGATAAAGGATAATTTTAAGATGACTAGAAAACGACGTTGGAAGCGAGTCGGGTGTATCCCGTTCGAACGAGAAACGATTCTCGAACAGAAGCTCTGACATTGGCATCGGCATCGGCATCGGCAGCGGCATCGAAAGGAATGCGGTGAGGAAGGAGTTCCTCTCTGAGCGGGGTGATAGAGAGGGGCGGTGGGATAGCGATGGGATGCGTTCCGCGGTAGTGGGGAATAGGGCAAGATAGGTAGGAGTAGGTAAGTAAAGTTAGAGCGAAGGTAGGAGAATGGTTTTTGAGCCGTGGATCGAGGATTTACGGGTGGGGATTCGAGGGTCGCCGTACAGTCCTGATTTCGCGTCGCGCTCGGGCTCGAGCTCGAGGATAGGGAGCAAGCGATTCGCACTCCTCTCTGAGACGTCGAGCATTCGATACGTTGTACCGTTTCATATCTTTGATTTTCATTCTCCTTTTTTTCTTTCTCCTTCCCCCTGTCCTGTTCCTACTCCTCCTTCTCCCTTCTGGTTCTCAGTCATCGCGCGAATTTCTAATGTTTGCACAATTCTTGCGAACTGGTGTGTTTCGACGATAAAAAGACGGAAAAAGGCAAGTTGTTCGCCGTTCGCCGTTCGCCGTCGTGTATTCGAAAGTAGGCCCGATAGTATCACAGTCGTATTGGAAAAGTACCGTCGAAGTGTCGCGACATTCTGTAATCGAAGAATTCGGTTTTTAGGCGGTGGACACGAGCGCGATCGCGAACCCGCGGGTGTTGAAGTGTTGGGAAAACAAATATCGATGCGGAGTGGATAATTCGCCGTATAAGAGTGATCACACGATCGATGGATCACCCCTTGAGATCGTTCGGTGCTCCGATGCTCGAGAGGAAGATCCGATACGGCTCGAAATGACATCGACCGATGGCTCGCGTTGAACCACGAGCCGATCTCCCGATCAGAAGAAAAGTGGAACCACAAGCTAGGAGAGTCGACGATCGGTGTGTACGATGTTTCGTTTTTCAAGCGCAATTTCACTCGCCGATCTAGATAGCGGGCCTTTCTTCGAATCTCGCGAGCAAGGCGAGATCGCGGATCCAAAATTGGTCGCGATTCGCCGATTACAACGCATTCGCGAGCCGGAAACGGAAGCGAAACATGCTAGATTTCGCGGCGCGAAACAATGCTCGCGGAAGAAAACGCGTTCTCGTTCGAAGACAATGCGTGGAATTTCGTTGAGCGCGGCGAAACGAAAGCGGCGGACACGTTACCATCCTTCGTTTCTTTCGTTTTCTCACGCCGTTCGTACGAGTCTTCCGGAAAACTGTTCTCCATTCAACCGAATTTTCGTTTCAACTTCGCATTAATTTTCAATGAAAGAAGAACACAAGAAACGAAAGAAAGGAAGGAAGGAAGGAAGAACGGAATGGCTAGCAAGCGAAATCGGAAAGAGGTTCACGCGGCGTGACGTTGACCCGTTATGTTCCGCGCGCTCGACGTTCCAGCTGCTAGCAAAACCGCGTGCGCGAGCTTTGTTTACACTCGATCTCGGCAAAGCGAGGTCCAGCGTCGAGCCGATAGCCGCGCCTACACGATTCGAACACGGACTCGAACGGTTTGCTGGTCACGAGAATCGCGAAAACGCGCGATTACGATCTTTGTTACGCCAGCTCCACGAACTAGTAACGAGCATACCAGAAGCCTGGCAACTTTTTCTCGCAGAACCTTACGCTGTTATTCGAACGTGTGCTGTGCTGTGCTGTGCTGTTCCCTGTAGCGTAGCGTTGCGCAGCATCGCGATCATGCAACTCCCATGCCTTCCCAATAACGTTTTCGAGTTTGAGCAAGTTTCTTCACGACGACGATGGAAGCGCGGAACTCGTAGCTACGAGAAAATTGCGATACCGATCCTCCCTGTTGTAACAACTGTTTCTGTCCGATAGAATACTGTCGTCCTATCGATTCAACGATCGAATCCAAAGAACTACGCGGTCTTCGTTTCCCGGAATGCGTATCGTTTCGCGCGCGATACGTGCTTTCGCCCGCCGTGCCTCCAATTAACGCACAGGTATCTCACGCGTCGCAAATTCACCGTCTTTTCCTCGGTTTCACCGAGAATGCGTTTGCGTCCTCACGGTCAGCGAACCGTTCCGTCCCATCCCGTCGCTTCGCCGCGTCGTCACCGATTCCTTTCGTTTCGCGAGACCGTCGCGTGTCGTCGTCGTCATCCCGTGCGATCCGCTCCGAACACGCTCGCATCGGGGATCCGCTACAGGAGAAAGTGCAGACGAACCGCGTGTCGAATGTTTTTGGGATAACACCTTCCACGTAGTCGTTTCCACGCTCGAATTTCAGCCGCCTTTTCCGTCGCGGTCGGATCCGCGATAGTATGCGCCGGCAACTTTCACCTTTCGTTGGTTCGCGCGGTTTCTCCGACTCCGTTGCCGTCGTCGTCGACGTCGACGTCGAGGGTGCCCTATCGGTTCACGTTGCTCGCGCTCTTCGCATTCCTCGTACCTCAAACGCGGGTCCCTGTCCGCGAATACCTAACAAGCGTTTGTTTCGCGAATTATGAATGTTACTGTAAAAATAGGTGGAGAAAAATCTCTATCCATATCTGCGTCGTTGGTTGCGCGTCTACTCATCCTCTCCTACGCCCCGCAATCAGCCGTTTCCCCGCGATAGAGGTTGGCAGGGATCCAGACGCGAATGCGGAGGACGTTCGTTCTGCCGCTACCGCCGCTCGATCCCTACCGTTCTCTCCTCCTTTCTTCAATCATTGCCCTCGCTACGCCTCGACTCGACTCGACGCGACTCGGCTCCGCAGCTTTCCTTCCGCATACCGAAATTCCTGTGAAATTACATTCGCCGATTTCTATCAACGTCGGGAAATGACAGGAAACGAAAGCCCAATGCGGCGATACTGCTTAACGACCTGTTCGAAAAAATTTCATTTCGGTGTATAGATCGTTCGACACCGCTTATTTTGCTCGATCGTCGATCAACTTCTAGGATCGTGTTGGGTGAAGCGCATGCGCACAGGTGCGAGAGAAATGGGTGCGTCACGGTGCACTTGCGCGATTGCGCCTGACCCACATGCTTCGCGAATAAAACCTATCCGTGCTGGTTCTTGACAACCTGCCGTTCTCTGCCCCACTCTTCTTCTTCCTTCTCCTCCTCCTCCTCCTTCTCCTTCCCATTCTCATCTTGGTCCCGTCATCGTCCTGTTCGGTACGCGTCTCGCGCAATTGTTCCGTTTTCTTCATTATTTTTCTTTTTTATGGAAACGGTGAAATTAAGGACGATCGCGACCAGGATAACGATCGACTAATCCGTTTACATTTTGTAAAACACGGCAGACCGGATTCAAATAGACCGATTTCCAACTTGAAGAAACGCGCCTCGTCAAATAGGCGCGCTCGGTCTCGACAGCTTCGTGTTCGACGAGCAAAGGGCTTTTTGTCGAGGTCGAGTCGGTGGAACGCGAAGCATTTGCGTCGAGCTACGGGGAAATTCGTCCGACCCGTTTCACCGAGGGGACAGCAACGGATATCTCCGTTAAAGCCGACGAATCGTTTCGGACGATCGTTGCGATCGCGGCCGCAGATGCGGTCGTAGTCGCAGTCGATGCATCCGGTCTAAGCGAATTCTACGAGCATGTAGGCGCAAACCTCGCGGAGACAAGTTCGAACTAGACGGTCGGTCGCGAGAACGGAGTAAAAGAAAAAATCGGAATTCCGGTGCGAGCAAGAGACAAGAGGCAACTATTACGGCCGGTTAAACGATAACCGGTCGGACGTTTTGCTCCTTCTCTTTGTCCATCTGCTAGCGTCCGCGAGTTATTCCTGATCGCGGGAACACGTTTAGCGATCTGGATCTCTAGTCTCGTTTCGTTAACCCGTCCCTCTCCATCTCGTCGAAAATTGATTTGAACGACGCGACCTCCCAAGGTTCGAGCCATCAGCGACATCGGGGAACGCAGCATCCGTGGCGTTACGAGAGAAATCGTGGCGAAGATTCGCGCTTGGGATAGTTTCGAGATTGCGAAACTACTGAAGCGTTCCACGGTGCGAGCCAACGATCCGGGTCTAATCGTAAGAGCAAATGAACGACAGGTTCGATCGTTTCGTGGCGCGCGATTCGAACCGTAGAGACCGATCTCCCTAAACCTCCGTTAGCTGTGGAACACTTCGATGTATCTCCTCTCGTTTTATCTTATTTTGTCTCGTCTCACGTCGACGCACCGGATCGTCTCTTTACGCAACACCGATCTTTAGAAACCTTCCAAGGGAATGTAGGTCGTAGAGATCGGCATGTCTCCTCGAGTGCACGCGTGGACGCGCGGCGCGGTTGTCCGGTATTTGCATTGGACTCGTACGTGGATGTCCGCGATCTGTAGACCTAGTGCCAGTTAGGAACGCGTAAAGGCGTGCCGTCCGCGTCCACGTCCGCGTTCGCGCCGGAATTGCGGCCGACGTCCGCGATCGTTTCCGATTCTCGTCGAACGGTTCGATTTCTATGCTCGCGGAGGACCGGTTCTGCGTTCGTTTACCGAATTTCTGATATTTCTTTTTTATGGATTCTCGTGAAACGAATTTCGGTCATCGAGAGGTGTGACCGGCTGCTGCGTCGAAGAAAGCGACGAGAGAACGACGACAAGGAGGCAAAAACGAGCTGACGGGAGTCGCGGCCCGTCCGCTCTCACCGGATTTACCGGATCTCGTGCTCGTCCGCGCCCCAGGAAGACTTTCTTTTTCGCGCGAAGACCGCGACCTCGATCCGAACCGATCCGATCCTGTCCGATTTTATCCGATCCGATTCATTCGATCCGATTCGATCCGATCGCGGTCGCGGTGCTCGATTCAGCGGACGGAACGGTGGTGACGTCGACGATAGGGAACCAACTAAACGCGGATCGGTCCCGATGGTGGATGCGCGCTCGCGTAACTTTCTCTCGGACTTTACGCAACGTCGAATTTTTCCGTTTCGAACGCAGAAGAGACGTCGACGCTGAACTGGCAACGCGGTGCTTGTAGATACTGGTGCCGCATCCTACGCGTTCCCGTTCCTGTTCCCGTTCGCGTTCCAACAAGCGCGCTACGTTTCTAAATTCGATCCGAGTCGATGCCAGAGCCGTTGGTTCGTTCCGACGATTGGACGGTTCGTCGATTGATCGTGCTTCTCGAACCGATTCGAACCCGTTAGGTAAAACCCGTTATCGCCGGTATCGCGATTACCCGTCGTTTCGCTTCGCTTCGACAGACTGAAAATCACGGACGCTCCGGTTTCCGTTTCTTGTCTTTCCGTTGCCGAGAAATAATCGAGGAATTGCCAACAGGTGCAGAATGGAGGAGGAGTCGCGGATCTCCTAACGAGTCGTCCTACAGAGACGCGTCGCGACAAACTACAAGATGGGCAACAATGGTAGCAGCTCGCGAAACGAACAAGCGGCGTCCAGCCGATCGAGCGGGCTGCCGATCCCGGAGACGAATCGAGGCTGGTCCCAATCGTTCCCGCGGGAACTGGCCAGGCATCGTTCTCAGACAACGGCCTCGGCGGCGGCGGCGCGGAAGGTCCTTCCGGAGCCACCGAATCAGAAATTACGACCGACCGACAATGGCAACATCATCCACAACGGCGGGACCATAAGCGGCCGCAGGGCACCGACGTTCGCGTCGTCGCGCGATCTCGCCAAGGTAAATGCACGGACGTTTCACTCATCGTTCCACGCACCATTCCACGCACCATTCCACGTACCATTTCAAGTACCATTCCGCGCACAGTCGCGAAAAAGCTGGCACGCTTACGAGTCGGACGGTTGGTTTCAGCGTGATCGCGACGGACCGTTCCGTTGCAGGAGCACCTCCGCCTCGCGCGTCCCGGAGCCTCGATCGACAAGGATCGAACGTGCTTGCTGCCGCTATCAAGTCGACGCGAATCGACGACGATCGGACGCGATACCATCCGACTTGAAGAGATTCGGGAGCGAACCCGATCTCCGCTACACGCCCGACATACAGGACCGATCGGGCTTCGGGAATCCACTCGCCGGGGAACAGGATCGATCGATGTGTAATCGTCGTCGGATCGACAGAGATTGTAAGGATCGTGTCGAGAGTCGATATAAAGCCAGGAAAAAGTACAAAGCTCCCGCGCCGCCGACTGCTCTGCTGGAGCTCGCCAACGACCCGATCTCGACCTCGACCTCGACTTCGACCTCGATCTCGGTCTGTCAGCGAGACGTCGACGCTCGATATCGCCACGAACGGGACGTTCAACCACCCCCGAGGAGGTGTCGCCTCTTCAAAACTCGGGCCGAAACCAAGAAGGCGCGAGTCGGTTGGCACCTGTCCGGCATCGATGCGCAGAATCGGCGATATCGCGATCGCGAAGTCGAACCGAGTCAATCGCGCGCTCGTCTTCCTGAAGCCGAAGCCGAAGCCGTAGTTGAAGCCGAGGCCGCGGCCGAAACCGGAGCCGACGCCATTGCCGACGACGTCGACCGACATCGACAACGCAAACGATCCCAAACGGACCGATTCGACGGAAAAAACACGCTCCGGAGAAGCGTCAGCAGTCCCGAGTTTCAAGCCGAGCTGATCCAAGTAGCCAGAAGAGTGCGCGATAAACTCGCGTGCACGACCAGCCCCGCCATTACCGTCGATCAGCCGGCATCGATCGGTGCCGAGACGCGATCGTTGGATCGCCGCTGCGAGGCTGCCGACCCTTGCGTTCTCGATCGTTCTCGCTCGAAAGATACAACCGGCGAACGGACGGACGCGCAAAGTCCCGACCGACCTCCGATCGAGATCCAGATCGAGAACGAACGTGTTTCTCAGCACGCGAAATCTCGGGGTCGACCGACCAACCTCGACAAACACCTCGGACGGACCGTAGAGGACCACGGTAAGCCGTCCGGTCGTTCGAACCTCGCCGAGCCGGCGAACGTCGACACCGTCCAAGGATCGTCCAATCGAGCCAACGAACGATCGGGAAAGCGCGCGACGAATCCCGATCCCACTCGCAACGATCGAACCGCCGCCGCGGTCGATTGGAACGTGTCCGATCGTTCGTTGCCGTCGCGGTTAACGAAAGACGCGGCTGACGGTCGAGAATGGATTCCGAGAAGGATCGAGCAAACCAGGCGACGACAGGAGCTCGGAGACAAGGAAAACTCGGATCCCGGCCGGTGGAATGGCGCGATGGAGTCTGCCCGTTCGGCCCATTCGGCTCACTCGGCTAATTCAGCCAATTCGACCAACGGCGGTCGCGTACGACGATGCCTGCTAGACGACAAGCAGGATCCGATGGCTTCGGAAGAACGTCAAGCTCCAGAACAGGATCAGCCGTAAGTGTCTTTGTTTCGCTTACAGTTTGTCCCAGCATCGATCGATAACCAATCGTTTCTCCATCGATAGATACACACACGTCGCCCCGAAAACCTTCTACTTTGGTATGAACGAGCTGTCGGTACCGCCAAACGAATCCCGGCATAGGTTGGACCACGAGAAGCTGGGCATGCGGGAGAAGCGAGAACAGCGGGAAAGGCGGACCGAGTTTCAAGACGCGGAGGACGGCAGATCTTCCATGGACACGGCCGAAGATACGGACGATACTTCTGTAAGCTGGTTGGTCCGTTACGAGTTCTGCTTCCCGCGTATCACTGTTCATGTTCGTTTGTTCGATTGCTTCAGGGGCGAAACGTCGCCGAGGACATTTCGCTGAAGTTGCGGCCGACTTTGCCGAAGAAGCAGCTGGAGATCCCGCGGTTCTCGCCGTCAGCCGCTTGGAGGTTGCTTTCCGCGCTGGAAACGCCAGGACCAAGCTTGAGTACCGCCAGCGAGGATATGCCGGTTGGTAGAACTCGCTTGCAACTAGAGATAGCGGTTATGAACGTGTACTAAAATATACGGGTACACGTGGTACGTGAACCGTGTACAGTAAAGTCGCGTTTACTGTCCGCGATCGGGTACGCGATCACTGTCCAGTGTCTACCCATTCCACTGTCTTGTTGTCCTTCTCTATACGTTCGGCTTTCTTTTGAACTCCAAGTTCTTACTACACGGTTCGCGTACCACGTGCAGGGTAAACTGTGTAACGATTGACACCCTAAGACAAAATGGTAGTAAAAATCTTTTTATCTTCTTTTTGTAATGTTTAAACGAGCTTAACTTTCTATTACTGTAAGCTGATAGAGATTTTTCAGCAAAATCAGACAGTTTTACGAGTCATAAATCTTTTATTATAAAATATATTCAGTGAATAACAATCGTAAGACAAATAGTACAGTCGTTGCCCCGTTTGCTAACAGTCATATGTGGTACTCTGTTATGAAAACTTATAACGTTGCTTTGAAATATAAATAAGAAGCAATAAAAAATGATTTTCTATACCAGGAATTCTTAGTATTTGCCGTTTAAATCAAAAGTGCCAATAACTACTGCTGTGCCAGCGATAGTACAGTGTACCTTATTTATATATGTATACACGTGAAATAGAGATCTCTGCTTGCAACCGGTCGGTAGGTACGGGTCAAAGTCGTTGCGAAAAATCGTTGTTCGTTCGCGTTCCAGACGATGTTCGAGGAGAGGATCGAACGACTTTCGAGGCCACCGCCGCCACCCCCTCCGCCGCCACCGCCGCCACCAATGCACGCGCTCGGTCCTCGGAGTTCGCACGACAAGTCCGGCGATTCCGGAATATCCGGAGACGCCGGAGCCGGAAACGACGACTCGTTCGACGTGAGCACGATCAACAGACCGAAAACTTCCGCGACGAGACCAGCTTGGACGCCGCAACAGGATCTGGGCGACGACGAGTCGAGCAGCGACGCGGGCGTCGATTCTCCTTCGCCGTTGCCCCTGCCTTTGTCCTTGCCCTTAGCCGCTCCTTTCAACTATCGTCCTCGGACGCATGTCTTCTCGCTGTCCCTGCCTCGCGAGGATCACAAAGCAGCGCACCCCGCGTTGCCCGAGTCGAGAACGCGGGAACAACTTTCGACTTTCAATTCGCTGAAGAAGCTGAAGAGATCGATGTCGGGAGCGTTCGGGATCGGTGCCCACGAGCTCCGGAGGAAACACTCGCACGACGTTCTCGACGACAACTGGTTCTTGTCGACGAGCGCGCCGACCTCTCTGCAGCACGGACAGTCGATCGCGATCGACGTCGCGAGATTCTCGTCCTCCTCGTCCTGCTGGAAATCGATCGGGACTCGCGAACGAGAGGACAAGCTTGCCGACGCGAAAAATCGATGCGACAACGGTGTCGACGGTCGCGGCGTTGACAACGACGACGAGGTCGAGGACGACGACGATGACCACGATGACGACGACGACGACGGTAACGACGAGGATGATGACGACGACGACGAAGACGAGGAGGCGGAGGGAAATCCGGAAAGGAACGCGGAGACCGAAAAAGAGATCGAAAGGTTCGCGGACGACTTCCCCGTAAGGTTGATATCTCCGTCCTTCTCGTATCTGGCGCCGAGCGGTCGCGTTATGTATTTGCCGGAAACGGGCGATGCGAAAAAAGATCGCGAGAAAAGTTCCGCGAGAGAGGTCGAACATGCCGTGGACGCGGGTTACCGTTGCATCCCGTCGAAGCGACGTCCGAGGACGACCGGGGCCGCGGAGAATTTCGTCAATGGCGAGTCCAAGCAGAGGCGGGAGCCGCTCGTTCGCTCGCGAGACGCTCCTCGGCTCGCCAACGGTCGGGAATCGTCGTCTACGTCCAAAGAGACAAAGCACCAAGGAAAGATCAGCTCGAAGAGCAAACGCTTCACATTCCAGTCGACGGTCAGGCAGATCGAGAGGCGCAGGTTGGCCGAGAAGCTGTCGAGGGAGGCCGAGGCGAAGGAACGTCAGAGGAAGGGCGAGCTGGAAGCCATGCAGAAAGTGGAAGAGGAGTTTCAGCGGAAACGCGCGAAAGAGAAGGCGAGCATCAGGCAGCAGTTGCGTTTGTTCAAGGAAATGGAGGAGAATTTCAAGTAAGACCCGGAAAGTAACTCGAGATCCCTGTCGACGCGCGTCGACCCTCGTTGGCCCGTTGACAACGAGCTTTCTAACGAGTTTCGCGATTATAGCAACCCGGCGAGCACCGAGTGGAGCAGTTCGCGGGCACCCCGGGCGGAACCGGACGGCGCGCCCTCTTCCACCGCCTCTTCGCCGACCTGGCAGCCGGCTGGAAACCAGAAGACGTCGCCGGGAAAGAATTTCGACGGGAACAACGAGTTTCGTCGCAAGAGAGACTCCGGTTCCGGCTCGGGTTCCGACTCGAAGCAACGTCGCGGCGAACCGACCACCGGCTACCGGCCAAACTATTACGATTGGGCGCCGGACGCGTCGTCGCACCTCGAGACCAAACAGACCACCGTCCATCCGAAGGTCGTTTGCGATATCCCGAAAAGTTCTCCCGCTTTCGTGGACCTCAACATCCAATCCGGCAAGCTAGCGACAACGTCCGACTCCACTCCCAGATCCGACAATTACAGGTGAGCGCTCCTCCTCGAACTCGGCGCGACACGACGATGAGACGATCGCACGGGGTTAATCTGGCCCACCGAGACACGCTAATCTCGCGATCGTTTCGTTCCGTAGGAAGGATTTCGCGCACGGCGCGCTGATAGCTAAATCGTCTTTCGCGAGCAGCGACAGCGAACTCTCACAGCCGAACACGAGACCGCAATCCAGAGAAACTGCCGCTAAGACGAAATCCCATCGATCTAGGTACGTTCAACGATACCCTCGTTAACACCCGGCCTCCGAGATCCTCCGAATCCTTGATCTCGATCAGGACCGATCGCGAAACGCACCTACCGCGCGCGCATGCATGCCGTCGTTTTTCCTCGATCCGCAAAGCGCAAAGCTCTCTTTGAGGGAACGGGGAATTTCGACCTGGGCCAAACGGCCGACGAGCAACAGATACGCACAGTTAACGTTAACCCCTCTAGTCATCCGACGACGCTTCGGTATAGATAAGAGCGAACCGCTTTTCGCGTTCGCAATTCCGATCGACACGGCAGAGCGGCGTTTCGCTTCGGTCGCTCTTCGAGCGCGAGCGTTTCCAATCTCGGCGAAAACAGCGAACGAACGTTGAGCAGGTCGGCTAGTCGGGAACGAAGCGAAGACGCGGCTACATCGGAAGAGGAGACTCCGGTGGAGCCGGAGCCGGCAAAACGACCGAGGAACCCTGCGCACGACTTTGCGCTAAACGGACTGCGACCCTTTACGAGGACGAGAAGTTACCGACCCATTTCTTTCGATCCTCGTCCGCCGCCGTCCGTTCCGAGTTGATTGGATTTCGGAATTCGGAGACCGGCCGTTCGTCGATCGTTCCTAGACCGCGAACGTCGGAAGACCTGTCTGGCCTTGCTCAATGGATTCGAGGAATCGACGTTTGAGCGACAACGCGCGAGCTCCCTGATTCTGGCATACAAGATTTCTTCGTTGTACGATAACACGGTAAAACGACGTTTTGTTGTATCGTTTTCTCCAATAAAACACAGAGTACTTTGTTGCGTTTGAATTTTCTCTTTGATGCCGCGCGAAAGCGACCCTATCCCCTGCGCATGCGTGGAACGACAGATTCCTTCATGGTAAGTCCATAGCAGCCGACGGATTCGAGTCGTTTGAATTGCGAATCGTTAAACGCAAAATGTACAGCGCCACGGAAGAAAGTCCAGGAAGCGGAGCATCGAGTTCGTTTGGCAACAGGACCAGTAAAAGGACGTTTTGCAGTATCGTTTTCTCCAATAAAACAAAAAATACTTTTTTTTCGTTTGAATTTTCTCTTTGATGCCGCGCGAAGGCGACCCAACCACGCGCGCATGCATGGTTCGACGGATTCGTTCACGGTAAGTCCATGCAGCCAACGGATTCGAGTCGTTTGAATTGCGAATCGTTAAACGCAAAATGTACGACGCCATGGAAGAAGGTTTAGGAAGCGGAGCATCGAGTTCGTTTGGCAACAGGACCAGTAAAAGGACGTTTTGCAGTATCGTTTTCTCCAATAAAACTCAAAATACTTTTTTTGCGTTCGAATTTTCTCTTTGATGCCGCGCGA